>PJRA01000263.1:2731411-2792032 GCA_016987375.1 Brachionus koreanus | reverse complement strand
TAGATGGATCTCGATTAACATATTAGGCTAAACATGAAAACATTTTTCTGCATTTAATTTTTCATTTTAAAAAACTTCTTAGAACTTTGTAAAAAAATTATATTTGAGCATGATCATAAAATTTTGATCATAAACTTCAATATGCCCTTTTACAGAGGTTTAAACTTTTTTTGATTTAAAATTATTAATTTGAGAAAAAAGTATAATTGTACAATAATTATTATGAGATAACATGTAATGTTAAAGTTGTCTGAAATATCGTAAATCGTTATTTTAACAATTAAGCCAGATAGAGGCTAGCTATCGCGCTTTGATTGTTGGCATCATTGCGAAATTTATTTTATTATTTTATTTTTTTGAATGATCAAGGCAAAAATAGAAATCTAAAAAAACAGTAGAAGATTTCAAACAAACCAAATTACCATTAAAATAGATTCGACTAAAAAACCATCTATTTTTTTTAATTTATTCTTTAATTTTCTTATTCTTTTAATCATTTAATTCAATTTAAAAAATTAAATGATTAAAAGAATAAGAACTAAAGAAAATTAAAGAAATTAAAGAAAAATTAAAGTAAAATAAAGTAAAATTATTAATTTCAAAAAAAAAAAAATTCATAGTTTTCCCAACTATTATTATTTCATCTAATTTTTTGAAATAACTATACAAATTCTGAATGCTTATATGATTTGTGAAAAAATTAAAAAAAAAAATTATAATGATTGATATTGAAATTGAAAATTTCATTCTAAATGATGCTCCTGTCACACAAAAAGTGTCCGAAAACTTTACTGAGGACGATAATAACGCTTTAGAAGCAACCAAACGATAAAGCGATTAAAGTTGTTCATGCTTTTAGAGAAAGAGTATCATTGTCTCACTTAATTAAACGTTTAAATATTATATTAAATCGATTGTACACTGAAAAATTAAGTTTGAAAAAATTTAAAAAGGAGCCTGTTATTTCTGAGTTTCGGAAAAAAACTTTCGAATATTTAAACGAAAATTAAATTTGATCAGTGTGAAAATGCTTATCTTACAAGGTTAGATAATGAGGTAGACTTTGAGAAATATATGGAGGCATTAGAATGCGACGTGAATTGTTTTATAGAGGGTGAGTGTGAGTTTGTATCTTGTATAAATTTTGATAGTTTTGCTGAGTTCAACAACTTGATCAGAGTCGTTCGTTTTAACGAATTTGAATGGGTGTTTTCAATTTGTACGTGTAAGGACTGCCTCAAAAGTTTTATGTTTAAGCATATTTTTGTAATTGCTTTACATAAAAAATCAACTACAAAACCTGAAAAATACTATGATACGGTCATAGATTCTGAGCCTAAGCCAGGAAGGAAAAAAGGCTAATGATTAGCATATTATTCAAGATCATTAATTAATTTTTTTGGTGCTATTTAAATTGGTTTTATGATTTTATAATAAATCTTAATTTTTATATGTATAAAGAAATTTTTTTGATACCATTAAAAATTAATAAACACTAAGAAAAATTGGTGCTTTAATCAGATATTTATTCAATGTAAAATTAAAATGCCATTTTAATTTAGTAATAAGCCATGAATTCAATGATTTAAATTATAACCTAATATAAATTTAGAAATTATCTTGAGTTTTTTCTTTGGATTTTCATGAAAAAAAAATGTTTTTAAATTGTACTATTTTGTCAGAGTTAAAAGCAAAAAATTAGTTTTTAACTCATTTTAATAAATAAAATTAATACAAAATTTTATAAATCTTTGGTAAAATAAAAATTATATAAAAATTTTATTATGACTTAAAAGCCTAATTTTCAAGTATGCAGATTAATAATTAAAAGTCAAATTTTGGAAATACAGACAATGATAATGCTGCGCGAACCCTAACTTTAATGAGACTCTAAAAATTAATTCAGTTAAGAAGAAACTTACGAAAATTATTTTACTTATTATTTTTTTCTTGGAAAATAACATCTTTAATTTGGATAAACTAAAACTACCGATTTCTTCAATTTGAAAATTTCTAATTCTACAAATGTGAATCAAATAAAATAAATTATTGTTGATATTTTTTTTATTTTATAAAAAGAAATTTTTTGATTTTCATGATTTATTTTCATATAGGACATTTCTAGGATATTTTTTCAAACAGTTTTTCATCATTATTTTCAAACTAAACTCGAAGTTTTGTTTTTTAATGATTTTTCGGAAGAAAATCAATTTTACTAATGCTTATACAATTTTTTCCATGGATTTTATTTGCACAATTTAATTATTCAAATTATTTGTTTATTTTATTTCTTCGATAATTAAACTAAATTAGATATTAGAGATTTAACAAATATGTAAAATTATTGCAATTTTGTAAGGTTTTTTTAAATAATTTTCTGAAAAAAAAGCTAGATAATTTTCAATCAATTAGCTTGAAATTTAGTAGGAAAAAAAATTTGGATGAAAAAATCTAATTTTAATTTAAATTTGATCAACGACAAGAAAAAAAAGTTTCTATTGATTTTAAAAGATTATGCACATTATAATTACCTGCATGTCTTCAAAAGCTTGGCCAGTAATTTCCATATCATTCACTAGAGCTACTTCTTCCTGTTTTTTATTATTTAAATTTTTTTGCAGTTCTTTTATGCTATCTTCGAGTGATTTTATTTTCTTGACATAATCGGCATTTGATGAATTGGTTGGATTACTAGATTCATCGTGGTGATGATGATGATGATGATACTCTGTTTTATGATGATGCCGAGTAGACGGTGAATTGGAAGGAATGGATTGTGTTGGCACTATCAATTTACTAGAAGAAGAGGATGAGGACTTCAACTTTTCAAGACATTCTTTTAGGCGTTTTATTTCTTGCCTTGCTTCTTCAAGTTCATTTGAATACTTTTTTTCTTTATGATCTTTAGATGACGATCCCGCAGAATTGCTCGAAGACTTTGTATATATATCAATTATATTCTTCATATCTTTATGACTTTCTTGCAATCTACGGTTTTTTTCTTCTAAATCTTTAATCAAACTGTCTTTTTCCTCGTTCTCCTTTTTAACTTCTATATCTGGTTCAGTTTTAATTGATATTTCAGAAACTTCTTTAGTTCCGGAATTTTCGTCATTTTTTCCTTGAATTTGCGCCAATTGAGACACTAACTGAGAATTTTTAGTCTTTAGCTTGTCTAATTCTTGCTGAGTCTCTTCCAATCTTTTCTTGGTTCGAATATTGTCGGACTTGAGTAATTTGTTGTTCGTTTGCAAGGTTGTTATTAAACTTCTCATTTCCTTGTTTATAGGACCAGTTTGTTCGTTAGCGGCCAAGTTTTGCTCATATTCGATTCTTAAGAGCTCATTCTCTTTTCTTAATTGTGTCAATTGTTCTTCAATTTGGATTATTTCATTTCCTAATTTTTTTTGCTGTGCAAGCTCTTCACTTTCCATTTGCTCCAGTTGACGTTGAAAAGAACATCGGGAATATTCGAGTAGATTGCGAGTTTCATCCAGCGCTTGTTTCAATTTTACATTATCATTTACAATTATTGAATATTTTGTCTGAAGCATACGGTATTCACTTGTTTGTTCAATCACCGATTCAGGTATCATTTTGAGCTAAAATAAATTTTTTTTTAATTCCTACATTAAAACTGATGGATCTTTTAGAACATAAAATAAACATGAATATATTAATTTTTTATTCAAAAAGATCATTTTTTTTATAAATTTTTTAAAATTAAGTTAATAAATGAGATTTATTTTTATGAAAGCAGAAGATTGTTTTGATAGTGTCATGCCAACTTTTTCTATAGATTAAAATACATAACCTCAATAATGCCTTTTCTAACCATCAGAATGGAGAAATCATGCGAAAGGAAACCAATACTATTATAGATAGTTGATAGCTGTATAGATACACTGATACTACTTTCATGGATGTAAGCGAAACAAAATTAAGTAATGCATTTAGCTAATTCTGCTGAAAATATGCTTAAGTTTTAATTGATTTGAAATTAAAATTAAAATTATCTATAATAAAATATTTATTAATGTACCACTTACCTAATAACTAGGTGCCTATAAGTCGCACTAAGATTTAGGCCAGAATTCAGAAATATATCCTAAAAAAGTGACCCTTTCAGTTTGGTGGGCGTGAGTAATGTCATAAAAAAAAAACAAAAATCTTAATCAAAAAAATAGAAAATTAATCTTCAACATTTTCGATTTCGACTTCACTATGAGGATCCGAATTTTCTCATAAGGATGTAAGCTATTCCGTTCTTTGATCGACAGATTGTGGCAAATTGAAGCTTACGATCAAATTATAATGATCATACTCAAGAGTTATGTAAAAAAAAAAAAGATTTTTAATCATTTTTAATTAAAATACTAAATACAGAATCATATCTTCATGCGTAGCATAAAATGTTAAACAAAAGGCAAGTGTGTTCAAAATTCTGCATGAATAAAATTTTGGCGGAGATTTGCAGACATATAAAATTCAATTTAACATTGAATGTTAACTTTGAAATCATATTTCTGCGATGAAATTTAAAAATATTTAAAAACTTTTTTCTGATAATTCTGCAGATATTGAAGAATTCTGAAGTTAATTAGTTTAATACTGAATCTTGAATTAAAAATGTGTTTTTGCATGATCATTTTAATTTTATTATAAATTTCAATTTGCCCGGATTGTGTGGTAAAAAATGAACTAAACACCTATAGCTGGATACCTTAATTTTTTGGACTCTTAATCAAAATATTCGATCATAATTAAAGATCTTAATCATAATTAAAAATGTGTTTTTGCACTAATATTTAAATTAAAATATAATTGGATCCTTTATTATCGGTAATTTTTGAGTAAAATTTGATGATAAGCTTCAATTTTCAGATCAATTTAAAAATTATAGGATTCCCAAATGGAAGAGTGATTATATTTTAGTTCAAAATACCAGAAGCTAAAGATATCTGATAAAACATTTTATTTTAAAGTTCCCGAGGGGACAAAAACAGGCAAAAAACACTTTTTAAACGCTGTTTAAACGGCGTTTGGTAGCTGTTTTTTGGGCGTTTTCGCTTTGTTTTTTTGCGTTTAAAACGTGAGCGTTTTTGGACCAAAAAAACGAGGGAAAAACACTCTATAAACAAAACAAAATATTTCATTTAGAATGTTTTTAAACCGTTTTTGATGCGCCAAAAACATTAAAAAACACCTCAAACACCCAACAATGCTATTTAAACACTTAAAAAACAATTAAAAAATCCTGAATAAAAATCTAATGCTCCTATATAGAAAAGAATTAAAAAAAAGAGTCTAAAACGCTCAAAAAACAAATAAAAAAAACCTAAGACACCCAAAAACACTATTTAAATAAAAAAAAACACGCTTCTTCACAATATTTTTGAAAAATATGTTGTATTTTTTTATTTTAAATTTTATTTTAATTTAATTATTTATGACTTAATTTGTCTAAATTTTTATTTTTGTACTTTTTTAAAGCAAAAACGATAAAGTTTTTTTTTCCTGGCTGTTTTACGCCCGTTTATTCTCTGTTTTTACTTCGTTTAAACAGCGTTTAAACAGCGTTTTTTGCCTGTTTTTGTCCCCTCGGGTTATCATAAAGTTATCATAAGGATATTATTTTTTTTAATTTTTTTCATTTTTGTGTTTCAAAATAAAAAATTTATAAAGTTGAACATTTGCTAAATGTGACGAAATTAAACTTACATCGTTTTTAAGTTTTTCAATTTGTTTTACTGCTGAATTATAATCTTGATTGAGTTTTTCTAATTCATCTAGTCGATTTTTGGCCAACTCGCGGTGATGCTCTAATTCGGTTTCTAATTCGGTAAGCTTGAAAGCAAAATTTTTTATAAAGCTTAAACAAAAATTCTAAAATAAGAGTACTTGTTTGTCGGAAAAATTGTTCGAGCGATTTAAATTTGAGGGATTTTGTTTGAAATTATTATGGTACACGAGATGACCATTTTGGTCAGTATGATTTTTGCTATTTGCCTGAAGATTGTTTAATTTTTTTAGTGTTTCAGCCAGCTGTGAATCTAATTTGAAAGCTTTATCTTTCATTTTTTCCAGTTCGTACTCCGTCTCGTCTGCTTTATGATTTAAATCCTTAATTTCGGCCTCAAAGAGACTCAGTTGATCCTCAAGCTGCTTTTTCTTTGGAAAATTTTCTCTTTAAATTTGAAAAAATAATTATTTTCATTGTACCTCTAGGCCGCTAGTATGTATATTTTGTTGACATTTTGTTATTAATTCATTTAAGCGGAAATTTTCTTCACTCAGTTCTTTCATTCTTGATTCTACTTTACTTGACATAGATGGTTCCATGCATCCTTAATTTTCATTCATTTAAAATTTCTCATTTAAATGGGATTTTTTTTTTAAAACAAATAGTAACAAAAATTAACTCTAATAAAAAATAATTTCAAATCAAAATAAATTTCCATTTTATGCAATTTGATAAACTTTAAAAAATACAAGTTTACTGATTTTTTGGCCGAAAAACTTCTATTTAGAATAGTTTGCGATTTTAAAAACTTTATTTAAAAAACAAGACAACTTATTAATGTTTTTTTATTTTTCTTTTTATAAAATTTTCAACTTTTTTTTTAAATTTTAGACTTACTAATTTAATTAAAATGACCCCATACCTCACTAGGATTGAATAAGAAATAAAAAATTTAAAAAATATTCTTGCTTATTGATCCAAAATCTTTTTTTTTTCTAAATTTTAATTTAAAAAAAAAATTTTTTTTCAAATTTGAAAAAAAAAATCTATAGTGGTTGTAAAATTAAAATTCAAAGATTTCTAAAATAAAAAAATTACATTTTAGTAAAATTACCTTGAATTTTTGTACTTAGATCTTTAAAATACAACTCGTTCTTTTTGGTGATTCTTAAAAAACAATTTTAATTGACAAAAAAATTTTAATAACGTTTTTGATTACCGTTCATAAACTGTCACTAACTTGGCTACTGTTTGTGTTGTAAATTTAACTCGTTCTTTTAGTGAATCTTCTATTTCACATTTATCCCAATCATTCAATTTAGACAAAAAATTGCGCACCAACTGACTAGATAACTTGATGCTCGAATTTGAGCTGGCTTTTTCTCCGATGGGACTACACGTCTCTTTGGCTGATTCGGAGTCGAATCGTTCCAGCATTAGCCTCAAATCTTCGTCCAATTGAGTCCAATATCGGTCTATTATGCACAATTTGTTATCATCTGAAGCTTTTTTATTTTGAAGCTTGTCAATTTTTTCTCTAAGATCAGCCTCAAGTTTTTGCCGTTGGAGCAGTCGTTCACTTAAATTTTTATTCTGAATTCTCAACACTTTGATATCTAAATCTTCCTAAAAAAATATGATTTAATTTAAATGATGCAACTGATTTATTAGGGAATTACGGATGAGGAGATGGTTTCCAGTTTGATGGGTGACTCGACTACGATGAAAGAACGTTTTTCCGGTGGCGGCGGTGAATCCGATGGCTGATGTGAATGTTCATTTTGATGTGAAGACGATGAAGAGGTTGGAGACGGTGACGATAGAGCGTTCGCTGCAGTACGTTTAATACCATTGCCAGTACAAGGCACTGCCGCTGACTGCATCTCGCTTATTCAATCTCTATTTTTATATCTCTTTTGGTAACTAAAAAGCAAATTTTTTATTTTTTTATTCAAAATATAATGGTTAATTGATGATTTTCTTAAACAATGTCTATTTTAAATCATAAGTCTCTAAAGTAATGTTTGACTACATTAAAAAGAAAAAACAATTAAATGTTTTGGGTTAAAGAAATTTATGTTTTATTAGAATTATTAATATTTTAAAAATAATTTAGAATTTTTTCATACGCATTTAGAAAATGATGAAAAATGAGCCTATAATATATGCACATAGACATTAGGATTTTTAGTTGATTTATTAGTATGTTAAATTTTGCAAGTTAAATATGGAAGTAAAAAAATTCGATAGCAAACTCGAGATAATAGTTGGCTTCTCATTTTTAAATGCCAAGCCATACTTAAAAGGTGACTGTGTTGATGCAAGCTTAAACCAATTATTAAGAGATCGAAATAAAAGCAGAATTCGGAACAATTTTTGACATGACTTTAATTGAAATATTCAATTAAAGATAGTGTCAAAAAATTTGGCTTACTGATTTTTTGTGATATTGCGAATTTTGTTAAGACTAGATTAGCTGGTTCTTTTGCTGAGATCAGAAATTAATTTTTTTTATTTTTCAAATTAATATGCATCTATATAAAAAACATGTTTTTTGAATATTTAACAGTACATAATACCACTTTATTTAAAATAATTTCTAATTATTTTGGAAACTTTAATTTTATTGAAATAATTTTTTAAGATACTTTTAATCTAATTTTACTAACTATTTTTTTTGTTACTATTATTAAAATATTTGGGATATTGGGTAAATCAAAACTTACAAAATTAAGGTGAAAATACATTTGAACGTTTAATCATACCGAAAACAATCGATTTTAGTATACGTTTCCATAAATGTTAAATTTATACCCATGGCATGATTTCATTTTTCAAAGACAAACTAGAATTCGAAGGTAAAGGTGTCGATAATTAAAGGACAAAATTTTCATAGATATTATGCTGAGTCATAGAATTTTGCATTTTTTAAAAGGTTGGTCATTTTTGCATTTTTGTAATTCAAAAGCTTTAAGTCATATAAGATGCTAAATTAAAAAGAAATTGAATGATTTTCAAAATGATATGTATAAATTTTTCAATTTAAATTAGGAAAAACATTAAGAATATTCGGTAGTATTATTCTATATGTAAAAAACACAATTTTCAAAAAAAAAAGTCAAATAAATTAAAAGTCAAATATGAATAATCATAAAATATAACATAGAAAAACATGGTTCCATAACGCATAAGGAACATAAATGAAAATAAAGCCATTATTTTTTACTAGCGTCATTGAGAAATCCTCAAAAAATATTGCAAAACAATCTTGATTTAAAAAAAAACCTTTTTTAAATTTCGCACATTTATCTTTATCTAAATAAATTCATTTACAAAATTTTTAAATATTTTTTAACTAATATTAGTTAATATCAGTTGATATCATCAGGTGTCAACTAGTATTGGGTATCACCAAAACTTGGTGTTGGTCGTTTTGATGGCCATGTACAAAAAAAATTAAAATTAATTTCAAACATGAAAGTTTGATAGATAAAAAATTGAGTAT
This sequence comes from Brachionus koreanus, assembly GCA_016987375.1. NCBI lineage: Eukaryota > Metazoa > Rotifera > Eurotatoria > Ploima > Brachionidae > Brachionus > Brachionus koreanus. The sequence goes on along the minus strand of PJRA01000263.1, from coordinate 2,782,784 downwards.
AAAGTAAAAACAATAAAATTTAGAATAAAAAATTGAAACACCTGCGGCTATCAATGCGATCAACACCAAGTTTTTGCCGGTGTAGTGACCGCAACTGAAGGTACCCAACACTAGTATCAACTCATATAACGAACGGGCAAAAAAAATGATATTAATAGAAAAATAATATCAAATATAATGTGACTAGTTAATTTACTGCACTGTTAACTAACTAATCGAATATCTTAAACGAATTTTTAGTTTGTTTTGTAGTGAATCAAAATATTTAAAATTTTTAAGATTTGGAAAGATTTAAATTTAAAAAATATAAAAAAAAAATGCTGAAATATCATTTTTGATCTAAAAAAACATCAAAAAACAATTGAAACACTTGGATTCATTTTAAGTTATAACTTTTAATTTTGAAAATAATTTGCTTTTTTTGAAAAATTTATATTTTTTTTAAAAATATCCAGTATTAGTTCTTTAATAACGATATAACTTCTGAATAAAATAAACCTCCTAATTTTCTTTAAATTTTCAAGAAAAATATAAATCATCCCTTTGAATAAATATATACCATAAGTCAAAATTAAAAAATTTATTCTATTTGAGTTTTAAAACATATTATTTAACACAAAACAAATAATTTAATTTCCTAAAGATATTAATTCTATTTTCCATTAATTGATTTAATTAATTTTCGTGGTACTTTGTCAAAAATCAAAAAGCCAGCTGCTCTTTCGATCGAATCCACTGGAACGAGATAACTCGATAATGGTGTAGATTGATCGCATGGTAAATTCGGCAAAACATATGAATACAATTTGTACTCTCCTTGTTTTTCACATAGAACGACTTTAAAAAAATGGGTAGGAACAGCCACATGCTGAGGACCAATAACTTCGTATTTTACATATAATTTATTATCAGCTTCTTTTCTTCAAATCAATAAAATAATATTTAAAAAAATTCAAATATTTACTTAGGAAGATATAAAGGACCAGTACAAACCCAAACATTGTCATTTTCTTTAACCATTTTTCTCACTTCCATTTCAAGTTCATTCCATTTGTCTCTGTTAAAACCTTTTCCTACTTGGGGAGCCATGTTAGAAAGAACAAAAGTTTGATCCATCAATGCTTGACTAGATCGATGATTAGCAGCTGCGGCAAGATGTCCTCTATCATAACCACTTCCTTTATAGTCTTGATTAGTCGATCTAAAATATTGATGAATACTCGAATCTTCTCTAAATTCACATTTACCACGATCAATCGACTCGGCAGGTCTCATTTTCTCAAATGACATATGTTCAAAAACCCAATTAGCAACTCGATTTCTTCGATCATATGATAATACAAAGTTATCGAATATTCGCAAATTATCCAAACTAGGATATCCATGTTTCATAATTTGTTGGGTTCGACTAACATTTCCTAATGCAAGGTCGTCATTGGATACAACTCCTGTTTGTTTATACTCTACTAAATGTGAACCTGGTGGAGGATTTAAAACTGTGGCTGCTTTCAAAGATTGAGAATTAGATAGGATTTCTTTGATTTCATTTTTGTTTGTCAAAAGTGTTGCGATACCAAAACCAGCACCAAAAGATCCGAGAACAGGAATGAAAAGTTTATTCATTTTGGTAAAAAAATTTTGCTAAATTAACGATGCTGGCAAACGGTAATAGAAACAAAATTTAAAATACATATACGAAACATTACCATAATAGAAATGCTATATATTGAAATTAGTCTTTTATGATTAAATATTTTAAATTTAACCTAACTTTTTATTTTTAAATCAATAACCAAAATTCAAAATTAAAAAAAAATTAATTAAATATTTTGATATTTTTCCTGAAGCTTTTGTAATTTCATTTTCCACACACCTAAAGCAAAGGCTCCATTAAAAAACTTTTGAGCATCTAAAAATAATTTCTTTTTATTTTCTTTAATCTTCTTTCTTTTAAATAAAAAGCTTAAAGTAATAAATAAAGCTTGATGAATGATTTTTATTCTTCGGCATTGTGAATTTTGGAACAAAAAACAAAAACAAAAATTTAAAATTAGAATAACTTTTTTTCTAAGGATCTAAAAATCGTATCAGCTGATACAAGGTATGTATCACTCAAATTTAGTCCGTGCAAAATCTGTGCAATTTAATTTTAATATTTTTTTACTTTTTGCACCATTGCAGAGTTTTTACATAGACTAAATTTGGGTGATACAAGCCTTGTATCAGCTGATTCATTTTGAAGAACGATTTTTAGATCCTTAGAAAAAAAGTTATTCTAATTTTAAATTTTTGTTTTTTGTTTCAAAATTCACAATGGCTATTCTTCCAACATAGAATTTTTGAAAGGATGCAAAAATCTTATTGAAACATAGCCAAATCAAGAAGACTTGTGAATATTTTTATTCAAGATTAATAAATTTCTTTGTGATCAAGAGATTAATGTTGAAACGTTTAAGCATTCAATTTTCAATAATATAAATTTGATTCATACAGATTTTATTTGAAAACTTGGATTATTTAGCTTAAATATCTTGTTTTTAAATTATTTCAAATAACAGTTAAATTTCATCTACCTGGCTCAGTAATTCAAGCCAACACGAAGAATGGTTTTAAAGCTAACTACGGCAAATACAAATCGAGCGTTCAAAATCGGCTGTCATAGTGAGGCAAACCCTCATTTGCAGGAACTTTCTTTCCTGTTACAGCCTAAAACTATTATTATTATTATTATTTTTAGTTAAATTAATAATTCTTTTCAATTTTGTATATTTTTACATAAATGAATTAAATAAAAGAAGTTAGATTTCATTTTTTTTGAAAAGCTACATAAATTTTAAAATTTCGGTGAACTTATCATAATATACCGAAGTCAAGTCTTTTTTATGCAGATAAATTAAAATTTTTAAATAATGCAATTCCTGATTTGAACAATATTTTTTTAAATTTAAAAATAAATTAAATTCAATATCATTTTTACCGTAATTAATGACTTAAGTGCCAATTTAAGTTTTACTAACCTAGAACAAATTATTAAAAAAATATAAATAGATAAAATAAAAATTTATTCAAAAATTATAACATAAAATAATAAAATTTTTTTTCAATCAAAATTTTTATTTTTTGTGTGGCAGCAAATAATCATAGGCAAAATTAAATCATCTACGATAAAATTAATAATTACTAAAATAACCCAAAAATGAGCTAAAAATTTTGAAATAAAACTTAATTTACATTATAAAAGAATTTTTGTTAAAAATTTTGTATGGGCAAAAAAGCCAAATAAACATTCCGAAACTGTTTAAATCTTAAAATTTTTTGTCTCCTTAAGTTCATTAACATCGCTTAAGTAAATTTTGTAGACTTTTTTCTTTTCAAAGCATAAATATTATAAAAAATTTTTGATTACAAAACTGATGAATTTATTTCTTAAAGCCGTTGTAAAAAAATAAAATGATTTCTGTTTAAGTTATCAAACATGATTTAAATTTCTATGATTTTCAACATTGTTTAAAACAATCAAAGAATAACGTTTAATTGCTTCACAAACATGATCGTTGTTGACTACTCTATTCAATAGATCTCGTCCATTTTCTTTCACAAATAATGGACAATAAGCATCAGCTTAAATAAAATAATATTAATTTAAATATTTTCTTTTTAAAACAATACTAATGATACGTTTGCTTTAAAATATACTAGGTAAATATTTTTGAATAAAAAATTTAATACTTAATAAAAATTTTTTGAGAATTAGCTTTTTTAAAGCAAAAGCATTAGACAAGTTTTCTGAAAAGAACGCATTCTGATAAAAAAAGGTATCTATTTATACCAAAGGGTTTAAAATTTAAGCCTTGGTGATTGAATAATTCTTCAAAAATGTAATTTATCAGTTTTAAACAATTTGATTAAAATATCTGTAGATTGATTGATGTATAAAGATTGATGGAAATTTTGATATTGGGAATTAAAATTTTGCATAAGCGAAAAGAAAAAAATGATTCTAATAATGAATATTTATTTAATGGAAAAAAAATAGTTTTAGATAATGGAAATAAAAATTTATGACAAAGAAAGCATATTTACTCTGCTTATTTCATTTTTTTTAATATTTAAATTCGAAAATTGACTTTTGTTAAGAAATAGAACATAGAAAAAAAAACAATAGAATAAAAGACAGAAAAATGTCGATATAAGTATAGAAAAATTATAATCGAAATTTTAAATAAAAAAATAGAGAAAAATAGCACATTAAATGTTAAGCAAAAAAATTAAAGAAAATGGAAAAATTCTTTCAAAATCTAAGCCTAAGAGATCAGAATTCAGATTCCTCAATCCAGTTGCGGAATAGAGATGTTCCTCGAAATGAACAAAAACAGTGTTCAACAACCACTAAAAATTATTCGACTGTCTCTATTTCTGTTCCAACTCAGACTTTTTCATCTATTGCTTCTTTTGCTTATTTATAAGTTGTGAACAAAAGTGAATGTATTATATACAGTGGTTACCAAATTTTACGTAAAATTGGTAAAATCCATGTAGCGAATCACCGCTATAATAATTTTGATTTTTCGATACTTTTCTTTATGTATTTCTATAAGTTTTTTTTCTAATAAATTTTTCTATTAAATTAATTTCGATATAATGAGTCAGTCCCACATTTAGGTATATCAATAATTTTCCACAACATGAAAATAATTTTACATTTTCATATTTTTAATTTTTTTCCGCAATATTTCAGAAAATTTTCAGCTTTCATTTTATTTACCAAATAATTTGAAAGAATTTTTATTAATTTTCTGAAAAATTGTACAAAAATATAAAAATTTATAATTATTTTCATTTTGCCAGGGATCAAAATTTTTTGGCATCAATTTTATTTTATTGATAATTTTACTAATTTTTGTCAGGCTTTATAAAAATTTGAAAAAATATATACATTAGTAAAAACAATTTTTTTTATTTTTTTTTAAATCATATAAAAATATGACACTTAATTAAAATACAAAAGACATAATAGATTCAATTCAAGATTTTAAAATTTATTATCTATTCGTGATTGAATTTTTATTTTATTGAACTGTTTATTTTTCTTATTTTTTTTTAATATTAAGATTAAATTTAAAATACTATGAGAATATAAGAAGTTCTGAATTTTGGAACAAAAATCATAAATTCAAAATTGAAATAACTTTTTTGTATTCTGCAAAATTTAAAAGCTAATTTAAATTTTGTTTCACCTAAATTTAGTGGCAAAATGAAAATAATTTTACATTTTCATATTTTTAGATTTTTTGTGCAATTTTTCAGAAAATTAAAAAAACTCCTTCAAATTATTTGGAAAACAAAAATAAAATTAAAAAATTTCTTAAATATTGCACAAAAAATCTAAAAATATGAAAATGTAAAAATGTAAAATTATTTTCATTTTGCCAATTTAGTCACGTTTTCTGCCTACTATATTAGTTTTGTGAAAAAAAAAGCTCATATTAGTTTTGTTGTCTGACTTGACTTATCATTAATTTACATATTCATAAGTTTCCATAAAATCGGTTCACCCATAAAAATAGCGCCGGATAAAATCTAATTTGTTTTATTACTTAATGATAGATCAAATCTGTAGAATTTGTGAAAGTAAAATTTTTCAATAAAAATAAAAAGTAAAAAAATAATAGACCTAATTGAGTATATAAAAGTCCATTACTTATTCACCTAAAGCCTAAAGATTAAACAGAAATTATTTCAGCGATTTTTATTGGCAAGTAAAAAAGTTATGATATAAGCTATCATATTATAAATCTTTGTAAATTATTAAAAAAAAATCTAAAATTAAAATTTACATATCAAATACATCTATGTGTTTTTATTTAAATTGATCTTAATTTTTATAAAATGATACCAAAAAATAAAAATTTTTTTGACCCTATTCTATCATAGTTGATAATGGGGAGGAGCTTATCTTTTTTTTTGAATAGCAAATCATATAATAGATAATTTATTTTTTCTAGTAGTTTTAATTTTCTTTTAATAGTAGCAAAAAGTTGACAGGTGTTAATTAACAATTTAACTAATTAACAATGTTGGCAGTTGAGTAAATGTTCATGTCCGTATTGGAAGAAAAATTTTGTTTTAAAAAAATTGAAAAAAACGCTTCGAAAGGTCGCAGAAAGAAAGCATTACCAGCACTCGAACGGAATTCAATGGGTCCAATCAATCAACAACTTTTTTCACTTATAACATCTTCAAACCAAACAGATTCTCCAATTACAACGGTATCTCAAACATTCAGTCATAATCAAACAATTTGTTAATTTTACAAGCCTTTAATGTCAACTCAACTCAATCAGTTCAAAAAAGAGGCAGAGGACGGCCACGTAAAGCTGATTCAAATAGTAAATAACAAACAAATTTAATTGATAAATTGATTGTTTATATATTTTTTATCCTTTTTTCAAACTTTATCTTTTTTTGTTTTATTCTACTGAAAAAAATATTTTTGCTACTTTTTGATATAATATTTTCTACTATTTTTTGCTACTAATAAAAAATATATTTGCTACTTCAATAATTATTTTCCAAAAAATATTATCTTTTTATATTAGGATATTCTAGAAAATTATTATAAAGAAAGTACATTTTTTTCTATTAATGCAATCAATGGCTTTTATCTAATTAATAATATCATATATATTCTTGCAAATAAATGTAAACTTGAAGCCCCCATTTTTAAAGCCTAACAACATCTAATATTTTTGGTTATTTAAAAAAAATTTAATTAACCAAAATTTAAAAATTTTTTTTATATTATTTAAAGCAAATTTTAAAAGTGTATTTTTATGAAATAAAAATTACCATAAACAGTAGTCAAATTTGCGAGAGCCCAACATGCCCATCGTTGACAAATTGGATTATCAAATTTTTCCACTAGTCTAAAAATGGGCTCAAATGACCGATAATTAATATTGCGTTCCGAATTTAGATCCCATTTATCAATGGCAGTTTCAATATCTTCTATGACCGATTGTCTGTCATGTTCAGTGATGCTGGAGTTTAACCAAGCATTGGGCCCATCAGACATTATGTGCACCAAAACACCGGCAGAATTGTATGCAATTTCAATGCCATCACCTGAATGAAACAACAAGTGACGAAACGTCGAAATCAAATCATTCTTGCATAGTCTATTTCTTAGCTCTTTTACTTCGGCAACATTTCCCAGCAAGCCCATCATGTTGCGAATAATTTCCGACTTTTTGAACTTAATGCATTCCATGAAAACATTTAGGCCGTCATGAAAATCCAAAAATATGCGACAATTGTCCGGCGTTTCGTCGGTTATGTTCCACAAAAAGCTCCAAGTAACTTCCATTATGTCATCGGCCTCTTTAAAATGCGTTTTAGTTCGTATTAAGTTCATGGCCACTGGTATACTAGCCATTCCAGCTTTTGTTTTGTCTGTGCCATGAACACTACATGCCAAAATGTTCAATAAGTGCATAGCCGTTCTCAAAACAAAGTGTTCCGGTCGATCATTCTGCGGATTTTTGTGCCTTTCTTCGATGTAGTCATCAAATATTCTAAGCAATATTCGAATTAGACGATCCGAAACGAACAACACATCGTCAGGCAAGTTCAATCGGCACATTATGAGCACACAATTACGTCTCATGGCACTCTCTTCAATATGCTCCTCCATTCCGTTAATCACGGTTAGAATCAACCGTTTTAGATAAAAATTCGGAATGTTCAAATTTTCCTCCTTCCAGTACTTGAGCACGTAGAATAGGGAAGCACTGGCTGAGATTTGTATGCGCGAATTGTCCAAATGCTTGTCCATGGTGTCCATAATCAAGTGGCCGCCGAGCAGTTTGTCCTCGATGAAATCGTCGCGGTACAATTCGAACAAGTGGTTGAGAGCGTCTAGGAGAAAGAGCGGCCGATCACCGGCATACACTTGCAGTCCATTGTACAAAAAATTTTCACTGGACTCGGCCGCAATTTTGAGCGCAGGCACACTGATCCTAGCCGACACTGAATTGTCACAACTAAAGCAGCCAAGAAAGTCCAGACATTTTTTCTCATTGTTCAGGAACATTAGGCCCGATATGCCGCTTTGAATGGTCTCTATATTTTCCATTGACGCACTATCGGTCGTCATCTCGTCCACTAGGTCTTCATTGAGTCGTTTTTTAATGTAGTCTATTTCGTCTTGTTCTTTGAAGATATTTGAGCCCGTCAAATTGGTGCCCGATATGTCCAGCCAAGCTATTTGCTTCAAGTGAAACACCAATTTGGCCAGGAACAAAGACGGGTTTTTGAACCGATTTAAAGGATTTTTTTCGCAACAATTCGAAATGTCCAAATTCCTAAGCATTTTCAAATTAAGAATGTACTTTAAATTTGCTTGTATGTCCTCGACAGTCAAGTCGGCCATTATCAAGTGAGTTAGAACAGGCGCCAGACTCACCAGTCCGTCCAAGCATCCGATCAGTTCGTTCTGGTTGGCCGAACACTGTGGCTCGATGAAATCGGCTTTTTTGGCCAAATAAAGCTCGCTAGTGCAACAATTTGAAATGTCTAAGTATTTTAAATTTTTGAAATTTTTCAACAATTGATTTAGCATTGATATTTTAATGACATTGGTGCCCAAATTTCTTAAACACAAATGTTCCAGACGTGTCAATTTGAGCACTTGATACAATGTTTTGCCATTTGGTGATCTTTTCCTAAAACAATTTTCATCTTTGAATTTTTCTTCGAATATCTTATTCATTGAAGTTGTTTCAATTACACTATTGAATGAGCATATTGAATCGTTTGACGAATTGTCGGACTCTTTGTCGCTTAATTGATCATCTGAATTGGAGTTTGTGATCGATCGGATTGTTCGTAGGCGATTTTTGGCTCTTTTTCGATTCGATTTTTCGTCATCGCTTACGCTTACCAATTCGCTCATTTGACTCGAGCACGCCTGATTGCTCTCGTCAGCCGTTTGACCAGAGCCGGCGCTTTTTTTGCTCATCCAATAGCGCAGCACAGAGAACAAATTAGAATTTTGGGCCTCTTTATCACTCTCGACAACATTCTCATTTTGATCGCTTTCCTTAAGCCTCTTTGTTTTTTGTTGATCGACTATTTTATCGCTCGGGTCTTCGCTATGTTCGTCGATCTCGGCACTGTAGCTCGAATCAAGCTCATGATTTATTGTGCTCTTGAGTTTAAAGTTTAAAGCCTTGGCCGCAATAGCTTGAATTACATTGATCGGCGACGAGCCTAGATTGGCCACTTTTTCCAGCAATTTTTGTTGTCTGGCAACTTTTTTCTCCTGTAGCTTGGAAAATTTAGCCAAATGTCGCTTGAGATACTTTTTCTCAAGGAGCTTGTAGGCTTCGTCGTCTCCGTCCGATGAAGACGAACTAGAAATCGAACTGCTCGAACAAGAACAAGCCTCGGACAAAAGCGACAAGGAAGACAAGAGCGACAATGAAGACGAAGTCATTGACGAATACGAGCCATCCGATGCACTCGAGTATAGACTTAAATTTTGGCTCAAATTTTCCAAATTTTCATCGAAAAAATCGCTTTTTTTTTCCTCTTTGTCATTTAAACTCTTCATTTCATAGTCTTCATAATTGGACGAACAAATTGATACTTTATCGATCATTTTTGTATCGGTTAAAAAATTGGCCTTTTTTTTTATTTGTTCAATTAGGCCCAGATAGGACTTTTTAGTCTCAGGCTTTGAGTCGTCCGAGCCTTTAATGGCACGCTTGACCAGCCATTTAAGTATTGAACTATTGGTCTGTTCTTTGTGTTGAGTTTCGACTTTTTTTCTCGGACTCGCCTCCCTACTGGCCTTTGTTTTGTTCGAACGTTTTAGCTTACACGGCTTGAACAATTTGCACTCGTTGGCAGGCTTTTTTTTGGGACGTCTACACCGATGCATTCTGTTTCTTCTGGCCTGTAGGGACAAACTGTCCTGGTTGGTTTGGTCATACTGATTGACATACTCGCGTAAATAGGCGTCAAAGTTGTCATCATCCTCGTCGTCATCCTCGTTTTCGTCAAACGTCTCGTTTGAAGTGGTCATTTCCATTTGGTTTTCATTCTCGTTCTGAGCGTTCGGAAACTCGACCTCAATGTCCTCGTCAACTGAGTCCAAATCGGAAAATTCATTGTTAAATTGAAAAATTGTCTGGTCCTGCGACTGTGGCTGAGCTTGCTCGGTCTTTAAATGCCAATTGCAGCAATTTTTCACTCTTAGTATTTTGAGTGTATTTGCCATATATTTGTTCATATAGTAGATGGACTTGTTGGACAAATCACAGGGACATATGTCCAAGTAGAATATATTTTTGTGCTGTTTGACAAATTGTTTAAGTTCTTTGTCAGACAAGTGTTCGGCTTGGCGAGATCGCATCGATTTTAGAATATACTTGTCGGAAAAGCTCGATTCGCGATTGTAGTTTTTGTTTCGAATAAGCTTAAAGTAATTTGTGTTTAGTTTTTTGTTCTGTGTTAGTTGGTCTTCGAGTTTTAGCTTTAGTTTTTGCTCCAAAATGGACTTGTATGACTCGCATTGTCGATAGTCGATGCGATTTAACGAGCATTTGTCCGGCGAATTTACAAAAGCCATCAGGACATCATAGAAACTAATTATTTTTTTCGGCTTGGAGCTCAATTTAGATTCTTTGATCGAAAAGTACTCGTCTCTTTCCATGTTTGCAAGAATCTCGTTGTAAAAAGTCTGATACTCTCTGAGCAGTGATCTGGTTACCCAGTGCGGCAAAGGCCCAACATGCTCTGCTATTTGGTACTTGGAACGTGATTTCTTCAAGTCCGTGTCAGACTTTCGGCGCTCCAAAATTATGTCGACATTTTTACATACTGTTTTGATGCATAGATCATAAAGAGATTTTGGGCTTGATTCGTACCATGACTTTTTTAGAATTTCAGTACTAGATTCATCTTTATGACGGTTCATTATTCAAAAATCGAAAAAAACGAAATATTTTTTTCGTTTGAAATTTTTCTTATTCTTATCTTCGAGTAGTAGAAAATTGAGTGCAAAATAAAATTTCTCTATACCTAAAAATAAAATTATATATATTTTTTTTTCATTTTATTTCATCTATAATTTTAGAATTAATTATGAAATTTTGGCATTTGTCTGATATGTGCACTTTCTAAAATTTGTCTGCTGAATTAAGCGCGTGAAAATTTCTACACTAAAACTGAATGAACGTCTGTAAGAAATAAGTAAACAAAAGAAAAATAAAAAATTTTTTTAATGGTCATCTTAAGTCTCACATGGGGCACTTACATTTATTAAAGAGGGGAAAAAACCCATTCAAATCTCTAAATCTGAATCAAAAGTCGTGAATTAGAGTGTTAACATCGTACTAGATACAAAATATTGAAGATTCTTTTATTAGCTAGGACATGGTCAATCATTTTCCATATAATAAAGTATTTTCTTTTTAAAAATTAGACAGAAATATTTTAAAAAATATGCATTAATAATTAAGAATTTTGTATAATATAACATGAGATATTTGATCCCAGAAACATCTATGTTTGAATTTTAATAAGACTTTGACAAGGGATTTTTTCGACTCTTTTAATAAAAATATTTTAACTTTATGTGTACATAATTTTTAGTTAACATAATTTTTTTTTTCAATGTGTGCAAATTTCAAAAACATGTCGAAAATTTAAGAAAATAAGCCGATTAATATTTTAATGTTATTTTTCTAGTTGATATTTTTAAGCTAACTTGTTTCCGCATTTGAAGCAAATTGAAACTCCAATTATATTAGCACTTGATGTTTAACAATGCAAGTTGAAATTTGTTTCAACACTATTTAATTGTGCGATCAGCAGTTAAAAAAAACATATGGTAAATTCAGCTTAAATTGATTTTTATCTTTTTTTTTCATATGCTTGTCATAAACTAGAATTTTGTATTGAAAATTTGTTTAATCAATTATTTATATTATATAAAAAATTAATCGAGTCATAACTAAAATAAATGTTAATAAATGGTTTTAAATACTAATTGAATATTTTTGTTTTTCAATGCAACTCATGTGTATTAATCAATAAATTATTTTTTTTTTCGATTTCTATTAATTTAGTAAAGCAAATCAAAAAATTGTTTAAAAATTATAAAATTTTTTCATTTAATAAAATGACGCATTAGAAAGAATAAAAGAAACGGTTTGATTTAAATTGAAACAAATTTTCTAAATTTTCTTAAATAAAAGAATTAAATTAAGAAGAAATAAAAAAAATTCTAATCTACTTTTAAATAACAGTTTCGAAAAATTACTTAAAAAAAATAAAAAATCTGATAAATTAATTAAATATAAAAGTATTAGTAATTTTCCTTTTTTTTTTAATTCTTAAATTAATTTTATGATGAAAAAAATATCATTTAATTATAGTGAAAATTTACAAAATGACTTTTTACTTGGTATGATATTTATTTTTATCAAATTTTTCATATTTTAATTTTGCATTAAAATATAGAAAAAATATTCATCTTTCATTTAATTTAGATATAGTTTTTCTGAACGATATCAACTAAATATTTTTCTATTTTAAATAAAAAAATTGTTCAACTTTAATTATGAAATCAAAATATTTAAGTTAAAAAAAATAATTCAAGTCTTATCCAAAGTAAAATAAGAAACATTAAAAGTCGATAAGAAAATTTTCTAAACTCTTTTGAGATTCTATCCACCTTTAAACAAATAGTAAACTAAATGTTTTCTTATTCTTATGCTGTTGCTATTAGGTTTGAATTAATTAATTTTTTTGGATTAAAATTTCCATTTGAATTGATTAAATTTTAACAAAAAGCAAAAATTTTTTTACAGCTCTTGAAATTTATTTTTTAAATGTAAATAAAACTCAAAAGGTTAATGTTAAAATTTTATTCTGACTGATGGAAAAGTATAAGAGAATTTTTTTGTTGTTTTTTAGCTGTTTTTCTAGTTGTCCTAGATTAATTCAAAATTTTTTCATTTATCACTAAATTCACAAAAACATTGAATGCGTTTCATTTCTAATTGAAATGTTTCATTTTTCAAAACATATAGATTGATCATAATCATTTTTTGATAATTGATGCGGATGTGTCAAAGTCTTTATGATAAAAATTTTAAAAAAAGGTTAGTTAAAATAATAGATTTTTCGTAATCAATTGGATTAATTTTTAAGCAGGATGATATTTACATAAGGTATTTTTTAATATTATGCTAATGCTTTGTATTAAAATTTTATGCTGAATTTTCAAAAAAACTCAATTTTTCACACAGCATTTAATTAAAAATCGTGTCATGTAAGAGCTTTATAAAAGGTTCTGTTTAAAATAGAATAATATACGAGATAGAAGAAAAATTAAATAATATTATTATAATTTATTTATTTTTTAAAATTTACTCAATGCAAATTATGGAAGAATAAAATAAAATCTTGAATTTATTATTTAAGGTAGCAATTTTTATGAAATATTAATCTTGTACATTAATGAAAAATTTGGTTTAAAATTAAGATTTTCTGACTTGCCAAACCCATTTTCCAACCCACTCGCTCTAAACGGGAGTAATAAGCAAACCTTGATTGCTCTTACACAAATAGTCGTTTTCACAAAATCAATAGTTTTATTTGATGCTAAATCAAACAAAAAAACAAGTCTTGAAATTTCAATTAGCTTTTATTTAAATTTTTTAAACAAGTTTTTTACAAGTTAGAGTCGAAATTTGGCATTCTAAATTTCATCCTCTTAAAGCATCTAGCTAACTAGATTTAACAACAAAAAAGTTCTCTTATCTAATTAAATCCATTTTGTGGATAATTAAATCAAATTCTAACACATCTCTAATCTATTGTTAATTTTGTTCTATTGCACTTTTATTTAGGTTTTGCCTTTTTTGAACCAGTTTTAAGGGCAAATATTTTGTTATTTTTCCTTATTTTTAACTATATCAAATGGTTGTTTTTTTATGTATTAAAAATTAATTCATGATGAAAAAATTAAAGATAGATGATGGCAACAAACCAATGGAGTTTACAAATTCGACAGCCATTTTGCAACAAAACTCACCAAAAAACTACCAACAGCAAATATTAAATTCTAATTCTTGCAATTCAGAATTCGACCAGCATCACTCAAGTTCAAGTCCAATGAGCTTAAATAATCAAGGTCAGTCAAATTCGCAAATGGCTGCCGCTGCGGCCGCCGCTGCAACAGCTGCTCAATTGATATCCCAGTTTCAGTCACAGAACACTCAGTCACACCAAATGAATCATTTGAATCAAATTGACATTCACTCCCAACAAAGTTCTCCACAAAATCAGTCAAGCATGGTGTCATCTAATTTAGTTGCTTTTCAGGCTGCTGCTGCTGCCGCTGCCGCTGCTATTAATGTTCAACATCAACAGTTCAACCAAATTCCGTCACCCAAAGCCATTTGCGCCATATGTGGCGATAAAGCAAGCGGAAAACATTATGGTGTACATAGCTGCGAGGGTTGCAAGGGATTTTTTAAGCGAACCGTACGCAAGGACTTGAGCTATACTTGTAGAGATAATCGAGATTGTACAATTGACAAACGGCAGCGGAATCGATGCCAATATTGTAGATATCAAAAGTGTCTATCGGCAGGGATGAAACGAGAAGCAGTACAGGAAGAAAGACAAAAAAACAAAGACAAGCCAGAAGATCAATCATACTGTGACAATTCACTGTCCCAAACAGCATCGTCGTTGTTCGATCCAGTCGAAGAGTCTCCATTGAATTCGAATGAGAAAACTTTTTTGGACAAACTAATCGAATCGGAAAATAGTTATTTTAATAAATTGGACAACCTCTATGAAACAGAATTCACAATAAGTTCTTTTTTTGATGCAATTGAAAAACAACTTAAAATCATTCCTCTTTGGGCAACCTCGATACCTCAATTCAATGATCTCGAATTGGATGACCAAGTTTGCTTACTCAGAGCAAGTAATAAATTATTTAATTATTTTTTTTTAATATTAAATTTAAAAATTATTTATTTAGATTGGCGCGAGTTACTTTGTAGCTGTTTAACTCATAGATCTTTGCAGTATAACGAATCATTATTGCTATCAAATGGTCAATTAGTCAGAATAAGTGGATGCCCGGATGAAAATTTGCGCTATCTATTGGAAAGACTGTCTAGCGATGTAATTAATGTAATGAAAGAGCTTAAGATAGACAATGTTGAAATGGCCTGTTTAAAGACAATTCTTTTATTTGATCCTGGTAATTTGAATAAAAAAATTCTTTTAAAAATTTTTTTTAAATATTTTTGATGATTAAGATGCAAAAGGATTAAAAAATAGTTCGAAAATAGCTGAAATAAGAGATTGGATATGCATAATTCTGTCCAAGTATTGCAAACGTCCTAGTTTCCAAGACGATCCGACTCGTTTTCCAAAATTATTAATGAGACTCCCACCATTCAAAAGCTGGTCACTAAAGGGAATCGAAAATTTATTTTTTCTCAAAGCAGCAAATAATTTCGACAACATTCTAGTCGAAATGTTTGTCAAAAAACAAGAAGTTTATTAATTAATATTTTTATTTTTCAATGGGAACAACGGCCCAAATTTGAGCAATTTTAGCAAGACAATTTTCATTTGATGTTAATAGTTTAAAATAGATGTGGCAAATTTTTTACTACATAACTATAGTCGAGAAAGTTTTATATTCTTTAATTTTTGAAAATGATTTTTCAATTAATATTGTTTCTTCAAATGTAAATAAAAATTATTTTTGTGATTGGATTTAAATTGAAATAAAAATAAACTTTTTTTTGCTGCCAAATTTTTATTTTTTTATAATTTCAACTTAAAATCTCATTGTTTATGATCTTAAAACGTGCTTTTTTTAAAATTTAAAATGTAGATTAGTTCAATTATTCAGCTACTTGAGCTAGTTAAAAAATCTTTTTAGAAAGCAAAAATTGTTAAAAAAAATTTTAATCGTCTATATAAATAGATTAAATTTATGTAGAGATAGCTTTCATTAAAATAAATTGAAAGGCTTTTAGAAATAATTAAAATCAAGAGTGAATTCCCTGATCACAAAAAAAAAATTCTTAATGTGATTAATTTTTATTTTTATCAATCAATGTTGTCAGTTTTAGATTTTTTAATGTTGCCATTTTCTGACTTATTTTCATCAGGCTTATCGAATTTTCTCTTAAAAGCTTTCAATTTTCTCAATTGTAATCTATCCAAATCCTGTTTTTGCATGTGAATACGACCATATGTTGTGCCAAGACCATCACGAACAATATTTTTCCTTTTGTTTGGCTTTGGAAAAAAAATTAAAAAGAACGTTCAATTTAGTTAATTTTAAAAAACCATTATTTCCTTTGGTTGTTTCTTTGATTTTTTATACAGCTCATCGGAAGCTAGTTTGGATCGTCTGACTACAAAGTCAAATGAAGGACCTATTTCGGTCAATTCGACATTTGGAATTTTTGTTCCAGATTTAAGAAATGTAGTTCTTTTGTTTTTAATTTAAAATTTAGTTTTCTAATTCAATTTCAATTACTTGTAGCTTCTAAAATATAATTTTCCATCCAAGGCTGTGAAATTTAATACATGCTCTAATCCTTGCAATCGAACATTTTGTACTACTTCTCCACGAAAATAATCTAGAATATACTTATTAGTTTGTCATATTTTTTTTCTTTAAAAAAAACCTGTTAATAGACACTTAAGTCTTATGTATTCAGGGTCTACTGAAAATGCTTCACCATTAAAAACCAACATTGGTTTTGTGCCTAGAGTAACTTTTTCATTCTTAGAAAATTATCCAAATTATTTAGATGAGTTATTTATGATGGATATTTGAATAGAAAGACAAACCTTAAAGTCTTCCATGGGACTAAATTTTTCGATGCCAAATTCAAACATGTCCAAAACCTGATTATCAAACATGCGACCAATTATCAGACTATCTGGTCTTTTTTTTGAGTCGAAACCAAACATGAATAAGGAATGATCATTTTTTTGAGCCAGATACTCGAGTGGATTTGAATCATCAAAAGGTCTGAGAATATTTTTTCTATTTAGCAGAAATTTAAAATTTTCTAAAAAATTATGAATACATTTTTTAAAAATTTACTTGGAAAGCATCAATGCAAATGGTGTTTTTAAAATGTACTTTGAAAAATTTTTACCAGAAATCAAATGTAATAGTTCAATCTTACAAATTGTTTTAAAGCTTTGGTAATTTTATCGCTTGTTCGTCCACCTTTTATGAACATGGCTCTTTTTACATTTTCGACTACTTTCGGATCGCGGTTCTCCAAATACCTTTTACCACGTTTTGTTCTTGGTTTGCTGGAAAAAATAAATATTTAATTTCAATTTAATAATTTTTTAGTATTATTTTTTTACTTAATTCTAGATACAGCCATTCTAAATTCAAAATTATCTAAATTTTTTTCTAAAATACAAATTTATTTTATTTTTGAATAAAAATTTAATGTTTTCTTATTCACTAAAATAAATGTGCTCCGAGTGAATAATTTAAAAATGCTATTAAAATAAATTAACTTAACAAAAGATTAGATTTTAAATGAGAATTTAATTATTAGAGCTTATCTAAACAAATTTATTTCAATTTTTACTCTACACCAAGTAAAATGCATATTTTTATTTTGTATCTTTAGGATTTTTCTATTTCTAAATCGAGAAAAAGATCGGTCTTCAAAATTTTACATGACCTTTTTTCTTGCTATTCCATGAACTATTTTTTTAAATTCAAATAAAATCTTTTTTTTTTTAAAATTTTTGAATTTCTATCTCCTTTTTATTTGGTTAGAAAATTTTCCTTTTCCATATGAGGCAGCTGTCAAAATTGTTTTTTTTAGGTCAATGTTGAAGATCAGCTAATAGAATAGTAAAATTTCAAAACCTATTTCTAAAATCTTAGTGTTTTCTTTAACTCTTTGCTTAAAAAAAAAGTATGTCAATTTAAGAGTACGCAAACGGAAGGTCGTCTTGTCTATAAATAAAATAATTGGGGTTTGCAATCAAAAAATAAGAATAAGGCTATTAAACATTTTAGAATTGTGTCAAGATGGTAAAAAAAAAAAAGTTTTTGAGTTCATACATTAAATCTTCCAATTCGGTCTTTTTTAATTTCAAAGATTTTTTAATAAAATAGAAATATTGTTCAATTTCAAAATGAAGTTAAAATTGTGTATAAATATAAGATGAAAACTTTAGATCTAGAATATAAACTATACATACTAACAAAATATTTAAATAATTTTATTTTGATTTGGAGAATATATATTATTTGAAATTAGAATAAAAAATTTGAAAAAAAATGTCCAGAAGCTATGGCAATATTCTAAAATGTGAATCACATCCATACGCGCCCTTAATCGAGGACCATAGAGCAGGTGATATGGTGTGCACCGAGTGTGGTCTAGTAGTTGGAGACCGAATCATCGACGTCAGTTCTGAATGGAGAACCTTTGCCAATTCTGAAAAAGAATCAACTGACATGTGTCGTGTTGGTGCGGCTATGGATCCTAACAACGAAGGCGATTTAAGTACTACCATTGGTCGCGCAACTGGCAGTGCTGGATTCGATGAAAACGGAAAACCGATCTATAGAAGCAAAAATATTGAATCATCTGCGGACAAAGCCCGTCGAATGGCGACCAGAGAAATCATGGAAATGGCTGAAAGACTGTCAGTTGACAAATCTATAGTGGTAAGCTATTTTCTATTTATAATTTCACCATTTGTGAATATTTTTTTAAAAATTTTCTTAGAATACAGCTCAATATATATACTCGAATGTACAAAAAAATAAACTCATAAAGGGTCGAAGTAACAATGCCATTATCGCAGCTTGCATGTATATCGCTTGCAATAATGAATCAGTACCGCGTACTTTCAAAGAAATATGTGCTGTTAGCAATTCTTCTAAGAAAGACATAGGTCGTTGTTTCAAAATGATTAAGAAAGAAGTAGAAACCAATTATACTTCAACAACACCTGTCGATTTAGTGGTGAGTTTAAATTAAAAGAAGAAAAATGAATTTATTTAAATTAAAATTTTATATTTTTCTCTATATTTAAGACTCGTTTCTGCTCAAAATTGAACTTGCCAAGACCAGTATTTAAGCTGGCTGAAGAAATAGTCAAAAAAGCCACTAATATTGAATCTATTAATGGAAGAAGTCCGACATCAGTTGCTTCGGCAGCTATTTATATTGCAGCTGAAGTCACTTCAAATAATAGAAGCTTCGAGGACATAAGCAAAATATGTGGTGCAGCCGTTACAACAATAAAACAAATTTATAAAACAATGCAAAACAATGTTGCAATGTTGTTACCTCCGGAATACAAAAATTCTTTAAAAACATCAAATTGAAATCGAATGATTTAGGAATAATAATTTAATTTTTCTAAAAGTTTTATTCATGGTCAAATTCAATTAATTTTTTTACATTTTAATTTAAATAAACGATGACGAATTAATAAAAAAATCGCTGGATTACAAATGTTTCCTTTCAAGTTCCAATATCAATTAATTAAACAGATTTTTTTTTAATTCAATAGCAAAATTATTTGTTGAAATTTTCTTGTTAAAAGAACATTTTTAATACAAAATTTAAAATAAATGTTATCTTTATTTTTTTATTTTTTGGCAATCTAAATTAGATTTTCTAAAATAAAATAAATTTTTTCTCTATATCAATAAGCACAAATATAACTTATATTATACACTAATTAAGTGAAATTAAAAAAATTAAATAATAAAAAAAATATCAAAATTAACCAAATTGTTTTATTTTTATTTAAATAAGCTTTTATTTGAAATTTTGCGAAAAAATATTTAAAAAATTTTTAAACCTTTTAATCATTCTATTTATTTTCAAATAATTGTTGGTCCCTGATTGTCCTTCAGATCTTTATTTAATTTTAAGTAATCACAATATATTTTGTCATTTTGAAGGGTAAAGAGATGCAAGACTGACATTTTTTTTTTTTAAATGTCGAAAACAAGCTCAAAAACTTCAGTAATAAAGTTAAAAGTAAAATTTGAATAATAATCAGCAAGGAGTAAAATGTGCTTTTGTTTAATTTTATAAAGTTGTCTCTCATAAACCATCCTTGGGCTTCGCAGTTGTTGGCGCATCATCTTTTTATCGGCTACGTGAATTTTAAGTTTTAAATATTTTGTGTTTTGTTTGATAGATTTCAATTAACTTATCTTTTTATAATATTTTAATCCTTTGACTAAACTGTTCATTAAGTCCTTTATGGTATTAAATATTGCTGAATATAACCTTATTCAAATGTTTTAAGTAAAAAGCAACATAGATAATTTTTGCTTGCAATTTCCACTCACATTTTCAAACAGATGTACAATAAATCATCCTTACAAAATGAATAGGGAGGAAATCTTGTAGTGAATAAGTGGAACCAACTCGAAGTTGATGCAATCGAAACTCAATCAATTGACAATTTTCAGCTAAAATCAATTTTAAGATTATTTTGGTCGAGGATTTTTCACAATATAATTTAAATTCATTCAAAAATTAAAAATTCTGGATCTGATTATGGAATATTGAAAAAGTGATAAAATACCACTATTGATCTTGGTTTCAAGTAGCTCTAAATTTTGTTTAAAGTTAGATCAAAATTGCTTTTTGAAAACCAAAAGGAAATATTAAGCATCAAGTTATTTAAAATTTCATTAAAAATTAGAAACAGTAATTTGTTAATTTAGTTTTGACTCCAGAATAAATTCCATTCATGTATATAATGTTAAAAAAGTTAGAAATTTTTAACGTCTAAAAAAAGAATAATTAAAAGAATCTATTTTAAAATTTTTTTAATAAGAAAACAAATTATTTATTGAAGAATTGTCAAAACTTGTCCCCTATGTCTAGGTAATTGAATAATTTTCCGACTGTTCTAGAATCGCAATTTTATTCCTAATAGATCCTATGGAAGCATTATTCGCTGTGAGTCTCATCCGGATGCACCTCTGATTGAAGATCATCGTGCTGGTGACATGATCTGTTCTGAATGTGGCCTGGTGGTTGGAGACAGGTGAATTAATTGGAAACGAAAAGAAATAAAAAAAATTAATTTATAATAATTCAAGGTGTGTAGATGTTGGCTCTGAATGGCGTACTTTTGCAAATGACAAGGAATCCAAGGACATGAGTCGTGTCGGTGCTGCAGAAGATCCCACAATGGAAGGGCAAGATCTAAGCACTACGATTGGTAGAGCAACTGGAAGTGCTGGATTCGGAGAAAATGGTCTGCCAATTTATCGAAACAGGCATACTGAATCAGCCGCTGAAAAGGCCAAGAGAAAGGCTAATCGAGAAATTAAAGAAATGGCGGAGAGGCTGTCAGCTGATCAATCTATAATTGTAATTTTTTTCTTGTGTTTAGATAACCAATTTAATGATAATAAAAAAATAAATAGAATGCAGCTCAACATATATTTCATACAGTTCATAAGGATAAATTGATAAAAGGTCGATCGAACAATGCAATTATTGCAGCCTGCATGTTCATAGGTTATTTTTTATCATTTAGAAACTTAAGTTAACTAATATGCATTGCGTTCATTGTTTTAAGCTTGCAGACAACAATCGGTGCCTCGTACGTTTAAAGAAATAAGTGCAGTTGCTCACACAAATACGACTATTAAAGACATTGGAAGATGCTATAAGATAATAAGAAAAGCATTGGTGTCTAGTCAGACACCATCATCGGGAATTTCGTCATCATCTTCGTCGGATCTTATTGTGAGATTTAATTTAAATAAAAATATAAAATTAAAGTTTAATATTAATTTTTAAGGAACGATTTTGTTCTAAACTTAATTTGCCCAAAGAGATTAAGAAACTGGCCTTGTTTATTGTGGGAAAAGTAAATGATATTCCGGATTTGACCGGAAAAAATCCAAATTCCTTAGCGGCATCGGCAATTTTTTTGGCATGTGAACAAATTGGTAATATAAGAAGTGCTGAAGATATTGGAAGAATTTGCGGAGCAGCTGAGAACACAATAAAACAAACAATTAAATTGATGATACCCAATTTAGGAAAGCTTTTTCCTCCTGATGTAACACCAAGTCATCTTATAGCTTCAAGAATTACTAAATAAATTAATCCTGTATCATTTTGAAACTTTTGTTAATATGCTTTTTTGTTTAGTATTTTGCCTTGTTTTTAGAATAAAATTTGAAAATAAATCCTCCATAATAAAACACCTAATTTCAGATAGCTATTTGATTTGTTTATAAATTTAGTTTTAGATTTTGCACCAACAACTTCAATTGATTATTTACTGCTTGATTTGTGAAGAAGTTCTCTCTGTGCTCTATCTTATCAGTTGCTTAATCAAAATATTTTACTTTCCCCAAATTTTTTCAGTTTTTTTCATTTATCTGAGTTATTAATTAGCTTTTAGACTAATTGATTCAAACTCCACTAAGCTAAGTTAAGTGTCTTTTAATAATCAAAAAATTTTTTTTCATACTAAAATTTTTATTTAGTTTTTAATTAGAAAAAAAAGCTGAAACTTCTGATTTATTTTCAAATAAATAATAAATATTTAAACTAAAAACAAAATTCAACTTTTAATTTGTATCGTAGGTTTTTTTCAATTATTTTGTCAATATGCTGCTTAGATTAATTGAATTGATTGAGGATCACTGGTCTAGGCACAAAAAAATTTGAAAAGCTTTTACTGATATAGCCAATTTCCAAAACTATTTTGTTTTTTTGAAAAATTTAATACGTTTTTTTTTTTTTTAAATATTAAGAGAATATTAAATAAGCATTAAATAGCTTATTTGCTTGTATATTCATTAAAAAAAAATGAATTTTTTTTTTAAATGTGAGTTTAAAATTAATTATAACATTTATTTGAGGGAAATTATTTTATGAATTTGTTAAAATCCAAAATATTTAGCTGGTAAAAAAGAACATCTCAACATTTAAAAATAAACGTAATTTTTCTATAAAGACATGTCTTTTTATATAAATCACTGGCTAAAATTTTTGACCTATGACATGTACTAAAAGTCGAAAATTCACTTAAAAAAGATTAACGTTTATAGTGAAATGTTGTTAGAAGTTTGTTTTTAAATAAAAATTATCGAAAAATTTTATTATATTATTAAAGAACTTTTTAAATAGAACAAAATATCTCAAAGTAAAAATTCATTTATTTATTATTATTTTATATTATTAGAAAAAATTTACGAAAATGATTTAATAATTAAAATAAAGCATTAATCTTATTTATAGCGAATATGAAATTATCAACTGAAAACTTTATGCAATTTTTACAATAAAAAGATTGATTAGGTCTGAGACCTCTTGGCTAACAGTTGTCACATATGCAATTGTCAAGTCTTCACATGGTATCCAAGAGTTTTAAATTACTATCTCTTAAATTTTACATTTGAATCTTAGAAACAACTTTTCGATTTCAAAGAAGCAATTTCTCAAAAATTGACTGATTATGTTGACACATATGTTTCACGATTTCACTGTTTCTTGGGACTCTATTTGGGGTCTCTTTTGACTGAAGTGGCTTTTTAGTTAAGGCCCATTACTTAAATTTATTGAAAATATCCGTCTTTACGGTTAAGAAAATTATTTGTGACATGTCAGTAAAGATGCATTCGAATACTCAAAAAAGATTGATTTTAGTGATTTATCACATGTTTTAAATAAAAAATTTCAACCAATGTTCTATACAAAAGTACATATGATTGCTGTGCATAATGTCATACTATGACATGTTTTAAAAATTGAACAATTATGTTTGTAATTAAAAAGTAAATTTTTTAATTTATTCATTTAAAAAAAAAAAAAAATAGTATCCTAAAATTGATAATTATTTAAAAAAAAAAGATCAATGACTTCTTTCAGTACATACGAATTTTCATCGGTTCATTTCATTATTGGTATTTAACAATGATTATCAATGCTATCTCTTATAAGATGCTTAATAAAATCTATAATAAGATTAGACATTTTACTGAGAAATGATAGTTAAAATTAAGATCAAAGCATGTTTTCCTACCAAAAAAGTTGTGTTTATTAGTATTGATTGATGAATTTAGTGGCTTAGACTTAATATCATATATCTGAAGCATAATTATTACAAATTTTGCAATGGCTTTCGATAAAGTCTCCCACAGAAGGCTATTGTACAAAAACAAACTTGCAACAGCTAAAAAAAATAAATTTTTTGGTAAAATTAAGAAGAAATTTAAGCTTCTTTGCAGCGAGACTAGATTTACTTTATTTAACAAATAAAGTTGTAAATGGATGGAACAAACCCTCGGAATAAATTGCAAACACATAGAAACTTAATTAATGATTTCATAGCGGAGCTTGATGTTTGGATATCCAAACAAAAAGAAGCAACTGCTAAAACTTTTAGCATTATGCTTAGATAACCTCTAAGCTGGAGTTTAACAAATTAAAACTTCTCTTAATAATTCATAATAATCTTTCCTGTCACTTAATTAAATGTTGATTAGTATTATTTAGTGATCCTTTACTTAAGCTTTTTGTCTATTGCTCTTAAGTTTAAATTTCCAAAGGATATAATTTATATTTTTATATGAATATTCTTAATAATTTATTTTTGATTCGATTCAAGCAAAATGTAAAAAAAATTTGTAATCTGCTTTTAATTATGAATTATTGCATCAAAAAAATAAAAGTAAAAAAAAGTTTTTTTTTTAACTAAATTTAATCTTGGGGTCGTTTTTCAGCAAATTTTTTTGTATATTCCTCGGCATTTTTTAAAAATTTCTTTCTATCTTTTGTATATTCTAAATAAGAAAAAATTAGTACTCCAAAAAGAAAAAATAAATTGATAAATTTATCTTGACCATCAGCTATTTCTCCCCTAAGAGGATGTTCAGGTTCTGGATCATTGACCAGAGCCACTAACGACTGAATGACCTGATCTGTTTTTGTAGCAGGTTTCCAATTCTCAGTTTGTATAATTGGCAAACAAACTTGTCCCTTTTCGTCAATGTTGGGATGATAAATTTTTGTCTTGAATGTTATCTTTGGTGGTTTAAATGGATATTCGGCTAAATAATTTTTCTCATTTAAAAAATAAACTAAATAATTTATTAAACTAAAGAAAAACTTTACCTGGAAAATTTATTTCGATCTTAAATGCTCCTTTGTTGTATGGCGGATTGTCTGGAACGATCAAGCCGGTCCAGTTCAAAATATTTTGCTCGTCAACAACAATATTTTTAAACGATTTAAGTCCGTTTTCGCTGGTAATTTCTTGTAATTCTTTTTGAAGGCGTCTTGTTGCTGCCATTTTATTTATCTTAAGATCTAAAAAATGATGAATTTCTAATTTAATTTTTTTGAATATTTCTTAGTTTCTTCCAATAGTTAATCATAAAATTAAATTATTAAAATTTGTTTCTAGAATTTTTTAGAAGTATTTTTGAAAAGTTTCTAAAAAAAAGTAATCATTTTCTGCCAAAACTTTGATCAGCATCAGGTATTTTTGAGTGAATCGTTTCGATAGTTTTCATATAAGAAAATCTTCCAATATTTTAAAATAAATTCTTGCTGCTTTTAGTCGGCAAACAAAATACTCCGATAGGGCATTTCAAATTTGACTGATTATTAGACAACTGTCCAATATATGCTGACTAATTAATAATCAATTATTTTAGAAAGTGACTCGTGTTTATAGAAAATATTATTAGCGTAAGCAAAGAAAATACTTGAAAATATTTTATAAAAATTATCAATGCAAAACTAAGCTCAGTTATTCTCTTTTTTTTATGATCTTTTTTTTGCCTATTAATACTAAATGAAATCAGTATTAACCTTATGTGTTAAAAATTTCATGAATAATAAAATTTACATGATGTTAAATGCTAACACGTGATAGTAACCAGTTTCTAGGGAAGGAAGCAGATAAATTTTAATTTAGATTAAAATCTAAAATCTCAATATTTTTTGATTTCTCATTAGATTTTCTTGCTTTTATCGATTCATCGATCATTAGAATATCTTTAAATTCTGAATTTATAAGTACAAAATAATATTTGTACGTTTTGAAAAATTCTAGTTTTCTACGTAACTAACTCCCACAGAAATATTACATTACCGTATATATACCAACTTTAGCTTTTTTTATTAAAATTATTATTAAATTTTAGAATTTTCAAAAAAAAATGAATAGGTTAAGAGCTAGGTGAAGTCAAACTAAACTTAAAAATACAAAAGAATTGAAAAATGTCTAATTTCTTTTAAAAAATAAAGATTAATTAAAAAGTTTATAATTATTTTATCTATAAAAAAAAATAAAGAAATAAATAATCGTTTAGTGTCTGATCATCTTAAAAATTCAACATAGAAATATTCGAAATGAATAAAATTTTATGTAAATTAATTATTTGAAATAATAAATTTTCAATACTATAAAAATCAAGATCTGAGATTTCAAAATTAAGTTGTTTTTTTTTGATAAAATTAATTTCATTTTTTGGTTGAAGCGTGATTTAACTTAAATTGTATGAATATCTTGGTGTTGTTGAATGATGATGTAAATGATTCTATAACTAAACTGTTTATTTTTTGTATAATTTTTAGTTATTAAAATTTCGATATTTAACGATATTTAATATCGTATCAGGATATAATTTTTTTTATGCAGCCTACTTTTACATCACAGAATAGAAGCCTTATCATTATTTATAGACTTCAGAAAAGCTTTCGATGTTATTGATTCAAAAAGAGTTTTCTTTTCTTAAAATTGTTTCAGTTTGGGTATAAGAATAATTTTTTTGTTCATTTTATCTAATTTAGCAATTAAAGATAAAAAATTAATCATTTTGGAAACAAAAAATCTATATGATTAGCTCTTGGTAACATTAAGATCAATATTGTCTTTTTTCTCATATTTAATAATCATTTTTGTTTTATTAATCAGATTCTTTCTTATAAAAACAACTAATGTTTCTGTAAAAATAAATATTTGCTGACCTGATTTACAAGCTATTAATTAAATAAATTTCCTAGAAATTTGGGCTTAAAACCTTAAGTTTTTAAAAATTGCATTTAGTTTTTTAATTAAATAAAAAATCACTCAGGTTTAATATATTAATTTATGACTAAAATTTAGGATTCTGACACAATTTTTAACTGAAATATTGGACTTTTCTCAGCATTTTTCCTAATTAGGACAGTGTCGGATCTTAGCCCAGGACAGTATAGGATCCTATTAAATAATGAATTCAACATAAAATTTTAAATTTTATTTAAAATAAATTAAATTAAATTATTGCTTAAAGTAAAATTATTGCTTTTACAACAAGATTCATTTTTACATTACGATTTGGTTAAAAAGCTGTGCAAAGAGAATAAAATGGTCAAAACTATATCAAAGAAATTTATTCATTGAAAAGATTTGGATTGAATAGGGTCAAAATTTTAGAATTAATTATAATGAGAAAAATGATTAGAAATGATTTTGCGGCTGCAGTAAATGCCAGACACGTATTTTTCTCAAACAGAGTAGTTCCGCATTGGAATAAGTTGCCAGAAAATGTAGTGAAATCCAAGTCAACCGCTAACTTTAAAGTGGCCTTAGATAAGTTCTATGGAATCGGCTGCTACAGCTCTACACGGCCAATTGGTGGTGATGGGCTTAGACAATCTACATGTTAGGTCTCGCAGCAAGAACTACTACTACTACTACTACTATTAGTTTTGGACTTGAAGCATTTGAAGTCGAGTTTTATGATAACGAAATATCAATTCTTAAAAAATAAGTATAAACAATAGAGTTTTTAATTTTTACGTAGTGAGAGAGTTATTAGTTATTAGTAGTGATTTGATGGGTTTGAATCAAAAATAACTTCAATAAGAGTTAAACTGTAAAAAAGCAGGACATCACTTCTTGATTGTCTCACGTTTAGGATACTAAAATATTCGGCAAAAATATAACATTTATTTATAAGAAATAAAAAACAATATTGAATTTTATAATAAAAAAAAGAAAAAAAATTATAATATTATTTGTTTCTTTTATTGTCTTATTTTTATTTACATTTTTTTTTATTTTTACATCGCCTTAAAGGCGTAAATTGAATAAATAAATAAATAAAATATTGGGTATATTATTGTGATATAGCGACATCTGTGTCAATACTAAACCCTGAGTGTTTAAGTTAGAATGGAGCATCAATAGCTGCTCCTAAACGTCTAACGAGGAGATCGGATAGATGGGCCCAAGGTACTAATGTAAACGTAAATGTATTTGTAATGGTACTAATGTAAACATTACAATTATTATCAATAATAACTCCATGAAGCTCAAATTTATCGGAAATCAGTCGGGAAAGATGTTTTTTTTTATTTAAAATAAGCATTATTTTTGTTTTAGACCAATTTATATCTATTTGATTAAGTCTACACCAAGTAAACAGTTTTGAATCGATATTGGGATAGAATTTATAATTTCACGAAGTTTTTCACCAGTTAAAATAAAAGTTGTATCATCTGCAAATTTGACAATAAAATTCGAAAGGAAAAGTATAATATCGTTAATATATCAATCAAAAATAGAAGAGGGCCTAGGACAACTTCCTTGAGGTATACTTAATTCAAATTTACTTGAGTCTGAATACAACTCATAAATTTTCACAATTTGGAAACTGCTGCTAAAATAATTTGCCAGAAGTGCAATAGCTGATTCACTAAAACCAAAACAACGAAGTTTATTAAGAAGAAGATTATGGTCCACGGTGTCAAAAGCTTTTCTTAAGTCAATAAATAGAAAAATACCCATTAATTTGATTGACTTATGTGATTTTTAGCCATGCTGTTCATTCGAGAGAATTTTAGATTCACCAAGATAAAGACTTATCTGCTTATGAATGATTTACTCAAACAATTTAGCAATTGGTGGTAAAATGAATATACCACTATAATTATTTAGATCTTCTGGTGACTCGTAATTCATGAATAAAAGTGTGACAATGGCCATTCATTTGATATTGATTTGATATTGTCCCGGATAAGATTGAAAAATTAAAAGGATATGCAATAATGGTGTGTAGCTTAAATGACGCAATCTTTAGGATCTTAATAGAAATTCCACATGAACCACAATCATCAAGTAGTTTTTCAATCTAATTTCTATTTGTGAAGCTGAGCCTAAAGTCAACAGCTTCCAAAGGACCAAACTTAGAAAACTGGTATTTAAACATTGCTTTGGAAGTCATTTATAGACGAATCAGATGTAGATTTTATTGTTGTGAAGACTTCACACATATTACTTTTATCATTGACCAATCTATATCCATTCTTTTTGTAAGTCAAAGGTGTATTAGAGTTTTTATCAGATTTGATTTTAATTAATGGAGAGTAAAATTGCCAAAACTTCTGGTTTTATTTTGAAAAAAAAGTAAGGGTTAAAGTTATACGTATATTCAGCAGACAAATTAAAGATAATTGTTTCTTCGTTTAAAAAATCTTGAACATACTCTTATCGGCTGATAGACAAAATTAACTAAGTAATTAGTATCTATTAAATTCTATATGAATATAAGTATTCATTTCGTTAAAAGGGTCACAATTAAGATCACCAAAAATAAACAATGGGCCATTTAAATTTAACGATTGAATAAGATCTTTCAATTCATCTAAAAAAATAGACTCGTTTATCATATTTAGGAATTATATTCTGGGTACCTAAATGATTATAAAACCTTTTTATAAAGCCTTCACTCGTTCATTGTCCGTAATTATTAATTAACGCTTTCTTGTGCTATTTTTCAAAAGCGGGATAAATAAAGCTAGTTAAAGGCTTTTATTTCTCGATTTTAAAATTCCTTAATTTTAAATTTGAGGCTAATAAGTTCAATGAAATTAACAAATTTTTTATAAAAGTATTTCTAATATACTTTAAAGCATTTCAATTTTTTTCTAAGATAACTTTTGTCTGGTTGCTTGAAAAAGTTAAAATTATGTTTATATTAAGAAAAATTTTCCAAAATGTCAAACGTTCTTTTAATAATTAAACACATAGCTGTTTATTGAAATTTTGGATTTTATTATAAGAAATTATTCATAATAAGTTACAAAATATTCAAAATTCTTAAATTTGGTAGAGTTTTCTAATTTATGTTCCTAGAGTTGAACATTTTAAAACAAGATTTTATAGAATGATTAGCTCCATTTTTTGCAGTTTCTTCTTCTCACTTTTGTTTATCTTATTGCCTTTTTAATTTTACAGTTTTTTGTGGTTTTTATACGATACAATTTATTTTAAAATTTAGATTTATTCTTTTAATTTGAAAAAATATTTTATAAAATCAAAAAAAAAAATTGCTAATTGAAACTTAATGACAAGTATAATAGCCTGATGATTAACCCAGAAATCGAAAAAACTTGTTTTCTTTAAACTATATAAAAGATATAATTAGAATCCTTAACAAAAGCCCAAAGAAAAATCTTGAAGACACATACAAATTAATTATCTCACTACTGAAAATTTAAAGCTTATTTAATTTGTTTAAAGAATTAATATTATTAAAAGATTTTCTTTAATGAATTAATAAATACTAAAATTTTAATTTTCGCAGAGCTTTTGCCTTCCTGGTGTTAATGCATTACCACAATAACACTTTAAGTCTTGACTTGAACTTGTAAATTCTATGCAATAAAGCATTAAATTTTAAATAAAAAATCTTCATATTCTAAAAATAAAAATTAATGCTTGCATTCCTTATTAAAGCTTTCAATTTTCAACAAAAATAAAAAGCAAAAACTTCCTTGATTTTATGAATATAAAAAAATGGAAAATTGAATGAGTAAAATAAAGACAAAATTTATAATCTAAATTTGCATGGTTTTGTTAGTGTAAGTTACTAGGCAAAATGCATAGTAACCGATTTTTACTAAAAAAATTCAAGGTGTAGAAAATTTTTTTAATATTTAATTTATAATCTTTTTCTAATTTCGTTTTTAATACTACGCATTTTGATCATGTCTCTAAAATCACCGCTAACTACCAAATCCTACAAGCAAAATGTCAGTATTCCATCAACAACAAAATCAAAAAACTCTACAATGAAGTAATTTATTAAAAATTTATTTTTAACTATTCCTTATTGAAGTGTTTAAGGCGGTCTACCAAGAACTTGACTCAAAGTTCTTACTTGGAAAATATCGAAATCGAATACATAAAAAATCTTCAGCAACAAGTTTATTTTCTTGAGCTTGAGTGCAATTATCTATATCCTTTTTGAAATATTTAAACTAATTATTTAACAACCATATTAAAAAATAATTCTTAACTTTCTTACGCGTCAGCAGCTAAATTTGAATGGCCTGGAATCGAGTCTAAAGTATGACAAAACAAGTCAGAAATTGAAGAATGAAATGCTATCTATTGAACAAGAAAAAAATGATCTAGAAAGAAGTTTGATTGAAGAAAACGAACAAAAAGAAAGTGTCTTAAAAATCCTACACCAAACAGAAAGTTTAACTCATATAAATGTTTACTTAGTAGTATTATTTACTAATTTTTGTTTAAAGAGACTTATAATCAAGAACGAGATTTTTTATTGAAAGAAATAAATTTTTTGAAGAAACAAAAATTAGAATTAGAAGCCGATTTGAGCGAAAAATCTGTTCAGCTTACTAAACTAAAAGATAATCTTGAAAAGCATCACTTTGAACACAATGATCATTCACAACAATTGTCTAAAATGGAAATTCAGGTAAGCTAAAGAAATTTTTTTCAAAAAAAATTTAATGAAATAAATTCTAAGCTTGAAAATGTAAGAAAAGATAACCTTCAACTAAGAGCAGAATTAAATGAAACTAGATCACTACTAATTTCTCGGGATAACTTGATAAAAGACCTCCAGTACCAACTATCAGATCCATCATTGAGAAAATCTAATTTAAATGAACTAAAAGTTATAAATTTTTTTTAAAAAAAACTAAATTTAAATCTAAAATTTTTATCTAATTTAGAGTTCGTTGAATAATATATCATTGAAGCTTTCAATGACAAACGATGCACTTGATAAAGAATCGCTTACTTCTAAACAAGTAAATTTTATCATTTGTCTGAATTAGATTTTTTTCATATTTTATAAAAATAAGCTTCAAGAAGAAAATTTTCGCTTAAACTCAGAGCTTAGTTTATTGAAATCTAAAATTGATCATGTGACTCAAGAAAACTCTCGTCTATCTGCCTCTCTAGAACAATCACTTAAACAAAATGAGTCGGACTTGATTTTGGCAAAAAAAAATTCAGACTTGGCTAAATTAAATTTAGAAAAAGCTCAAGCCGAACTTGATAACGAAAAAAGCATTTCTTATGGCCTTAAGTCGCAGGTAATGCAGACTAATTAAATAAAAATCAGCATTTATTTGACAAAAATTGATCTAAGATCGAACAATTTAAAATGCAAGAAAGACTGGAAATTAAAAACCAAGCTAACTTAAAGACGAGAATTCATGATCTTGAGAATTCTTTAACAACAGCCGAAAATAGCAATGAATCAACATTGAAAAATTTACAAAACCAATTAATGAGCAAACAAAAAGAACTTGATGCACAGCAAACAAAATATAATCAAGATTATAATCAACTTTTAGGTTATAAAAACAATCTTGAGAAAAAATTAGAACAAGTAAGATAAATTATAAATTTCAAATTTTTTAAATATTTTTTTTTTTTAAGTTAAAAAACGAAAAAGATGATGAAATCAAAATTTATAAACAAAATCTTGAACTTTCAAGAACAAAGTTGAGTTCAATGCGCTCTGAAATTGATGATTTAAATTTGATGTTGACTAGCGAAAAAAATAATGTGAAATCTTTACAATTAAGAGTATAAAAAAAATCAGTGAAAATTTATTAAATAATAGATTTTATTTTGTGGTATTTAGATTGATAATTATGAGCGTCAAGAAGAGGTTGAATCAAATTTAATAAGCTCGCTTAAGTCAAGAATACTTGAATTAGAAAGTCAAGTTAACGAATTCAATAAAATTAGAGAACCAGATTTATTGAACCAGCTAAGAGAGGCATATTCAAAAATAACTTTGATAGAAGACGAAAAAGCAAACTTGGGTTCAGAGATTGAACAATTAAATTCAAATATTAAAAGTCTTCAAATAGAAATTGAAAGATTGAAACAACTGGAATATTTGATTCAATCGCAAAAATGGACAGAATTAGGTTCTTTAGCAGAGAGCATGAGAAATTTATCACAAGTAATGACAACGACAATCAAGTCATCTCAAATTTTAGAAGAAGCCTAATTTGATATTGGTTTATAAAATCTTCTTTAAATTAATTTTTGATCATTAATTACTGGGTTTTGATAAAAATTTAACTAAATTTTTTATTTAAGAATAGAATTTTTTTTAAAATAAATTTTTAGCAATCATATATTTTATCTTGAATTAATATTCTTTGGTATATCAAGAGTAAAACTAACTCTATTAAACAATGTTAGTATAGCATATTAGTTTAACAGAAACAGACTTGTTTTTAAGTCACAAGTCTTAAGTCATGTCAAGTCAATGACTTAAATTTTTTTTTTTTAAAGTCAATAAATAGTTTTAATGTTTTTTATCAAATTATATCGTAATTTAAAAAAATAAATGAATGAAAAATTAAATTATTTTATTTTGTATTCTATTCAATTTATTTAATAAATCCATATTTGATACCAATAAAGTAGTTGCTTCTAAATTTTTTGTTGTCAATCTTGACTTATGAGGTCTGTTGATATTGCCAGATTGCGAAAAAGGACTTTCAACTGGACCTGATGAAGCAGGAATTGATTAAAATTTTGAATTTTATTTAAATTTTATTTAAATAAATAATTAAAGTTAACTTAACAATTTGTTTATTGATGAGACTGAAACGAATTTTAATAATTTTTTAAAAATATTTTTTTTGTATTTTTTTAAAGTTAGCCTTTTTTTTAAGTCATAACTTTGATTTAAATTTTTGTGACTTAGACTTTAAATAGTGACTTATAAACAAGTCTGAACAGGAACAGCTTAGTGAATCAAGCCCAGTTTATGCATCACACTTAATAAATGAATCAGCAAAATTAACTTTTCTTATATTATTGAAATGAATATTTAATATTATCTGTTATTTGTTGATTTATTAATCATTGAAAATTCTTGAAAAGATAAAATGAAAAACAGGTTTTGATATTAGAAGTGTTAAAAATTAAAATTATTATATAATTAATATATAAACAAATTTTTTATTGATTTAAAAAAAAAAAAAAAGTAATTTGGACACTAAGAGAGAACGCCAATGTTTCATCAAGAAATAATAATCGTCAAGGCTCATAGATCATGAATTAGAAGAAAAAAGAAGAACTCATTTATGCAAATTTCAGTCAAAAGCTTTATCTTTTTTTTGAAGTTAGAAAATTCAATTTAAAAAAATTAAAAAATTGAGAATTTTTTAATATGGAAATTGAAAAACAAAAATTTTAAAATTTAAAAATTAATGAATTTTTATTTAAATTTCGTATCATAAAGATTAAAAAGAAAAATTAAAGTTTAAAGATTAAAAAATTTAATCATTTGAATCCATGGATAAAATTCTGATAAAAATATTTCAACTTTTAAACAAATAAACAAAATTCTTTTAGATTTAAATATTAGAAGCCTTCAAAATAATGACCAAATATGCGAGCAACCAATGTGTGCCGAAACTGTCCAATATTAACGAAAAAGGGCCAAGACTGTCTTTCAAATCCATCATTGCGAGCCGAAGGTGAGCATCGCTAAAGTAACGAAGCTATATCTACTCCTTCAGCAGGAAAAAAATAACCAAGAGAGACTTCGATACCATAAGAAAAAAAATTAAAAATAAACGGGTGAAGCCGCTTTCTTAGCGTGCATGAAATCTCAAGATTTTAGTGTTGTATAAATAAGAAAAAGAGAGTCAATTGAAACTAAAATTTTGATGAAATATTAACAAAATTTTTGAAAAAATATTTATCATTATAAAAATTTAAATTATTTAAAAAATTATTTATCAATATAAAAAATATAAAAAAACTTAATATTTTTTTTTAATTTTTTCCTGAATTAGAAGTCACTTGCTCCAATCAAAGTGTATATACTACAGTTACCATAGATAGGATCCTACTGTTTCCTATCTTCGCAAGTCTAGCTTGCTAGCTTGTTGTAACTCATATTATTATTATTAACAAATAAATAAATTAAATATAGCATTTTGCTAATATTAATCATTGCAGCGAACAAGATGGTTTCTTGAAAAAAAATATATAAATGTTGAGAATGACCATTTAGAATATCTGATCAGATAATCCCAAAACTAGCTCAGTTAATTTTATAGATTGTGAGAGAGTAAAATTTTATGGTCAGCTATTTTATTTTGATTGTTCAAAAACACTGACCAATCAGATAATTGAGGCTATTATTATTAGACTCGTACAAAAATTTTTTAAAAGAAAAGAAAAATCAATACATAAACAAAAAAGCATATTTTCGGCAATTCATATTTCAACCAATTTTCGGACACCGGGATCATAACACACAAATTAAAAACAAAATTCAAACTTAGAATAAACAAAATAAAATTGATTAAATTTTTAAAGCTTTATTTGCCTAAAATTATTTAATTTTATCTATGGTTTATCGAACATTAAAATGTAAAATTTGCTTATGCTTTAACAATGGCCATTTGATAATCAAATAAATATAAAAAAATGATTCATTACAATCTAACAAAGAAGATGCATTTTAGTTTCTTTTTGTCCAAAAAATAGGATGTACCGAATTTCAGGACAAATCTCTTGATTTAAAATTATAAAAAAACAAGAAATTTTAATCTATATAGAAAAATCGAAAAAAAATTCACAAAAGAGCTAAATTTATTTTTAATTGATGATAAATTTACCAATTGAGTCTGTCAATAGTAGCACGCCTGGTTAACCTGAAATAATCATTTACCAAGTTCGCAAACTAGTTGATCTCATTGTCCTATATTTAACATTTATTAAGAATTTTTAAGTGCTTAGATATTGATTAAATCTTTAAATAAAAAATATCGTTTTAGTTTTTTTTTTTTTTATTAATAAAAGACTTTAATATTTAAATTTATTTAAAAAAAGAAAAGAAAATTTGTCAAAAATCTAAAATGACGCATAAAATGAACACTTTCGCAATGATCCAGGAAGACCGGTTTGAGCCATGCAAAGTTTGTGGAGAACCATCAAGTGGATGGCATTGTGGAGCGGTAACTTGTGAGGCTTGTAAGGTAAACCATTGTTTAAATCAAGTGTAAATCGTAAATAATCAAATTTAATAGTTTAATTATGACAGAAATTTTTTCTGCGGAGTATCAACGGAGAAGATGCCAAATACAAATGCATAAGAAACAAAGATTGTGTAATTGTAAGAACAACCAGAACTCAATGTCAATACTGCAGATTTCAAAAATGCAAAGAAGTCGGGATGACGATAAATGGTAATTGAATAAAAATTAAAGAAAAATTTTTTTTATTATTTTTCGGATCAAAGATAATACAAATAGTCCAACGGTGGCTGAAATATTCAAAGGATTCCCATGCTATGTTTGTAAAGCACCTTCTTCTGGCATTCATTTTGGAGCCATAACGTGCGAAGGCTGCAAAGTAAAAAGATTAAAAAGAAAAATTAATCTTAAACCTTTTATTGTAAAAAAAAGGGCTTTTTTAGAAGAAGCATAAAAGAACGGGCACCGGAGCGTTATAGATGTCTTGAAAATGGTAATTGTGAAATAAGTGCTGCCACAAGAAACATGTGTAGATATTGCAGGTTTCAAAAATGTGTTGCGGTTGGAATGTCAGCAAAAAGTATGCTTTAAATTCTAAAAAAAAAAACACAAGAGAGAAATGTAATTTTAAAATAATAAGACAGCAGAATAGGACGCCAGTCCAATTTATTCAAACACAATATTCTCGAATGGCAAAGTAGAGGAGTCAGACCAAATGCAGATTATTTGGCCACACAGCGCAAAATAAAAAGAGTAAAAAGTGAAAATGGAGCTAGCACAAGCTTATCTGAATACGAGTTGACAAACATGAACTATCATGCGTCAAATGTAAATCATGCAAATGGTACACAGCAAATAATTAATGTAAATCAGTACACAAATCAAACATACATCATAAACAATATAAATGGTGACAATTTAAAACTTGGAGATACGACTGGCTTTAACAATTTAAATTTGAATTATAACGGATACTATGGTTGGCCAAGTACAGCTAGTGCAAGTTCAAGTAATCAGTTTGGTCAGAGTGAAATTTTGTCTTCAGAAATGTCAAGCTCAAGTGCAGCTAATAATAACAATAATACAAATTTGTTTTATTCACAAAGTCTGCCTCCGTTGGCAACTTCAATTGAAGACTCGTTAAGTGATTCAATCAAAGATTTAATAAAAACAATATATAAATTTTATCATTTGAATTTGAATCCACTTATTTTGATAAACAAAGACTTTTTTGGCAAATCTTATCAAACATCACAATTAGCATTGACATACAATGGCTATCAACCAGGCAATTCGTTCAGTTTAACAAATGGTGACAATTATTACGTGTATTTGAGTGATGTATTAAAATATTTTTACAAATATGCTGTTCATTTGGCTAATTTTTTGGGAAATATACCTGGTAAAATTTTATCTTTCTTAATTATTTAAAAATTTGAAATAAAATTTAAACAAAGAATTTATTCAATTTGGTACTTTGGATAAAGAAGAGTTAATCAAATGCTCAATTCATTCGGTTGTTATGTTGTCTCTTCAGCGAAAATGTGACAATTACAATTATTTTAACTGCGATCAAACAAAATTGGATAATTATTTGAAAATATTTCCAGTCTTTTATAAAACATCTCAATTCATGAAAACAATTCATGAAAAATTTGAAAAATTCAAACTTGACGATAAAGAATATGCACTTTATTCAGCTCTTTTAGTCATATCATCTGGTAAAATTGATTTCTAATTTTTCATGTTTTGCTTAAATTTTTATTTTCTCTATTTAAAACTAAAAGGAAGTAAATATTTAAAAGACTATAGTACAATCACAGACACTAGAGACAAGATTGGTACTGCACTCCGTCAATACATGATTGGTATTAAACTTTATTTCTTTTTTTATTAACAAATGTTTAAATTTTCTTTTTGTTATAAAATTAGCCAGACGTAATGAAGAAATCACTTGTGATGAAATATTGTTAATGCTTGTTTATTTTCGAAAATTCAACTCAATTATTCAAAAAGGAATAGCTCAGTCTTATTTCAAAATACTTGAAGTAGATCCGAATGCTTTTAAAGATTCAACTTTTATTGAAAAAGTCTACTTGCCCAACTCTCAAGAATTGGAATTACTCAAATCAAACGAAGTAACAGTCAACTGTGTCTAAAAGCTGATTGTGGACAGACTGATGTTTAATTTCTTCCGAATTAAGAATATTGCCTTTTTTTTTGGTCTATCAAATACATGTTCAGATCATATTTATTTATGTCGGCGAGCTTTTTGAATTATATTTTTTTAATTTTAACTAAAATAAAATGAATTTAAAAAAAATTTTTTTTTGATTGAATTTAATTTTTGTTTGATTCCTCAAAATTTCATAAATTTTAGCTGATGAAAAATGAAAAATGATAAGTGATGAATAAAAAATTTTTCTCATTTGATATTTTCTAAACCAATAATTTTTTATTTTAACCAAAATTTACTAAATTAACTCAAAACAAAGAATTAATTTTCGTCCAATAAATTTTTATCAAATATAAAAAATGTTAAAAATTATGCGTGATATTTTTAATTAAATGCCTTTTTTAGAATAGTTTTAGTAAATTTTTGACCAAGTTTTCGGATACTTGGGACTTTTCACTTTATTATGCTTTATTCAGTTTATTGGTTCATAGAATTAAACTAAAAATATTCTCCGCAAAAACTAAGATAAAAGTCAAAAGAATATAAATATTATCTGTTTGTGAAAAGCTGATTGTTTTCAAAACGATGAAGCTCTCTTTAAAGTGCCTCCATTTTTAGTTCAATTCATTTTACCTTCTCTTTTGTTTACAGATTGAACCAATTCAATTTTAAAAATATTGTTAAACCGAGTAATTATTAAATAAACACTTCTTGTCCAAAAAAGAGGTGAACTCAATTTCAGGACAGATATTATGATCGGAAATAAAAAAATATTAAAAATACATTTAAAAAAAAAGAATGATTTTTCTTTCAGATTTTGCTTTGTTCCGAACTAGACAGTTATCTCTTTAAAATGGCTGTAAAAAGCTGAGCCGAGCTGTCTAGGAAAATTTAAAATCATAAGATGTTTTGTTTTTGAAAAGAAATTTTTTTTTTAAGATAAAATGTCTGATGGAAATGCTACATTATTGAGTTTTACAGGCGAGAAATTTGAGCCATGCAAAGTTTGTGGCGAGCCATCCAGTGGGTGGCACTGCGGAGCTGTCACTTGCGAGGCTTGCAAAGTAAAATTTTCTGCTTTTCGTCACATTTTTTGACATTTGATTTTTTTTTTAAGAAATTTTTTCTCAGAAGCATAAATGGAGAAGATGCTAAGTACAAGTGCATTCGAAATCAAGACTGTGTAATAGTCAGAACAACAAGGACACAGTGTCAATTTTGTCGCTTTCAAAAATGCAAAGAAGTTGGAATGACCAATAGTGGTAATTAATGAATAATTTTATGCAAATAAAAAAAAGGCTTAAATTATTAAATTCCTTAGAAAATACTAATAATCCTCCAGTTGCTGAAATATTCAAGCGTTTTCCATGTGCTGTTTGCAAAGCGCCTTCTTCTGGCATTCATTTTGGAGCCATAACATGCGAAGGCTGCAAAGTAAATATTTTTCATTTTCAAAATTCACATTCAACATTTGGAGTTTTAGGGCTTTTTTCGAAGGAGCATAAAAGAAAGAGCGCCCGAAAGATATCGTTGCATGGAAAACGGAATGTGTGAGATTAGTGCAGCAACTCGAAATATGTGCAGATATTGTAGATTTCAAAAATGCTTAAAAGCTAAAATGTCCGCCCAAAGTAAATATGAAAATTTTATTCAAATTAATTTTTAGCAAACGTAAAGTGTTCTCATTATCTTGATATTCAATTTTTCACCTCTCATTTGCTATCTGCTCACAAAAATATCAATTTTAAAACATCAGATTTCTAAAAGAAATTTACAAGAAATTTTGTTACTATGGACTCAAATATGTGTAATAATTTCAAAATAAACCATGGTTCTATGCATTTATGGTGAATAAAAAGAAATAAATGAACATGAACCAACCTAAAATTGAATTTATTTATAAAAGTATTTTAAAAAAAAGAATCTGAAAATATAGTAGACCAGCAAACTCGTATATTGTTCATTTCCTTAGAAGTTAGACAGCAAAAAAACTTTTCCTTAGATAATAAATTTTTTTAAAAAATAGAATTTGTTCAAATATTAATTGTAATTGAATGGAAATATTTGTTGATCAGATTAAAATGTTAAAAATTTAGACAACTTAATTAATAGCTGAAGAGTTTGGTAATCCAGTGCATTAGTGGGTTTTACTTTTCGATATGTTCTAAAGCTCAAACAAACTAAGAAGAAAAAACAAACTTTTTTTCACTTCCAAGCTTGATTTGATCATGTTTTTACCATTAAACAACTCAAAGTGATCACAAATTTTCTGCAAAAATTTCAAGGATTTCCGTTTAAAAAAATAAAAGCTATTTAGTTTTAGAGATTTAATTTTAAAATTTGTTCAGAAACTAACTATTTTAACTCAAGAAATTAAAAAAATTATTATGATGAAATGATAATCAGAAAAATTTCAAGTTAAAAAAAATTTAGATAAATAAATAAAATCCATTTAAAAAAATATATAATTTCTAAAGTAATAAAAGTTGATTTTTAATTTATTTGAGTCATTTTTCAAAAATTTATTTCTTAAATTAATATTTGCTTTAATATTTAAGTTTAAATTTTTATATTAAAAAATAACTCCTTGGATTTATTTTTTAAGTGTTAACACAAGAATGCCCGGTACCGTTTTGACACTTTTTTTCCGAATGCCTGTTTCTTTGGAATAGCTAATTGAATTCTTAACAACTTTTTATGTTAGTTATATAAAATTTGAATCCTTAAAAAAATTTACGACAATTGAGTTAGATTCAAGCATTAGATTGAAAAAAGTGACAAAACAAAACGGAACTATTTAGTCTTAAGGTAGTGAACAAAGTTTTATTATTATTTTTTTGCAGTGTAACTTAATATAATTGATTTTCTGTTATGATTTGACTGTTTTAACACTAGAAGCACCAAGCATTTTTTCAGGTTTTTTTAATTCTTAAATATTTTATAAAAAAACTAAAATAATTTTATAAAGTAACATCATTTTTTAAAGAAAATTTTAAAATCTACATAATTCAAAAAGGATATATTTATTTGAAAAATCCATTCAAAAAATATGAGGATTTAAAATTTTTCAAACGAGTCAAAATGACTCGTTTGGTGCTTCTAGTATTAAAATTCAAATTTTTATTATCAAATTAAGCAAAAGCTGTGATTTTGTAATTTGTTTAAATTTTGCATTAAAATCTTAAAAATCTATTTTTGTTCCAAAATTTTACATATAAAATTCATTTTATAATTTAAAAATCAACCTTCCTTTTTAAAAATAAATAAAAAAGCTTTCTATTCTAGTGTATTTTTGAATCCATTGTTATTCTATTATATTAATTTTATAAATTATTAAAATATTTAAAATTTAATTTAGTATGGTTCATGTTTCTTTGCACATATCAACCATTGAAGAGCTCTTTTCAGTATCTTGTTCTTTTCATTCTTAGTACAAGACCAAGCCATTGTTGTCTTTTATTCTTAATTAATTTACATGTTGACTATACCTTTGTTATTTTTTATAATTCAGCGTTCGACAATATCCCGAGTCAGCGTATTCCTCGAATCCTATTCAGGCTTCTAGTATGGAAGTTGTTCAGATTCAGACACTCCTCAACGTTTGTTACTATACATCAGTGTTACTTTTCTTATAAAGTTAAACAGTTTAAATTTTATATCTTTTCTGTAGCTGGATGATTTCGATTTTGGTAAGAGTCTAGTATAGGTACTCTTTGCTTTAGCAAATGTATTCTTAATGTCTTTGTGTGTTCTCTACTACTAATGGTAGATCCTAAGTGTGAATTCTCTTAAAGAATCGATTTTTAAACCATCAATGGTGATGGGAAAATTTAATTC
Source organism: Brachionus koreanus (assembly GCA_016987375.1). Lineage (NCBI taxonomy): Eukaryota > Metazoa > Rotifera > Eurotatoria > Ploima > Brachionidae > Brachionus > Brachionus koreanus. The sequence goes on along the minus strand of PJRA01000263.1, from coordinate 2,740,391 downwards.
AGTTTCTCAAGTCTAGACAGTTACTTCAAATTTTTTTGACTCGGCACTTCTTAGTCAATATTTAAGTTATTTGTACCTGGCTCAGAGCGTAAAGACTCTTTAGGTTCTGGTTTATTTAGAAAAATGCTCAATCCATCTTTGTTCCTGCTCTCTTTCAGTCGTTTAGATACTATGATTTTGTTATTTACTTACGTTTTTACAGAGTTTGAAGAGCTAAAAATTTAATTTTTGATCTTATGTAGTACAAAAAGGTCCCCTTTTGAGTTGGCTTCTTCAAATTTTATATAAATTTTAGTATAATACTCAAAATTTAAATATTTAAAAATAAATATAAAAAAATTAAATTAGTAATTAAAAAATGGAATTAAAATTTAATTGAAATTGAACTAAAAAAATCGAAATTTCATTCAATCTTTTATTCTTTTTTGGATCTAATCCAATTTCATACAAAAAAAAATATATATATAATTATACTTTCTTCGACCAATATTTAAATAAAAAAATGAAAATTTTCATTAATTAAGCAATAATCTTGGGACAAAGCATTAAATGATTATAAAAGTGCATATAAATTTAAATGAAGTTTGATTTTTCTTTAAATCTTGAGCATGAATTGTTACCTGATAGTGAACAATAAATAAGCTAAATTATAAAATATAAAAGCAGAATTTTCAAAATTTTAAAATAATAGACAGCAGAATAGGACGCCAGTCCAATTTATTCAAACACAATATTCTCGAATGGCAAAGTAGAGGAGTCAGACCAAATGCAGATTATTTGGCCACACAGCGCAAAATAAAAAGAGTAAAAAGTGAAAATGGAGCTAGCACAAGCTTATCTGAATACGAGTTGACAAACATGAACTATCATGCGTCAAATGTAAATCATGCAAATGGTACACAGCAAATAATTAATGTAAATCAGTACACAAATCAAACATACATCATAAACAATATAAATGGGGACAATTTAAAACTTGGAGATACGACTGGCTTTAACAATTTAAATTTGAATTATAACGGATACTATGGTTGGCCAAGTACAGCTAGTGCAAGTTCAAGTAATCAGTTTGGTCAGAGTGAAATTTTGTCTTCAGAAATGTCAAGCTCAAGTGCAGCTAATAATAACAATAATACAAATTTGTTTTATTCACAAAGTCTGCCTCCGTTGGCAACTTCAATTGAAGACTCGTTAAGTGATTCAATCAAAGATTTAATAAAAACAATATATAAATTTTATCATTTGAATTTGAATCCACTTATTTTGATAAACAAAGACTTTTTTGGCAAATCTTATCAAACATCACAATTAGCATTGACATACAATGGCTATCAACCAGGCAATTCGTTCAGTTTAACAAATGGTGACAATTATTACGTGTATTTGAGTGATGTATTAAAATATTTTTACAAATATGCTGTTCATTTGGCTAATTTTTTGGGAAATATACCTGGTAAAATTTTATCTTTCTTAATTATTTAAAAATTTGAAATAAAATTTAAACAAAGAATTTATTCAATTTGGTACTTTGGATAAAGAAGAGTTAATCAAATGCTCAATTCATTCGGTTGTTATGTTGTCTCTTCAGCGAAAATGTGACAATTACAATTATTTTAACTGCGATCAAACAAAATTGGATAATTATTTGAAAATATTTCCAGTCTTTTATAAAACATCTCAATTCATGAAAACAATTCATGAAAAATTTGAAAAATTCAAACTTGACGATAAAGAATATGCACTTTATTCAGCTCTTTTAGTCATATCATCTGGTAAAATTGATTTCTAATTTTTCATGTTTTGCTTAAATTTTTATTTTCTCTATTTAAAACTAAAAGGAAGTAAATATTTAAAAGACTATAGTACAATCACAGACACTAGAGACAAGATTGGTACTGCACTCCGTCAATACATGATTGGTATTAAACTTTATTTCTTTTTTTATTAACAAATGTTTAAATTTTCTTTTTGTTATAAAATTAGCCAGACGTAATGAAGAAATCACTTGTGATGAAATATTGTTAATGCTTGTTTATTTTCGAAAATTCAACTCAATTATTCAAAAAGGAATAGCTCAGTCTTATTTCAAAATACTTGAAGTAGATCCGAATGCTTTTAAAGATTCAACTTTTATTGAAAAAGTCTACTTGCCCAACTCTCAAGAACCCGACTTCTCGAATCGAAAGGAAGTTTTATCCAAAAGTTCATTTCCCATTCCTGTTCATGGATAGATTTTTTTTGAAGTGTTTATTTTTGTAAAATATTTTAAAGTATTCCAATCACTAATTTTTTTAAAAATGATTACTTAATTCTTTTTTAATTTAAACAGTAGATAAATTAAGATTTTTTTAGGAGAGTCTGTTTCTTATTTTGTTTTTTAAATTTTAATATTTTGTTTTCTTTTTTTTATATTGATGGATTTTTTATTAAATAATTTAATCAAATTAATATTTTAATTCTTACTATTTTTTAATATTTTGTTCCTTATTAACATTTTTTTCTTTTCTTATCAATGCCAAGAAATCGTTAATTTTCTTCTTCAATTTTTTATGGCATTCTATATTTTTTCATCAAAATCTTTAATCTAGAATTAATTTTATTATTTTGCCAACAAATATTCTTTCATCAATTTTTTGAATTGATTTTTTAAATTCTGAATGTCTTTTTAATTTCTGGAAAAAAATTTATTGTTCTTGAAGAATCAGCTAAATTAAATCATAAAGCGCTCACAACGATTTGTTCAGAATTTTGTCTAGTTTTAGAATATGCAAAAATAATTAGAGATTTTGGGGTAATCCACGAAGAGATCCAAAAAAACTAAAGGATTGATACTACACTATTAGGATATGCATTTTTGAACATGTGTTATTACAGCTTGAAGACTTTTTTTTTAAAATCTTTGAGGGTATCCGGTCAAAAAATTTTTTTACTCACCCATAAAAACATATTTTACTAGGTTTTTAAATATGCAAATTAATAATTTAAAGTCGGTTCTGTTAAATTCAGATAGTGCGGTAGTTTTGCTGCCCGCGAACCTTATTTCTCAAATGTGTTTACACTTTTTTTTTTAAGTTTAATAAATTTAATTTCTTAAAGTCGATTTTTGAAAATCAAAAGATAAAAATTCTAGAATTAATGTTCTTAAAGAAAGTCTAAATTGTAGCTTAATCTTTATATAATAGCTTAACAGACTCTTCTAGACGCTTAATTAAGTTATGTCAAGATTTTTAAAAGCAGCTTATTTTATTCGTTATTAATCAAAAAAAAATAAATTTTTTATTTTTATTAAAGAAAAAAATTGAAAATAATCTAAAAATGGTATTTTTTGTGTTAATTTTTTTCATTTATTTTTTGTTTTCTTAAGTTCTTTTCAATAACTGAGCATATATGATGATCAATCAAATCTTCAACGTTTAAATTGATTCGATTCTTATTCTCATTTGAATCGTCTAAAGCTTGGTCTTCGATTTCACTTTCTTCGCTATAATCGTCAATATATTGCTCATAATTTGAGTTGAAATTTTTATTTTTGTGCTTGGCCACTCGAGGCTCAGAAGCGAATTTTTTATTACCATATTTTAATATATCTTTTTTTGGCATATATTCAATTTGATACTGGGCATGTTCTTGATCATTAGAATATAATTCACTAGCCTTTATTGATTCTAAATTTGCAAATGTTTTTTTAATACTTATTTTTTCACCTTGACTTTTATGAATGGCAATACAGTTTGCTTTTTTTTCATTCCTATTTCTTGTTTCATACAACCGAACATCAATATTTTCATCCTTATAATCTTTCATATTCTTAGTAAGCTCCGAGGCAACTTGCCACCTTTTCTTTTTATTCAAAGAGTAGACTAAATTCGGCTTATTTATATCATATTTTTCATTCAAATCTTCGAGAGCATTCATTGTGCCATTGTCTTGAATCACAATAGTGTTACCCATTTTTGAGTGACTAAATTCACTGCGAATTTTACGATAGGTAGAGCCATTCAATTGAAGTTTAAAATCATTTGATTGTTTAGAATTTTTATAAATATCCCTGAATTCATCCATTGTGATGTATTTCTTAAGATCTTTGTACTATTTAGTTTTTTGTTTGATTTGTTTTGAATTTAATTATTTTAAAAATTTGGCTGAACTTTTATAGTAAAATAAACATTTCTCAAGATTAATTTTGATTGTGAAATTCCAGCTCATTTTTAATATTTTGCAATTTTTTTATTTTATTATGATAATTTTTATCATCAAATTTGTTAACACTGCTAAATTTTAAAGGAAAATTCAAAAACCAATCTTTTTCCATAACATTTTTTAGCTTGAATTTAAGCATCTATTTTTGTATAAAAGCTGATATCCAAGAATTTTGAAATTTATTATTTTAGAAATAACTTTTATTCTTGGATTACAGATGAGGACACAGAGGAGCTGTTTTTTGGTCACCCTCAGGGGTGTCTTTTGACTGAAGTAGCTCTTGAATTAGACCCATCACTATTTTATTGAAAATGTCTTAAAATTATCTTTTAAAAATTCGGTGTTTACGGTTAAGAAAATAATATTTTTGTGACATGTCATTAAAGATGCATTCGAATACTTAAAAATATTTATTTTCGTGATTTATCACATGTTTTAATTAAAAAATTTCAACCAGTGATCTAAACAAAACTATATTTCATAGTCTTGCACTATGTCATAATATGACATGTCTAGAAAATCGAACAATTATGACATTAATTTTGCTCATGAATTGTTCATGAAGGTTTTGAGATTAAAATAAACACTCTCCAGAATGCAGCGAGTGTAAACAATTATTAAACTATATTGAAAAAATTTGTTTGAAAGAAAATTAACCGCAAATGTGGAGCAATTTATATACAGATATAAGAGCCAACAAAAAATTCGAATGATTTCATTCAGGACTAAACAAGTTAATAAACAGGAATCGTCAAATATATTTAAAAAATTAATTTATTTTAAAAAAAGTTTCAAGTGTTTTTAGTTATAAAATTAGATTTTTTAAAAATTTCAAGAGAAGCATTACATCCTTAAAACTGAATGGAGCATAGTTTCTTTCTTATGCTTAAAAATAGTTGATAAATAGAAACAAATGGGAATTGAAAAAAAATAAACTTTTTAAGTTAAATTAAAATTAATAAAGAAATCAAATTTGAATGTTCAAAATAAAAAAAAAAAATAAAAGTAATATTGATTTTATTTGAAGTAAATTTTAAATTTTAATCATTATTAAGAATTATTTTACTTTGCTTTTATAAATTGTCAAATTTACGTTATTTTACGTAATTTTACATCAATTTTAGTAGGTACAGAATTGCAATCTTACGAAAAATTAAGTAAGTTTTCATTAAAATACATCACTTTTAGTTAAATCATTCAAAAATGTTTACAATATAAATGAGTTTTTTTTTTTTAAAAAAATGTGAAAAACAGAATCTTTTCCCAAAATCTTGAAATACTTTTATTTTGAAAATATAAAATTTTTTATCAAAAATTTAATAATAAGCTTTTGATATTTGATAAAAATGTAAAAATCTGCGATTAAATTTAATTGCGCATTTAAAATATTTTGATCATATTTGAAAAATTAAACTTGATCAGAAATTTTTCTTTGATAAAAGTTTTATTTATTCTTGAATTTTTTATAACTAATTAATATTTGAGATGTAAACGTTTTATTGAATAAGAATTATTTATTTGAGAAATTAATCTAATTTTACAAAAATTTTTATAAAAAGATGAGCAATAGATGATAGATGCTTTAGGGAGAGTACAAAGAAGAGCAACAAAGTTGGTAAGAAGTATCAGTAACAATCCATACGAATCAAGACTTAAAGAGCTTAAGATTCAAACTCTAACAGAACGTCGAAATCGTGGAGATCTGATTCAGATGTTTAAAATTGTTAAAGGGATTGATAACGTTAATCTTTACAAAGGGGTCAATTTCAACAACCTTCCAAATCAACAGATAAGACTGAGAGGTCATAAGTCAAAAGAATTTTGGATTTTAAACTGTTTGAACGGACAATCGCAAATAACTGCTGAAGCCACTAGTTGGCTGGACGCCCTAGGCGTGTGTATAACCTTAATGTTATACAGAGCAGTTTATTATTATTATTATTAATAAAAATTGTCTGATATATCGTTAATAGTTACAAAATATAAATTTTAAAAATTCTTTAAGGTTTTTTTCAAAATCAATCAGTCACTTTCTAGTTTTAAATAAAGCTATAATTTTCAACATTCAAAATGAAAAAACAAAATTTATCTATGCCAATTGATTTAATCCTATAACTAAAAAATAATTAAGCCAAAAAAAATCATTTTTTTTGTTCTGATTTTTATCTTTAGAAGCTTTTATGAGAAATAATTATTGCAGCGTGATTAGCTTGAGTCCATAAACCAAAAAATACAGCAAAACATTCAACGATGCCATCCATTATTAATTTGACCTTTTTAAAATAGCAAGATAAATTTAATTTTTATTAGGCCAGTAATTAAACAGACCTAATTACTAGAATGTGTTTTATCAAAAAAACAACGACTCTAGTGTGCATATTTTCAAGTTAAATAAAGAGCAACTTTTTTATCAAATTAATTAAAAAAGAATTTATTTAAAATTAAAATATTTTAAACGACCTCACTATGCTTCTGTTAATTAAGTTGTCAATATGAGGTAGAATAAATTTAAGACCTAATTTTTCTTTTGTTACTAAGTAAGCTAAATAGAATTCAATATTCAATTAAATTTCTATTAAACAAAAAAGCAAAATTAATTTTCATCTTGTAATAGAAAAGAAACGAACCAAAAATTGATCAAATAAAAACTAATATTTTAATTTATATTTTGCATAAGTATAGACTCATTATGCAATATAAAAAAAATACAAATCTAAGATTATAGAATACTTATTCAAGTTTGTTTTGTAATAAAAGCCCTAAACTACTTAGGAGATCTTTAGTGCGAAAAATGTAGCAAAAATTTCCCGGTTATATGCTCAAAATTTTAGAAAGTTAGCAATTTAAAACCACTCAAAAAGCGATGATTTATAAAAAAATTTAAATCTAAATAAGAATAAATATTTCTCTTATCGTGTGCAATCATTTCAACCATTCTAATTATAACAATTGACATAAACCAAACAATAACTGCGTGTTAAGCAAAAAATTTTATTTTCTTTTTTTTTTTTTTTGATTTTTTTCAAAGTGAATGCATATTTTTCACAATTAAATACAAATCCAATCTTGGAAATCATGAAAACAAGTACCGAACACTTGAGCTGAACACAAATATATAGTCTTTAAACCCAATTCTGATTTCACACGACTAATTCACTAATTCTTCATTTAGACAAAGTGATTTAATATAATTCATTCAAAATGATCATAAACAACGTCAGGTAAAAATGATCTTTTTTTTTAATTATTTTTGATTAAATATTTCCAAAAAATTTATTTTCTTATTTTCAATCGTCATTTTCTGACTCAAAAGCTAATTCAAATAAATAACAATATTTCATCATATTATTCCGATTCGACAGCATCTATTATCATTTTTTATTTTAATTTTATTCTAAATGCATTGATTTGCGTGCAAAACGCGCAGACCTTAGACTTTATTTTTTGTATCAGGAACACTCTAAGACCACTAGAGCATAAAGCACCTTGACAACTAATTATTTTAATTAAATCGTGCATTTTATTTGTGCCAATAATTTGATAGTTAATTTAATAATTTTGAATTTAGTAATTTTGACGAAGAACCTATGGAGGTGGACCCAGGAACCCCGCTGTTTTCGCGACAATTGCCCCCACAGCAAAACAAAGACAACGAAGACGAGACGCCGGTGTCGCCCAACTCGACCAAAACATCGGGGCCGAAAATAGTCAAGCCGATCCGGCCGCCGGCTAGAGCGGCCCGTCCGTCGTTATCTGGCGAAAATGCCAACACAACCTACGAATTCGACGAAAACATCAATCCTTTCCAAACCAAACCAAAGATCGGTTTCGACTCGGCCACGTCCTCGTCCTCGTCTATTTCGAATGAGAACAACTCGGAATATTTTCTCAAAGAAGACGTAAATCCGTTTCAGACGAGACGCGGCTTGGCCCGATCACCGTCGCCGAACAGACTCAGGGTACAGCAGGAAGAAATCGGCGCCAATGCCAACGAGGACGAGTGGGAAAGTCACAAAAAGCGAAACACTTCTCGGCGCAGTAATCAGCCATCTTCGCCCAACGCCAACCAATCCACATCTGTTTCTGTCGTTTCTTCGACCACTGACTTATCCTCGGCCTCATCGGTCTCGCCTCAAGAAATTCAAAAAGAACACCAAGACACCAACTTGGACTCAAAAGATGAAAATTTAAATGATCCTTTTCAAACACCGCAAAAAACCAGCCAATTTGCCAGTCGAAAATCGCTGTCAACTACTCTGACCGAAAATGATGAAAATTCAACCCATTTCAGCTTGGAAAATTCAAATCAAAATACATCATGTAATACTAGCTCGTTTCTTCCACCGGACAGTGTTATATTTGATTCCATATTTTCTAATGAATCAGGTAAATTTTGACAAAAAAATGAAAAAAAAAAAAAATTTAAGGTCATTTTATATTCATATCAATTTTATTAGTAGATATTTTGAGCCCTGTCAAATATTTACAACTAGTTGAAAGAGAGTTAGAAATTTAAATTAAAGCTCGAGTTGGCTTGCTTAATGCGTGTCCTAAATTCACGTCTAAGGATTAGACGAGCATAGCAAAATCTTTAATTTAGGTTTATTGCTCTCTTTCCGCTCTGCATACAAAATGACCCTAAAATAATATCTTATTCACCTGTTTGTATTTTAGAGTTTCAATCTTTTTTGGATTTGTTGGAAAAGAAGGAGAAGGATTGTTCAGTTAAGGTAAGTGATCTTTAAAAACAAAAAAAGAAATAAGTTAACAAAATTAGCTC
>PJRA01000263.1:2705165-2723948 GCA_016987375.1 Brachionus koreanus | reverse complement strand
ACATGGTAAGCGATTTCTTTCTATTTTTATGATGGCGATTTATGAAAAATCTTTTATTGATAAAAGATTCCAATATGTTATTAATTATCAATATTTAATTGTGTTCTACTTTTTTTTATCTTTTTTATTTACAATCTTAGAAAGAGTATTTTAATGAAAATGATTTTTCAATGAATTTAAATTTTATGAATTGATCTTAGAATTATGGAGATAAAAATTGAAATGAAATATAGATATTCAGCTTTTAAGAACACATTCCTTCAAAAAAAATTCAGTATGACCATGGTAAGTTTAAAAAGAAAGATGAAAGCAATACTTTTGATTCGAAGTTTCTGATTACCAATAAATTAATTAAAACAAATTAAAATATCATTATTTTTTACATAAAATACTAATTTAGCTAAATTACTAAAATAATAATTTAGCCTTTAAATTACAAATGAAATACAATTAAGACAAAATAGCAAACTTGGCTTATTGGACTTGCTATTTTTTTGACAAATTTTTTTTTTTTAAATTCAATTTCAAAATTATTAACCAATTTGAAAAAAAATGTGTAAATGTGTTAAGTTCCTGTTAAGATAAAGTTAAAGGAAGTTAAGTATTTTAGGTATTAAATTAATAATCCAGTTATTTAGATTAATAAAGAATCAAATTTAAATTAATTTTGGTGTCCGTGCAAAAGAACAGGCAAAACGGGCCAAAATTTTTCAAAACTATGACCATAACCGTATTAAACGGACAGGCTCTAGTCCGTTTATTTTAGCGGGTTAATATTTTACCCGTTTAGTAATCGTAAGAATTTTTACGAGCTGGTTTTGAATTTATTTTAGAAAAAATTATTTTTTTTAATAATTTATTAATTTTTTCCAATTAATTATTGAAAATAATTTTTTATAATAAATTCTAAATTTAAACTGTTGCTAAACGGGGCAACAACCGCGAGTAAGCGCAGGTCTATTGCTTCGGTTAGCTCTATCCGCATTCAACACTAATTTTTATAGTTCATAACATTACGTTAGGAATTTTCCATCATTTGTGAATATTTTGTCAAGAGACTGTTAGGCTTTTAATAATATAAAAAAATTAAAAATTAAAGTTCTAAACTAAAAGACAAAATAAATGCTTTAGAAGTACTTTTCTTGACAAAACAAAATTATTCAGAAAATTTTCAAAATTAGTAATTTTTCTGAGGTGGAGGTTGAGAATTTATCAAAAAAATATAAATAAAATATAATATTTAAGAATTGTTTATTTTTTATTAACAACGGTACACTTGTCATTAAAAAAATCGGAAATACGGTCATAATTTACTTTTTGTTGTAAAGTATTGAGTTGTTTACAAAGCTGACACATTCTATGCGGTTCAGTGTATCTGCTTTCATCAACTGTTCTTAAATACATAAAGGTCCACTTAATGTGATTCATGTAAATATTGAAATCTTGATCGATTCTTCTTAAATAATTAGCTAAATATCTGATATTATTTTCAAAATCTTCTAAATGAATAATAGATTTTGGTGGAATCGAATATCTTCGATATGAAATACGACTTGGCTGAAAAACAATTGGAATCATGTTTTTATTTAAAGCTTTCCAGAGTTTTTCTGTTATATAATCACTTCGATTTCTATTCTCAAAAGCTAAATAGTATTTATACGATCTGAATTTTTCTTCTTCACATTGCGAGCCGCGCTTGCAAGACTTCTTTTGACCAAAAACTTTCAAATAAGGATACTGAATTTTAAGATCTTGATCGCTGCTAACCTGGTCAGATAAGTCGCATCTACCATAAATGTGAACTGGATAATAGCGGCTTATTTCCAATGCTAATTTTGATCTTAATTTTGATTTACAATTGCTTACAAACCAGAGAATTGCATTATTTCGTTGAGCATGATTCTTGAACATATTAGATTTATAAATTTCAGTGTTTGTTTCGCTCAAGTCAGAATTATCTGTAAAAAAGCCATACGAGCCTTCGAAAATTTCTGAATTTGTTCGATAAGAAAGAGTCCAATTGAAAAATTGACTAATAGAGTTGAAATTTTTGTTCATTGTTGTGGCTTCATCGTTCCACAAAATCCATACTTGATTCGGATTATTTTTAAGTTTTTCTTCAGTTTTTTTGAAGGGAAATTGCTCAGTTGTCTTAAACCAGTCCTCAAATTTTTTTCCACTTCGCACAAATTCTGCTTCCAGGTCTCTTTGATGAAACAAAAGTCCATCGGCATGTCTAATAGCGCCTCTTTTATCACACGTGTACTCACAATTGCTGTATTCACATGTCTCTAACTCTGAGTTGAATATGTCCTCAACTTTTTTGTCACAAAACTTTGGTTTGAAGAATACATTTGTATATTCTAAAATGGTATATATTTCAGATGCAAACTTGAACTTACGCGTTTCTGGATATATTGTTTTACAGTCGCCTAAATTATTTATATCCAAGAGCTGTTTTACTTCAGCTCTGTTTGATATAAGTTCATCCGTATCTGATAAAATATTGAGATTAAAATTTGCTAATTTGTTTTTGTGCAGAATGGTTTTTGAGTTTGTGGTTGAACCGTCATTTTTAGTGTTGCGGTAGCTGAGAATTGATAAAACTGTTATAAAAATTAGACAAGTTAGAAATAAATTCGATCGTATACTCCGAAATCGAAAACCATTTCGTCTTATGCTCATAACAAAAAACGATTTAAGTTCAAATTTTATCTAAAAAAGTTTGAAAAGTTTGAAAAAAATGAAAATTTTTGAAAAATATTTATTTTTAATTTATTTTGTTAAATAATGAAATTTAAAATTTGAAATCTTGATCTAAGTTTAACTATTATTTGATTTATAATTTCAAAATTTTTGAGAATTTGATCTAAAAATTAACAATTGAATTTTAGACCATAATTTATAATTAAAATAAAACTCAAGTTTTTAGTTAAAATTGAATTGAATTTTAGATTAATTAAACTCAAAATTCACTTAAAAATAAATTGGAACAAATACCAATAGTTATTTTTATTCAACCAACAACAAAAAATAAAAATACCTGAAATTTTAGTTGCTACAAAATTTCATTAAAACAGTCAAATATCGTTTTGTGATTCTAAACTAATTCAAATAATATATTTCTGCACTTTTTTTAAATTTATCTAATAATATAAATCTTATTGTCTGGAAAGCTCGTCATTTATTTATTAGAGCAGAATTTAGTGATATTTTAAATTTGAATTAAAAAAAATTATTCATAAAATTTTTTTCTAGATTCTATTCTTTTTATAACTTAAATCTAATTGCTTAACAAAAAAAAAACTAGTAAACAATTCAAGTAAAATATTTTTCAAGTCTCGAGTAACTGAAACCTTTAAATTTTCATTTCAATTCGCATAATTCAATAAAACACATCATTTTTATAAAAACAAACTTTTTCAAAAACAATTAAAGTAAAAAAATTATGGTTAAATTATTCAAGATTTCTCATTTTCGATTAAAAAAATCTAAATTAAGGAAAATTAAGCAAAATGAAATATTATGTTTGAAATTATTTATCGAAAATTTTGTAATTATTATAGGGTTTTGTCTTTTTACTATTGATTTCATTAATATTCATTGAATGAGAAAACTTTTATTTCTTATTATTAAACTATCAATAGATAATTTAATGATAATAATTTTGCTTAAATTTAATTAAAGGAATCATGAAAAAAGTTAAAAACTAAATAAGACCCAGCAAAAAAAGAAAAATATCACGATCATATCATATCTTAAATAAAAAATATTATAAATTTATTTAATTTTCTCTATAAAATAATTTTATTTTCATTGAAAAAATGTATTAAAAAAGATTTAAATAAAAGGCTCAAAAAAGTCATCCGGTTTTTGAGTGTTAAAACAACCGGGCTTTTTTTTAGTGTTAAAAAAAGATGCAAAAAAGAAATTTTCATAATTCAAATCTTATCATATCTAAGCTTATAAAATGAAAAGGAATTATTTTTAGCATCAAAATTTCATATCCTGCTGGTTAATTTATAATCAAGAAAAAAAAGTGCGTTTTTTGGTCGAATTATATAAGAAAAATCAATAAAATATTCAGAATCAAATCTTTTTAAATAAATGGAAAAAATTATTTGCTATAAATTTCGAACTTGAAATTAAAAAAAATTGCTTTCTTTTCGCTTGTAGCATTTCAGTGCTCGTTTTTTAAATTAAAGTCCTTAATAAACTAATCAATTTTTTTTCAATTTTTAAATATTTTAGACCAGACAAAAATATAATAAAAAAAAGAGGCAAACAAAATTGAAATTTTTTATGATTTAAAACTCTTTTAAAGAGACTTTTTATATTGTGAATTATATTAAAAGAGTGTTGTAATTTGATAAATTTTAACACAATTATTATAATAGTTTTTTTTTTTTTAAATAAAAAACTTTATTCCAAATTTAAATTTAAAAAGTTATTGATTGCACTTTAATAAATAATAAAATTTCTTTTTATGCACTCAAAGACTGATGTCAATTTTACACTTTCTTTATGATAATATATCTTATAAATTGTTGTTTATCTCCACTTAAAACTTTCTGAATTTTTTATTATGAATTTTTGCAAATCTGATGAATGGTACCAACGATAAATGGCATGCTAAAAGCTGTCGAATTGACAGCAATCTTTTGAGTTTTAAATTTCAATTTTCTTAAAGTTTGATTTTATTGATAAATTGTTTGAAATTAACTGAACATATTTAATAAATTTGAAATTTAAAATAAAAAAAATTTAGCAAATTTTCAATTATTTAAAGATTAAAATTTAAAATATTTGTCTCAGAAAACTGAATTTTTTTGACATAAAATGACAGTTATTTGATCTGCTTTTTGGAGAATCAACAAAAAAATTAAATTTCAATAAAATTTGTCAAATTTGTCGACAAAAAAAAATTAAGATTTTAAAATTTAAATCCACTCACATTTAGTCAACTCAAGTTTTTATCACCAAAAAATCTGCATTAGATTTTTTCGAAAGGATAAAAAATTTTTTTTATATCTAGGTTAGTTTACTATTTTTCTGATTTAGCATTCAATCATTCTATGCTTTTATTTGAAATTTTATTCTTGATTGAAATTGGTCATAAAATTTAGATAAGGTAGATTCGACTTCAAATGAAAGCAAACAAATTTACCTTTATTAAATGTACACATACACTCTTAATAATGATAAATAAACTTCTTCAAAACTTGAAAAAAAAGATAAAATCTAAGCATGTTAAATATTTGTGCTTTAAGCATTTCAAACATTCTTAAATGACTAGGGAAAAGGCATTTTTGCGTTCAGCTATCACACGACCCGTTATTTCAATAGGACAAAAATCATGTAAAATCAATCTCTAATTAGTTTTACCATCGTAATTGTTCAAAGCTCTATTTTTGTACAGAGCTAAATTCAATTTTTTTTTGAATTAATGAAAGAAAAGAGTGAATTCTAATTTTGTTTACTTGAGGAGATATTTTGAATCTTGGCTAATTAAAAATGATAATTCGCCAAGAATAGAAATTGAAGATGAAGGCAAAAATAGAACTCCTAACTGTGTTAAGCCTTCATTTCTGTTCACAAAAGTTAAGGCTTTGGTTAGTAAGTTATAAGCCGATATTTATTTGTTTTAGTTTTTTATTGTATTCTAAAAAAGTTTTCAAAAAAGTCGAATATTTGTCATTAATGAAGAGAAGGTTTTTCTTCATTTATTTATTCCCTAGCTAATCAAAATTTCAAACCTTTAGTTTCATTAAAGAGATTTTCTTTTTATAAATGAGTTAAGTTGATATTTAGAGTTATGCAAAACTTAGGAAATTTGGTGAGATAGGTTAAATTATCTATTAACGGGGTTTTAATGATTCTTTTTCTTTTGTTATGTTAAGGTTATATTTCTAGTTTTGAGCACAAGATGTCTTTGTGTTGATTAAAGACGAAAAAAAAAGCTCATAAAAATTGTTTTAGTTGAATAACATAATAAAAAGGTAGCGCGTATTAGATTCTTATTTAATCTTTGGATAAAGCTCAAGGTTTTGAGAAACAAATTTTCTAATATTCAAATTCCATCAAAATTTAAATTAAGCTTTATTTAGAAAAGCAAAGAGAGCAAAAATATTGGAAAAGCAAGGCTAAATGATTTGTAAATTTTTAAATTTTGATTACCTTTTTAGCTATTTACTAATTTCTTTAGACAATAAACAAGAATCGATTGCTTTTTCTTTATTTTACTTACTAATCGCTTTTTATTCCGAAATTTCAAAATACCTAAATTAAGATTTAATGTTTGCCAAGCTATTATAACCTTCAAATGACTAGGAAAGCACGCATAACAAACGCATTTAGTTAATTCATCTTTCCATGCTTCACTCTGAACTATTCGTATGATCCGGAATTTTGGTCACACCATTGAATATTAAGTCTCAAAATTTAACTTTTCATTGTTTTCAATGGCATTGTTTTTAATTAGTTAGACACTCAAGTTCTCTATGAAGCAAATTCTTTTAAGAAATCTTAGAAGCATTTAAATGGGCTCTAAAATACCAGACTCATCTAGTAATCCTGTCAAAAATGGCATATTAAATAAAATTTTAAAGGCATAATTTTTTTTTGAAACACAAAATAATTGATTTATGTTTTAATATTTAAAATTAGGAGGATTCAATTTTATTCCTTTTGATTAGCGTTTTAGAAAAAATTAACTAAATATTTATGAAAAAAAATACACTGTTACAAAAATTTTTGGAATTAAAATGTCCTTGTAATTTAGCAATTAGAAAAGTATAAAAAAGATAAAAAATAATACTTAATTTTGAGAGTTCAAAGAAGATTTGAGTGAAATTGGCCAAGTTTGCTAGAGTTTTTACTTTGGCTTTCTTGTTTATAGGCTAATTTACGCAATTCGGTGCTTTCAAGTCTTATGATTTAAATGTAAATTATCTAAATAAAGTTTCAAAAATATCAAGAGATTTTTAGTTTTATGTTAAAATTTTTATTTCGGTTTTCCTAATGAGAGAGCATGCTTATTTGGCCAAAATAAGAGAAAAAAATTTTGAATTTTTGATTTTTAATTTATGGATTTGACACGTTTTTAGCTTGAAAAATATTATTAAAATAAAGAGGTAACTTATCTTTTCTCATTTTTTTTCAAGTATTTCGAACTAAAGGCTTTGCATTTGGATTAAATTAGATAAATCATTTTTTTCTTTAGTTTTGCTTTGATTTTTTAGATCTCGGCTACTTTAGGTTAACATATAAAACCTTTTTCAAAGTTAACGTTTCGTTTAAAATCTAAAAATTTAAAAACTAAACGGTTGTTTAGTTACGACAAGCATATTTTTATACATGGCAGGTTGGAAAAAAATTTATCATTATTTTTTCTTTCTTTTTTTTTTATATAATGGAAAATCTTGAAATTTTTTATGCAATTAGTTTTATTGAAGCTGTACGTCTTGCAATTTCTTTGTTTGAAATAAAAAGCTTTTTAAGAAATTTTTTAAAGGTGAATGATTTAAGTAACATAATCTTGAGTATGGCGTTACTATTTTATTTCATTTTTATTAATTTTAAAATCATTTGAGAAATTGTCGAAAATTTGAAAAAAATTAGTCTAGTGTGTCACATAATTTTATTGTTCTTTTTATTTTATTTTATTATATTATATTTTAATTCTCAATTGTCAGACTTAGACTAGATCAAAATTTCAATTATCCATTATGAGTTTAAATATTTGAAACGAATATGGCACCATCACTAGAAATATTTCCTTGGTTTACCTTCTCTTAGTAGATCGACGCTTGTCTACATAATTCTATACATATGAAACAAAGCAATATTTAGACAAATTGTCTGAAAAATTCTAGTTTGTAGACATCCATGGTGCACTATATATTCAAGCTAAATTTACTTTTAACTACTAAAAATATTGGTTAATAAAGAATAGTGTAAATAGTAAGTTGAAAATTTGGTTAAATTTATTAATTTTATTTTTTATGAATTATTTAGTTATTTAGAATGTTTTATTTTAGTTTAATTAATTTTTATTTTCATTTTAAATTGGCAATTTCAGCAGCTTAAAGTTTCACACCAAATATTCTATGGCACTAAGCTATCTCAATAATTAAAAGATTTTTCATTTTATTTTATTGAATTCTTTAATCAATTGCAAAATTAAGTTGAAAGAGGTCTTTGGCGTGAATAAACATCACTATAGCTTTAAGATTAATAAAACTCTTGTTCTTTTGTTATTAATCTAAAAACAAAGCTACGCTAATCGGATAAAATTATTTCAAGATTATTGATTAACTTGCATGCATGCAAGTGTAAATTTGAATTTATTGAACAACAACTATCAAGATTTAGAGTAAGAAAACAAGTTAGAAAAATCCTGTTATAATTTAAAAATATTAAAATAAATAAATCGTTTTTCACTTGTGTATTAATAACATATATATGATAGAAATCAATCACTCAGTATTTTTTTTCTGCCTTTTTCCTTTCTTGTATGTGTTCGCTCCTCACTGCTGCTACTGCTGCTATTGCTACTGCTGATGATGATAATAATGATGATTGCAATCATCAATTACAAAAATATGTAAGAATTTGAAATACTAGATATGAATATCGCTCTGCTAAAACTACTAAATTTCAATATTGATCTAATCAAATGAAAAAATTCGTAATAGTTAGATCTGTGTGCTCAGTATCTACATAATACCCTTTATGCGGCTTTATGCTGTTCTAATTCGTTCGTTTGCATTGTTTGATCTAAGCTTGTCTAAACTTTGTTATGTTTGCTCATCTTTATGCTTTCATTTCGAATTTGGTAATTACACCTTATAAATTTCAATTTAGAAAGAATTAACACAAATTGCTATTGATTCGATCAGATAATTATAAAACAGCACTTGAATTCATATCTTATCTGAATCGTTCAAGTTTTATTATTATGCAAATAGATTTTGATCGAGTCTGATATTTATTCTTTTTTCATTTGTTTAGCATACCTTTTCTCCATCCGTCTCAGCAATTGCGTGATGTCTAAATATTTTCATTTGGCCTTGCATTCATTTTCATTCACTATTTAACTGTATTTGCGCAACATTGGTGCCTTTTGCCTTATTTCTAAATTTACTATTCTTTAAGCCATCAGTGGTAAATACAGTCTTTTCAAATACTCAACTTAGACTGACTTAAATTAATTTCTATTCAAATATTTCATCAATGGTATAATTTTTATCAAAATTTAAATCATTGATTAATTAATTAAATTGGTTTTAGTTAAACAGGATTTGAATTTTTGAACTAAACTAAACATAGATTAAGTACGAAAATTATAAAGGCAGATTTAATTTGTTAGTGCATTAAATTACTAAAATTTCAAAAAAATGAATCATGTCTCATGTCTTCAATAAATTTTACAATTTTCAAATAAATTTTTTAAAAGGTTTTTTCTTTTTTTTTAATTCATGTGTAAGAAATTAAGTTTATTAAAAGGTTTTTTAAATATAATTAATTTTGAAAAATTGTATTAAGCTTTCTCCAAAGACGCCTAATCTCTTGGCATTAGAAGTCTTGCTTATGCATTAAATCATGCTTCTTCAATGCAATCGAGTGATAATTTAATGTTTTAATTTTTGTTTTTTTTTTCAAGAAAAATAAAAATGTAATTAAGTTGAGATTAGATGTGTGATTAAAAATAAGTGAAAGGAACTTTTTTTTTATTTTGTTGTCCACGAATTTCGGGAATAAAGTGTCATAAAATAGTTCTTAAATTCATATGTATCTGGTTTTGGGATAATAAAATGATATGAGCCAGTTTTTAGATCAGGATTATTATCAAATTTAATTTTTTTATTATTTATTATTTGAGTAAGAGATTAAATTTATCTCGAAAAGTTTGACAAATTTTCGCCAGATTTCTTGCGCAACTAGAGCTGATTGGTTTACGCAGTCACTATTTGCCAAAGCATAGTTTAAATTTCAAGTACAACTCTAAATTTTTTTTTAATCTCAAAACAAATATCAATCTATTAGCAAAAAATTGTTTCTCTCTCACTGCTTTATTTCATCAAATCTATTTTTCTCTCTCATTGCTTTTATTCGATTATAATTATTGTAAAATTGTTTATTTATCTTCGAAAATTTATTATTACAAATTATGGATTTAGGTAATTTTGAGATCAATCAAGTTAAATTGAGTGCAAAAGAGGCTCAAATTTATAATGGCATTTCTAGATAGGCCGCTTTCAAAAACCGAATAGATTAAATGCTAGCTCTGACGCGTGATAATTATAAGCTATTTTAGCTAACAAACAATCGAGGCGTGCATCAAATACTTGTTAAGCTTGGCAAAATTTTAACATTATTATAAAATCAATTAATTCATATATCATATCAAGTAAAATCAAAAATTTTGGATCGAAAAATACACGAAAAGTAAACAAAGAAAAAACTCGACTTAATAAATTAATAATATAAATCAATCAAAATATCTATGAAGGCAACAAAAAAAAAACAATGTGAAGAGAGTTCACTCAAGATAGAGCGCAACTCGGCTTTAAATTTTGTTCTGCTAGGCACTCGTTTGGGTTTTTTACAGATTAGTAAACACTTGAACGATTGGCATTTGAAAAAAATTAAAATACAAAAAAAAACTCACGCTATAGACCACAGAAAACAGCATAGACACAAAGAAAATTTGTAATATGTAATTATGAATTTGTCGGTTTTTGGTGTTCAAATATTTCAAGCTTGTTTATTCAAAATCTCTTTTTCTAAAAGAGTTCTCTGACTTTATTTTATTAAATTGCAATAATTATATCTAATGAAATCATAAGAAATTGTATAAGCTTGAAATCAATGTTAACTTTTAGGAATGATATAAGCAAAATATTATTTAGTTAAATATTTATTTGAAATAGATATTTAGATTGGGAATCATAAAGAGTCAGATTATCATTTAGTCAGATCTAGAAATCTTTGCGAATGATCATAATTTGATCAAATAATTTTCACCTACTGATTTTAATTTGTAATCATATTTTTTTATTTTTTATGTCGATTTATTAAGATTTTTTCTTGTTTACAAAAAAAATTTTCTCAAAAAAAAAAAATTTAAAACCACATTAATAAAGTTTAGATCTATTAATTTTAGAATGTTTTTGGTAATTTTTTTGGGTTTATCAAAAAATTGATAGATCAGGTTTAAACATTTATTAACAGTACTTCATCCATCATTTAGTCGAATTAAAAGCCCATTAAATCAATTGATCTAAATCATTTAAATTTCATTTAAATAGTATTTTTTATTCAAATAATTAATTTAGTATTTTATGAGTTTTTTCAAGTAGATCAAAAGTGTTCATTTTGTTAGATTTTGTTAGAATTTAGTAAACTAAATTGGTTGAAAGAAAGCTTTAGTTTAAAGATCATTTAAATTGAATGGTAATGGTAATGAAATTAATTTTCCGCTAAAACAATTGAGCGCTTGACGGCCATCATGATCATCTATGCAAAATATTCGGGCTCTAAATTTTTCCCACATTCTGATAAATAGCCGTTCATTAATCTAGAAACAATATACTCGAAACTATATAAAAGTCAATTCGAATGCTAATCAAACAAATTGTTAAAGTACAAATTTCAATCAAGTATTTTCAAGTGTTTATCTAAATATTTCTTGCTATCTTAATTTAAATGGTTATGGTAATCTTTTTATTTGTAGTTTTTCTTTGAAACTTCTATCTAGAAACAAAATTAGATGATAGCATGCCCGAATGAATGGACAGTTCTAGGTGGCATATTCAATTTCGTTTCTCTCTATTAAGCATTTAAACGATGCGATTCGTTTCTTTCCACAAACAAAATTGACCTAACTGTATAAGCTCGATTTTCTAATTAAAAACTCCAAGTCAAGTTGGTCAACATACGTATAGATCATCAATATAAAGCTAAATGCAATTTGATACACACCGAGATTTCAAAAGTCATACACGACCTGTCCTGGCTCATTTCTCTCCTTAATTATTCCTCTTCGATCTAATTTTTTTTTCAATATCCGATATTCAGTGCCACAATTTGTTGTTAAAAAAAAAACAAAAAAAAATTCTTACATTAATTAATAATTTGTATCAGATTTTAGTTCGAAGTATGCTTGTTATTCTGGTTGTGCCCGCAAGCCTTTGAAGCAATCAGGTAAGACTTGAGCCACAAAGTCGAGCATGCTAGGCTGATTAGGCTAGATTGGATGACTATCGATATTTTTTTTCTAAACTCTGGGGTTAACATTGCTTTCTATTCCATCTAGAACTAATTTTCATATTTATGCTTCGATGACTAGTTGGCTTCAAGTAATAATTTATTATTATTTCAAATTGATTTTCTGTTTTCAAAGAAAAATGGAAAAATTTCCAAAAATAAATTTATGAGAATCAAAAAAATTCAGTTTCATCTTCATCTAAGTCGATCTTCTCTTTCCTCTCAAGTGCTAAAACGAATGAGATAGACCAATTTTCTTTCTTTCTTTTTTTTTTTGATAAATTATAGATGTTTTGAATGAAAACGAAAAATAAAAATAAAAAAATCAATGGAACAAGAATTAGGCTAAATATGCCCATTTGAGTTTTTTTCTTCTCCAAGGTTTCTTTCCAATTAATTTAATTATTTCGACAATACTTTTCAGTAATCCTATTTGGATTTAATTGATTTGGCTCCTTTTGAACATAATTTAAAGCTTATTTCACCAATTCAAAGAGATTAATTGTCAAATTTTCTATTTGTTTCAGAATATACATGTTCTCCGATAATTATTTATTTTTTTTTAAAGTCAAAAATCAATAAATGGTATATTAAGTGCTATTTGAGTATTCGGTGGCCTGTGTTTGCCATTTATCTTTGGATTAAATTTAGTTTTCTTCTTTGCTTCTTTGCTGCACTAATTTAGCAGAGAGTTTGATTGCACATGACGAATGGTTGGTTTGAGCTCATCTGAAAAAATTGCAACTAGATAAACTTTAATTTAAAAAAATATAGGAAATTAAGTGTTTTCTAAGCGTTTAATGAATAAATTAATGTAGATAAGTCGTTTATTTAATTTAGTAGGCTGTTGGCAAACAAAAATTTCAAATTTATCTAAAATGGTCTTTGTTTAAGACAAATTTGTATATTTCAAAGCGTCAAATGTGCTCGAAATTGTTCCCAAATTAGTTATTTCATAATTTATATCTATTTATTATTGTTCAACAGGTTTAAATTTGATGCATGAAAAAAATGAGAATTGACTCAAAAATATTTTTATTGGTGAATAGGCTTTATTTAGTTTTAGAGATAAATTTAATTTTTTTTTTTAATGGTTGATAATTTTTAAAAATCATAGATGCATAACATGTCAAATAGAAAATGAGAGAATTTAGTTTTATTTCTTTGCTGGCTTTATGCTTTGGTAGACAGATAAATTTCTATTGGATCAATTTTAGCATGACTATCAATATTTACATTTGAAAACAAAGCTTTTTTTTATCTATCTAACAGTAATATTTATTTAAAAAAAAAGACTTGAGAGATTAAAATTTCTGGTCAAGTGGGCTTTTGAGTTTATGGATTTGAGATAACAGCAAAATACGTTTTTTTTATAGACGTATATATTTCTACCTATTTTTAATCAAATAAAAGCCTAGTCAAGCATTTAGGCTTTGATCAGTACTCTGAATTACGGCTCGAATGCAAATACCAATGACAACTGGTGATTGTTATTAGCATTAGTAGTATTATTTCAATTATTATAATGGTGATTCGGCTGGCTTAAATATTATAGAAAAAAAATCTAATCATTTTTCTTTTTCATTAATTTTTGTGTTTAAATAACAGCACCATAAATAATAATTGAAATAAATTAAATTATAAATGCAATTTCAATTCTTTTCTTTCTCTTTCTTTCTCTCTCTCTCTCGCTCTCTCTTTAGTTCTCCTCTTAGAATTTTCTTCATCCAAAAAAATCCAAAATAAATTTTTAAACATTTTGTATGCTTCATTTAATTTAACGGTATAATAAATCTTGAACTCGGTTGTTGAAGCAAAAAATTTCTAAATAACAATAGCAAAAAAGAAAAAAGAAAAAGTCATTACTAGAGTTTTATGGAAGCGATCCGGTTTCGGTCGCAGCTAGTTCTAATTATTTATTGCTGAATAGCTGGCCAGTCGGTCAGAAACTTTGGAAGCCAACATGATAACTTTATTATGATTGAATTTAGATATTAAATATTACATATTTTTATTTAATATTATGACTCTTTATAATTTATGTTTTTTTTTTTAAGTTTGCCTCCGTTATTATTTTTTTTTTAATTTTTTTTAATATACTGAAATTGCTTTCATGCGTTCAAAATTTAAAGAAATTACGAAGTTTATTCATGGGTTTTTATGATCGACTTGGCACTGAGATTAAGCGTTGTTTGAATTTTTGTTGTTGTTGATGAATTAGAACGGTAAGAGTCGCACAAAATAGCTAATTTTCATGCTTGAAATAGAGCAGATCTGCTATAAAGAGAGATTGATGAGGACTCGGAATGAGCCTAGTTTTTTTGAAAAAAAAATTTTATCAGGTCAAGTTCGAATGGATTTCTACTTCTAAGCCTATTGAGTAGAGTGTTTGCCAAGTAAGATGCCAAGCAGCAGAACAAGCTTGCTAGTCTTCAAGGTTTTGTGATTTCAAAGCTAGGTTTAAATAGGAGCTAAACGAGCTTGGTGTAAGCGTCATTGTATCACAGTGATTTGCGCATATAAAAACCATAATTTGCCAGAATAAATTATTTGCCAGCTATGCTAAGTAAATCGATTAGCTAATGTAGTAGATAAGGAGTGTGAACTAATGGAAAAGTTTATTGAAGGTGAATCGAGCTTATTCGAGCCGTAAAGGTATTAATTCAAATTCAGCTAATGTTGATTCATGGTAATTAAATACTAAAAGATATGCGAAACTATATTTGAACAAACTTGAACCAATTCAATTGAGCGCTGTTTTTTTTTCTTTTCTTTTTTTTTTGCTCATTTTTTATTTTATTTTATTATTAGTTTATTCGCTTCAAAGATAATTTACATGTTTAAATCATATGAAACTAAATTTTGGAGCTGAATTGTTGAGCAACACGACGACAAGATTCGTTCGTGAGCTAAAGCTAAAATCAAATATCAAGGTGTGACTTAGGAATAAAATATTCAAGTACAAGGATGCGAATCAATATTTAAAATTATTTCAAAACATGTGAATAAGCAATTTTAGTAGTTGAAACAAGTTTCAATAGAATAAGTAACATAAATTTCTTATCTCATTAAGCGTATCAAAAATAATAAATTTATAAAGAGTCTCATTCGAGCTGATAAAAAAAAACTCACTGACAATTTTATTTATTCAAAGGTATAGAAAGAAATTGCGAATTGAGACCGACAGTTGCGAGTCGAGAGCGCGCTTGAGAGTCGATTCGAGAATTCCTAGTTAAGCAGGCAGGCAAGCGGGCTCTGTCGAGCCCATTCTCACCTCTTTTTCTCTTTTCTCTTCTCTTCTTGCAATTGCACTTGCAATATTTCAATTTTAAGCATCAGATTCTTTCTCTTTTTCGCTCTCACACTTCACTTAATCCAGCTCAATGATGATCATACGAATATTTCTTTATCAAAAACTACAACAAATAGAAAAAATTATAAATTTTTTCATTAATACGCGTTATATTTTTGCATTCATTCATCCATTCAAGCATTCAAAAAACGAAAATAAACCAACTCAAAAAACTATAACTGTATTAGTAACAAATACACACACACACATACACACACACACACACACTCATACCCCATATTTATACATAGAAAACTATATATCCAAAACGCGAGCGAAATTCATTAGTTTCAGAATAATTTCTAAAATTTCAAATCCTAAATCCAAACTTATGAAAAAATAATAAATAAAAATCAAACTAATTATGTATATTTCAACATCAATTTTGTTGTTGTTGTTGTTTTTATTATTGTTTTTGTTTCGGCATATCGAGCTCGAATTGCAAATGTGATTGCAATTTTTAAATAATCGATCTGACTCGCAGTTGTCCAATTCGATTCACTTGGTTACAATTATTTTTATTTCTCTTATCTTACATTTTGAAATAGTTGATGCGAAAAACGTTTTTTTTTTCCAAGCGTCATTTATTATCTTTTCATTTATTATCGTTTTGTTCGAATTTCTTGCTTATTTCATTTTTATAAAATAATAATCAAAAATTTTTTCTTTTTTCTAAAACACACTAAATTGAACCTAAATAGTCAATCGCCGCAGACTTGAGAGTTTTTTTTTTTCTTTAATTTAACTATCAACAGTTAATTATTAATTTTTCAAGTTTTATTTTTTTAAAAAAAATTTTTTTTTTTCTTCATTTATTTTTAAGCTTATTTCTTAGTAAAAAGAAACATATATTTGTTAAAGCTAGGTAGACAATCAGGAGTCATTCATCGTCGCTTACACGTCACCAGGCAATAAATTAACTTAGGTAATCCGTTTGGGTTTTTTGTTTCGTTCATAATTAAATCACGTGTTGTAACAATTTTTAATGATTCACAAATTAGCTCATATTCATATGACCAATTTTAGAACCTTTAATTGCTTTTCTAAACCATTGACAAATGACAAAAATTCAACGGAATATTAATTTTTCATTTTTTGAAGAAAAAAAAAAAAATTTTTATTCATTTTTTTTATTTAGATGAATAATTATAGAATAAATGATTTAAATAACAACCAGGAGATCTACAAAGACGAGGACGAATTGAACGAAGATGAAGAAGTAAACTCGTCGACCGTGCCCGAGCAGTACAACGAGTACGACGAGCCGTATGACCAAGAGCCGAATGAAATAGAATATGAACAAGATAACGAAGAGTACGAATACAATGAGGATGAACTGAACGAAAGATTGACCCAAGAAGAAGATCAGCTGAACACAAACTCTCTAGCCTATGAGGATAATCACTTCGAGAGCCAAAAGCTGAACGGCTCTTCCTACGAGGATAATTCTTGCTCGTCGTCGTCTATACCGAGCACGGCCGCCCATTTGGCCAGTCGAAGTCGAAAGCGGAGTCTCAACCAAGTCGAGCTAAACGATGAGAACAAATTGAGCCTGCCCGAGCATGGTCAGCAGCAAGCGTCTTCTTCCTCTTCTGTATCGTCGACTAATAGCAAGAGCGCTAGTGGAAAAAAATTGAATTCGACCGCGACAGCCTCGTTGAATCAGCTCGGAGGCGAGTTCATCAATGGAAGACCGTTGCCGGCCGAGACCCGTGAAAAAATAGTCCAACTAGCCGAACAAGGTGTTAGGCCGTGCGAAATAAGCCGCAAACTGCAAGTATCTCATGGATGTGTGAGCAAAATACTGAAGCGATATAGACTTTTTAAAACGACGTCGCCCGGCCTTATCGGCGGCTCTAAGCCTAAAGTGGCCACGCCACACGTAGTTAAAAAAATTCAAGAATACAAAAGACAAAATCCGCAAATATTCGCCTGGGAGATAAGAAAAAAGTAATTTCTTTTTTTATTTGTAAATTTTTCAAGGCTAAATTTGACAAGTGTTTATTTAATTTGAGCAGACTTGAAGCCGAAGGTGTTTGCAGCGAGGAAAAGTTGCCCAGCGTGAGCTCAATAAACCGAATTGTGCGCAGCAACAAGCGCTACGATCAAATGTCCGAAGACGAAAATGTCGACTTGACCAAGCCGAGTGAGAGTCTAACATCAAGCAGTTCATTTAGCAAAGCGTGTCTTGACCTATTCAAGCAAAGTCTGAAGGCCGAACAGGCCGATTTTTCCAACACTGATAACGAGTCGGCCGACGACAACAACAATTACCTTAACAATTCCACAGACTCGATTAAACACGGTCAACACAACCAACAGCGCCACAAAGGAAACTGTGTGTGCCAAACATGTGTGAACAAGTACAAGTACATGGCGGCAAATAGTCAAAATGCTCTAAATGCCAAGCTGAGCTCCTCGTCGTCCAATATTAATTCATCATCTACGTCTTCGTCGCCGACCGATCTTTCTCTAAGCATTTCGCACAACGATCAAGCCGAGCAGTGCCAGCCTTCGCCTTCGCCCGGCTCCACTAAGCGCAAAAATTTGTCTGTCGACACACTTGCCGAAAATTTGGCTCAAAAACGCCTCAAACAACAACTACAACAATTGCAACAACAGTCAAGCAATAAAAATAAAGAGGACAAATTTAACATAAGCAATTTGTTGGGCCAAGATCCCAAGCTGCCTATTGATTTGAGCTCGACTCAGCGCAATAAAACAAATGGTAAAAAATCTAATTTAGTCTCGCCAAGATCAGATATTAGCCAGTTAAAAGCAGACAATTTGAATCAAAGTTTACTTAGCCAACAATTGATGCAAAATTTTAATTCAAATATGATTAATCCGGCATTTGCGGCATTAGCTACCGCAGCATTAGCCTCCGGACAAAATGGCACGGCAAATAGCGTTAATTCTAATCTATCATTATTATTTTCAAATCCGTCTTTGTTAGTTGCCGCTGCCATAGCGGCTGCTAATTCGACTAATTCAAATCAAGCTGCAACTTCCTCGTCATCAAATATTTGAGAAAATTTCCCTCGAAAAAAAACCAACCCGTTCCTAAAACTTTTTTATTCCTTTAAAAAAAAAAACCTTTTTTTTCCCCATATTTTCCGTTTTTTATTTCTACCTTAATTAACTTTTTAACTTACCACATA
>PJRA01000263.1:2673614-2703480 GCA_016987375.1 Brachionus koreanus | reverse complement strand
GTTCCAAAATTCATAAAGCCACATAAAATATATCTTTTGAAATAAATTTTGGATAAAATTAATTGCTTAATTCTTCAATAAAGACACGATTTTGCGTTACTTTTAAGCTAAAAAAAAAATGGTAACTAAAAAACTCAAATATAATTATGAATTAATAGAACAATCTGAGAACTTCAAAGTGCGTTTTATGTAAGTGAAATCACATACTTAGGAGCTACCATCAGTACAGCGATGGGAACACACAAAGAATATATACAATAAATATGTTAAGGCTAAGAGTGTCTTTGCTAGACTCCGACCAGCATGGTGACCATCCAACCCCTGTAGGGAAACAAAATTTAAGCTGTATAACACTATATTAAAAGTAACAAGAACGTTTGAATCTGACAGAAAAAGCCTTCCACAAAGGAAGTCTATAGAGAATAAAAAATTATAGTGGCCTGGACATGTACTTAGAACGAAAGAAAAAGATACCAAAAAGAGCCCTTCAATGGACACATCAAGGACGACTTAAATTAACATGGAGGTCAAAAATCACGAAATAGCTCACGCTGACATAGATAGGGTGAAAAATCGACTTGAGTGGTAATTAAATTTAATGACCCTATGTTCCACAAGGAGCAAAAAAGGAATAAATTAATTAAGATTTATTAAATTTAAGTCCATTTTTTTTTAAATTAGATTTTAAACAGTTGTTAATAAAAATTTAACAAAATTTCATTATAAATTAAAATTTAAACAGTTTAATATTTTTGTTTACAATTAGTGTACCAAATTTAATTTTAATTAGTTAGATTGCTTAATTATTTGAACAAGATTCTGCCAATATTGTGGAATCCATGTCGCTAGTTGTAGATTTATCTTTTAATGAACTACTGTTCTCACTATGTTGATCTTTTTTGTTAGGCGTTGATTCATTGTTAAAATTTTTGGGATATTCGAATGAAGAAAATGAATTCATTTTGGAATCTTGTAATTTAAGACGATTTAAAACATCTTCAAGATCTTGAGGCGATAATTTTGCTCTAAGATTTGATTCCATTTTGCTAAGATCCTCAAGTTGTTTACAGACAACTGATTTTTGTTTAGCTACTTCATCAAGATTTTTTTTTAAAATTTCAATCTTTTCTTGACCAGATTTGTTAGCCAAATTTGGCAAGTGATTAGAAAATTTTGAATTATTTCCTCCAGATAAATCGACTAGATTTACATTAGAATCACTTCTTGATAAAGAACCGATAGAATTATTTGAGGAAGTGATTGAAGCTGATGATGAACTTAATGAGGGTTGAGACAATTGGTATGCATGATTGGGAACTAAATAGCCACTTCCGTAAGGAGTTTTTGGATCAAAATTCTGAGATAAATATAATTTCTGTTGTTCTTGCTGAATATATATATCTTGAATTAAAAGAAATTGAAAAAAAAAATTTGATTATATTTTATTACTTATGCGTGGGTCTTCCCAGCAAGTAGTTTTGCTATTGTGATTTATGTAATAAGTCTCGCCATTCACAGTTCTAGCTTCTTCCCATCCAGGCGGAAGAGGAATTGTTCGCGCTATTTTTGATCGTAGTTCACCACAAATTTCATTTTGGTTCATTGGAAGGTTATACAACTTTCGGGGATCTTCCCATGTGGTAGTTTTAAGAGAGTGACTTAATTTAATACAATCAAATTTAATAAGAAAATGAGTTTTTAATTTACTTAATAAAATATGTTTGACCAGTAGGAGTCTTCTCACTGCTCCAACCGGGAGGTAAAGGAATGTCTCCCATGGGGTTTTGATTACGAGTTGGTGGACCAAGATTTTGTGGGTTTCCCATCATTTGATGATTTTGTTGAATTGGATCGAATGTACAAGGTAGCGAATATGTTTTGGAGTGAAAATATTGCTGTTCAGATTTGACTAATGGTGAAATACCAATTGGAGCCTCATTTTTTAAAAAATATAAGTGAGATGGATTTTTCATTGAGCTAGACTTGTCATATAGGTTGTTTGCTGAGTGAGCATTCGATAAATTGGCTAGTTGTTGAGATTGAGTATCTACAGGCAAAGAATTTGTATGCGAATGATGAATTGCGCGAGGTAGGATTTCTGAAGCCGAAAAAAGTTGTGTTTTTTGCACTGGTGGCCGATAAAACGACTCCGGCATTTTTCGCTTTGCATGACTGATTCTATTCGGGCTACCAATTAAAGAGCTAGACATCTTCCAAATATATTTTTCAAAAAAAATTTCTCATTAAATTACTTTAAAATTTTTAAAATAGAAAAAAGATTTTGCAAAATTAAAAAAAATGTATAAAAAACTGTCTTGAAATTTTATCACATTATTTAGATTTTTCTGTGAATTTTCATTTTTTTTAAATTTTTAGAAAATTTTTATTTTCTTAGTTCAAAAAATTGAAAATAAAGTATGATTAATTAGCATAACGTTATGATATTTATTAAATTCGGAATACCCAAGATTAATTTGAACATAATTAAGAAGTATAAAAAATATTTTTTTTTTAAGGAAAATAAATTGACGTCAGGAAAAATTAGTTGAGGCTCAAAAATATAATATAAAAAAATCTTAGATAATTGAATTTTTTTCATTTACCTAAGGTAAATTACACTTTGGTAATCAGATTTCTTTAAGTGAAAAAATTTATTAATTTTAACTAAGTAAATAAAATAGACATCTATTATATTAAATTACGACTAGAAGAATTCTCCTAGATGGATGAATTCCCAAGGTAAATAACTAAATTACAAAAAAAAATTGAAAATTTTCTATTTAAATCTTAAAAAACAAACACATGAAATTAGCCTTTGTCCATTTGACAAAAGTTGATTAATATAAATTCGAAGATATTTTAAAAAGATTAAAATAATAAAAAATATTTAATTTTGAAAAATTAAAAATCGCTGTGGAATTCATATACTCATTGAACAAAAATATTTTTTTTTTTGAAAAATCTAAATTTTTATAAAATAAAATTTATTTAGAAAGATAATGTAGCATACTTAAAATTACCTAAAATAATTTATCTCATGTAAAAAAGCAAAAAATTAAACCTTAATTAAGATTTAGTGTTGACAATCGATTATCGATAATCAATTAAATAATCGACCAGTTTTTGATCGATTATTAGTTCGACAAATTTATATCGAAATGAATAGTTTAATTTGCTAAAATATTTTTTCTTTAGCAATTCCAATTTAACGATTTTTTAGAAATTATTAAATTAGTTATTATATAAAAAAATTAAACAAAAAATTTAAATTTTAAATATATTTAAAAAAATTTTTCTAGTACTACTATCATTCTGTCAATTTTTTAGCGGATTTAATTTATTTTTTTCTTTCCCAGACTTTAATAATAATATAATAATAATAGTTAATATTCTACGGTCAAGTTTAGTTTAACTAAACTGACAAAGCAGGAAGACTAACGTAATCCCGCTATAGTACTTTGTAGCCGGTTGCAGAAAATAATTGTTCTGATGATACTAGCCGGGAGGCAGAAAAATTGATTTAACAACTTTAAAAGAATTGGATAGGTTTCTCTGTTCAAATTCCAAAAAGATGCTGGTTCCATACGAATGTGCTTATTATTTATTTATTTGTATTACTGTACCGAGCTATAGCTCCTTCAGATTACAAAAAAGAAAAAAAATGAATAAAAATAAAAATAAAGTTAAATAAGATAAAAATATTTGAAAAAATAAGTAGAAGTGTAATTAAAATAAAATAAAATAGTTTAAAATATAGGGAAATTAGAATTAAAATTAAAGTTACGGATAAAATTTAGTTACAGATACATATTTTTAAATGTTCTATTTTTTTGACAAATTTATTTCGACAAATAGAATTTGGACACAAAAATTCTGACATAAATTAATTCGTACAGGTTAATTTAGAAATAAATTAATTTGACGTGTATTATTTTGACATAATCCTTTAGACAATAAAAATTTATTAATTATCAATAAAATATCAACAAAATTAGAATATCAATTATTTAATAAACAAAATCAATTTTATTTCAATTTTTATACTCAATTAGATTACACAAATTTTTTAGAAAATCAAATACTTTTTCAGTCATATAATCAGCTATCAAAAGTATTTATTAAAAAAAAAAATATAATCAGCTATCATTTGTTGTAGCTGTTCTTCTGAATATAGTTATCGTTATATAGGCTTACGTCTGTTTACACGACCACAAGAAAATTTACTATACTGTATTTCTGCATTTGATTGTTCAAGTTTTAACCATCAGGAGACTTAATAAATGTGGATGAGATTTAATTGTTGATCTTAATACATTGTGCCAACCTTCAAGGTTATTATTTGTACGGGGAAGTCCTAGTTTTGTATGTTCATAACAATTCCAAAGTATTATCGGAAATATAGTCTCTTTACGCCTGGCATATCTCCCTCTGCTCTTAGAGCCTATGTAATTAACCTCAAAATATTTGTACAATTTAGACAACTTTGAAGGAATAGTTTTTTGTAATAAAATAAAAACCTCAAGATGATCATCTTGAGGAACGAAAGCCAAGCATGCTAACATTTTGGTATAAAGTCTTATTAAGTTATCAGGATTAGCTAGATCTGAGTATTCGATAGACAGTTCTTCTTCTTACTCATAGCGCCATATTAATTTTTTTAAATGAAAAAAACAACCATAAATTTCTGTATTAGGGAAAGTTTCTTCTATTGAATTGATTATAGCCAATTCATAATCACAAGATATTGAATAAGGTGAATTCGAAATTTGACTTTTTATAAATTCAAAAAAAATGATGTATGTTTTATTTGTTTATTTTTAAATAAATCGTAAACCAGTGGTGGATTTTTTCCATTTTTTATGATATGTATAGTAAATAATTGAGAAAAAAATTGACGGAGCAGTATCGAAAGTACCATCACATAACCAGTTTCGATACTGATTTAAAATTTTAAAGTTCTTATTAGTATTAGTAGAAAAAATCAGCATTCTATCATTTTTATCTTGACTATTAGAAAAATTATCAATAAGTTGGATTTTGGATGACTCTGAATTATATTTATAAATTTCTCTATCAATTATATTTAGTTTCACAGCCGTTTTGCTATTATCTTTATTAAAATCAAATAATTGGAGTATAAATTTTCTTTTAGAGTAAGAAGCTTTTTGTTGAGATTTTTCGAATGTATTTAAGGAATCTGGTATATTGCTTAAATTTACAATATATATTTCTTGCTTTAGTTCAGTAGTAAATTCGAAGATAATGATTTTGAAAGTGTTCTTAGCTTATTTTATTTACTCCTTTCCAATCTCGCCAGAAAATCTATCGAAAAGTTTAGTTCGAACATCAAGAAAGGTTGAGACTAATGAAATTTTATTGGTAAATATACCATATTTTTCAGTATAAATATTTTTCCAATAATGTAATACTTTCTTTAGGACTCAAACATTTAAAGAATCATTTGGATCTATTAATAAACCAGTTCGTAAAAAAAAATACCGCGTAATCTATTCTAGCAACTTAATAAGATTAATTATTACTGTTTTGATTTAATTTAAAAAAATTATGATCATTTATTTTAGGTAAAAAAAACAGAGTATGTTGCATTATTTTTTTTTAATATTATTTTAGATAGTTTTGATTTATCAAATAAAGAAATATTTTTGTTCAATTTGTGTTTGAATTTCAATAAAAAAAGCAATAGTTAGCTAATCTTCAAATATAAAACATTATGCTCTTAAGTCTTTAAGCATCTATCAAAGAATAGTTCGATACACCTTCTTGTACCATCTCATACTTGCTTTTTGAGCCAAAAGTCTCCCAACATCCTTCTTCATTTTGGTCTTGGTTATTGTTCTTCTAGCTGTATGAGGTCTTTTCAAAGCTGTTCTTGAAGAAACAAAAATAGAAAAAAAATAGATTTGGGTTTCTGAACGACTAAGGATATTTTTTTATCTAAATGAAGCATATATTCGTCTTAATTGTTTATAATTAAGTTGTGCATTTTAAGTGCGTTCATCTGGAACCAGCTCAAAGTGTGTTACCCCTTTGAAATTCAATCAAACGCACAACATCACCTTTTTATCAAAGCGTCTCCTTTTTTAAGACTGACTGAGCTGGTTCATATCTGGTAGACATGAATGGTTTGTGTTAGTCATGGAACAACAGGATTGAATCAAAATCCGCTGAGGATAGAAAAATCTTCAAATTATCTCTGAACAATGGGATGAATGTTTAAACCCTTTTAATCAAATAATAGTGATGCAGATTATAAACTCGATACAGTAACATCGTCAGGTCGAAGTCGTTGCTCAAAAAGTTACAGGAAAAGAAGATGAACGCCCCTCAATTATCCGCTAGGATTTTCTAACCATTGATTTCAAAGTCTGTTGCTTTTTTAATCAAATTAAGGTGAAGAGATATCGCCGATTGTGGTGTGTAAATGTCACTTGATGAGTACTAAGCTTTAAATTGCTCTCAATAGCCGTATTTAGAGCATTCTAACCGAGAATTGTTGGACTTTATGAGTTTTAAATCCCATCATTATTGAGCTAGAGTCTCATTCAAATTAAAAATAAACATAAAATTTTAAATAACATGAAAAAAAAGTAAAATAAAAGAAAAATAAAATGAATTAAAATATAAAAGAAACTTAAAAAACAGTAAAAGTAACAGGTATCACATTTTAGTTACTTTATTTTTAGTTCAGGAAAAAAGAAGAAAGGTAGAAAGTAGCAATTACATAATGAATTTGTATATTCACAATATCTTGGTTCAAAATCTTTCTTTTATTTTTTCACCAGTCTGACGGACAGTTCTGTCCGTATACATATTTATCTATACATATCTGTATCGATATGAAACTCCTACAGATATATAAAAATAAATATAAAAAAAAGAAAAAATAATCAAATTTAAAGGAACAAAAAAATTATTTTAAACTTTTTTTTTGTTTTGTTTTTTTTTTTTAACATGTTGTTTATCTGTACCGAGCTAATGCTCCTTCAGAATAAAAATATATATAAAAAAAATTTAGATTAAAATAAATTAAAATAAGATAAAAAAAGAAAAAAAAATCAAATCGAAATATTAAAAAAGGACGAATAGGTCCAAGTAATAAAAAGAAAATTAAAAACAGTTTGTTGGAATTAAAAAAAATTTAAAAGAGAAATTAAAGAGTTATTTTATTTAACAAAAATTTCAAATGTTTGAAATTTTACTATTCTAACTAGTCAATTGGCAACAAAATAGTTCGGAAGAATTGATCGACAAAAAACTTGATTGATTGATTGATCGATTGAAATAATTGACTGTTTGATTACTCTAAAAATGATTGTGTTGATTGTAATGTTTTTTTTTCAAATAAAAATACAACTTAATTACGACTCTTGCTATTCTAATATAAATGTAAACTTTTCTTCCTTTGGTATACACTCAACCACTTTCTAAAATTTTTACTATGTATCAATCAGATTCGATTAATAACCAATTTGAAAACCCAGAATATTTTTCGGCACAAATTTCCCACAATCAATCAAATTATTATAACTATTATCCCTTTTATTATGGTAATTACTATTATAATTCTCAATACTCGGAGTATTACCAGTCTCCTCAAGTCTACCATGGTGAGTATAACTTTTTAAACTCTAGCTCATATTCTTATTCTAGCAACAACACGTATTCATCCTACACAGACAATATTCTCTCAACATCAAACCTTGATTCCACAGGAAACAGCTTAAACAACAGTAGATATCAAAATATGTCTCCTAATGAGTCAAAGAGTTCAGATGCTAATTTTCACAATGATGAAAAAAATTCTCGAAAGTTTCACAGTAGAAAGCAACAACTTCCAGAATATGCAGTTGAAATAATGAACGACTGGTTTCAAGATCATTTAAACAATCCTTATCCAACACTTGAAGAGAAAGAAAAAATCGCAAAACAATGTGGAATAACTGTAAAGCAAGTAACTGCATGGTTTAGCAATCGAAGAAATCGAAGTCAAAACACAAAACCCAAGCGAATAAAAAGAGCAATTGAACAAGAAATGAATCAAATGATAAACGAATTGTGTTATAATCAAGATAAAACTCAAATAATTGAAAAATTTCGAAGAACATTTTTAAATCAATAGTTCAAATAATTTTCACTTTTAGTTTTTAATTTTATCCGAATGTGAATATATATTTTTTAAATTTATTTTTTATTTATTAATTGATTAATAAAAAATCAAATAAACGAAATTAAGTCAGCTTTATGTCAAATTTTCTCCAATTATAACCCTTTTCAGAATTTGTTGATTTATTTTTGGCTGATGTCATCGGCTTGAGTCTGGGAACATTTGGGTCAAAATTAATCTTAACTGTTTGCTTAATCATTTGATCAATCTTTAAAATTTAAAATAAAATTTTTAAACCAAAAAGAAATAAAAAAATTGAACCTTTCTTTTTTGATTAATTAAATCTAAATTTTCTTGTTTTTCTTTGTCCACTTCTAGTAAACTTGGGTGAAGTCTCATTTCCCTTTTCGGCTTTTTTTCCTTGTTAGTTTTATCTTCTTCATTGGTCGAGCTTAAAAATAAAAAATAGATTGTTGCATTGCAAATCATTTAATTAACTTACTCAAAAGCTGTTTGTATATGTTTACTTTTTAAATATTCTTTAGCCTCATTCATTGCTCTCGATGCTAGCACTTCGTTTAAATCTTGATTGATGAATAAACGTGAAATAATGGTAGGTATTTCTGAATTTGAAGGTTCCAATAAAATACTGATACAAATATCTTTTTGAGCATCATTTCGTTCCTTTTTTTTTTTGAGTATTTAAAATAAAATTTTATTTTAGATTTTAAGACTAGAAACACTTAATGAATCATTTGGCTTTTAAAACTTCAAATTAAAAAAAAATTATTTTTCAATTCACTTATCTATAATTTATGTATTTCTTAAAAAAAGTTATAAATTGTTAAAATTACTTAATTTTTTAAAAAAATTTGTAAAAATAATTCGAAATAATGCTTGGATATTTTGATGCTATATATAAAGAAATTAGCATCTTATTATATATTTTCTATCTAAAGACAAATTTAAGTTTTTTTTTTAATTTAAATGAGTCTTTAAGATTTATTTTTTATTTTTATTTAATAAAATAAATTTGAGGGATTTACCCCTAGGACTATCCCGAACGGCTTTTCGCCTTCTTTTCAGTCTCCATTCCAAAAAAAAATGTTATAAAAGTTTTTGTTTAAAAAAAAAAAAAATTAAGATTTAGAACTAGCGTTTAAGCTTAAGAGAATGAATAAAATACTTAAACAGTATATTTTCTTCTTTTTCTATTAACAAATTTGATAAATGTTGTTAAAATTTGTTTGTGTATTTTAAAATAAATCAAAGAATTCATACTATATTTACTTTTTTTCCTTTAATTTCTGAACAATTGAAAAAACCAAACATTTGATTAGTGTATGAGAAGTTAACAATCACAATATTATTCTTTTCAGAAATTAAATTTCTTAGCTTTCAATAATATATTTTGATTATATTTTATTTATTAAAAATATAATTTAGGGGGGGTCCCCAGGTTTGTCCGAATGGCTTACGTCTTCGTTTAAACCCAATTGTTACGTTAAGATTGAGCACAAAATTATAAATATGTAAAAAGAAAGAAAGAAGTTAAAACTTAATTTATGTACAATTTGTGAGTCTGGAGAATTTATTTATAATTTATTTTTAAATATATTTTGATATTTACTTAATTTTTGACATTGGTTTATACAAATTGGTTTATTGAAATTTAGAAACTTTTAAAAAATATTATTTAAAACTAAAATATTTAATTTTTGATAATAATTTGTTTAATCTAAGTCTTATTGCCATATTCTGGCGATTTAAAAAAAATTATAAGAATATGAAATTTTCATAAGATTGAAATTTTATACTAAAAGCTCTAAATCTGAAGAATTTAACCGAAAGGCGAATGAGAGGTGACTTAATTCAAATGTTTAAAGTTAAAAAATATATTGATTACGGCAAATGACAATATTCACTCACTTTTTCAAGCAGAAATATAAGAAATTAAAAGAGAAATAATCAAAAATGTGTCCAACGATCCCACTTCTTTACAAACCGTGTAGTAAATGGCTGAAATAAGTTGGAATTGGATGCAGTGGAAGCTCAATCTAGCGATATTTTTAAAGCATAAATAGACAAAAGCTTTCATAATATTATTTGCACATAATCTGTTGTCAGATTTTACGCATTTTATGCATTCCAATAAACCTCTATACTATTCTATTAAACTAAATTAACTAAAACTAATGAATTATATATGATGATTTTTACTTTATTTCAATCAAAAATTAAAAACACAATTTTAAATGTTCTTTATTTGAAAGAAGAGTTTATCTTTTTTTGATCACTTGAAGAATTTGAATATTTGAATTACAGCGGTTCTAATATAAACGAAACAGTTGTAAACCGGACGACCATTTGCCTGCCTTTTTCCGACACGGCCGACTACTTTCATCCATCCAGTCGGTCCGTCCTTCCCGCCCTAAAAATTTTTTTTGTCAATTTAGACGGCCAGGTCGGAAAATAGCAGGCAAATGGCCGTCCGGTTTACAACTGTTTCGTTCATATTAGAACCGCTATAAATGATCTAAAAAATTGAATAGAAAAATATTGAATAGTAACTTAACAATTCTAAAATCATTAATACATTGTATTAGTAATCTATTTAATGATTCAACAATATATTTTTTTAACTTACGTTTGACATGTATTTAGTTCTTGCCCTTGAAATGTAATATTTACATTTTTCTGGTTTAAATTTGATTGCATTGTCAAAATTTTTTGTTGCTTCCTTTTATTATAAGTAAAATATTGAAAAACAATGAAATTTAATCTTAACACCTCATAATCTTTGGTTTCATATTTTTCAATTCCGAATTCATAATACACATTAGCCACTCGGTCTTTTATTTCCTCATTTTTGGGTTCAATTTCAAGTGCTTGCTCATAGTCCAGCAATGCAAATCTTTTTTCCTCTTTCTTGTAATAACAATCTGAAAATACGAATGATTAATTATTATAATAGATAAATTTACATCAATGGTACCTCCACGATTAACATAGAACCCGCTTTCTTTTTTTTCTATCTTGATAGCCTTGTTTAACAACACAATTGCGTCATCATAAAAACGTTTTTCATAACACTGAATAGCAAAATCATTATAGGTAAGAAGAATTTGTCTTTGAAAATTTGAGTACAACTCTTTGTCTTTTATTTCATATTCATTTATTTTTTCTAAGCCGATCAGAAAATCATCTATTGCCGAGTTAAAATCTTTCATTCTTTTGTACAAAATTCCTCTTTGTAGATGATATTCGGGTTTACTTGGATTAAATGATATGGCGCCTGTAATTTTATGAAGGGCGTCAGTGGTCCGACCACTCAAACTAAGTATCAAAGCTCCATTTCGAAGCTGTTCCCCAGTCTCTTCCAATTGTTCCATTAAATGTTTGGCTTCTCGGTTTTCTGCCTCAATTTTAAGCGCTGTTTTCAAATCATGAAAGCATTTCGATATCTAAAATATTTTTCAATTTTAATCAATTTGAAGATTCGAATTTTTCAAAACTAAAATTTACATGATTGGCTTTCAAGTTAAGCTTGGCTCTAAGCACAAACAAACTACAATTATTTTTATAGGCTTCATTCTCACCAATAATCTTGTCCATTAAAACAATTGCTTCAGACAGTCTATTCATGGAAAAAAGACAAGATATGCTTTTTACTTTAAAGGTTAAATTATCGGGTCTCATTTCAGACGCTTTGTTAAATGATTCTAGTGCTTCCATGTAA
The DNA here is from genome assembly GCA_016987375.1 of Brachionus koreanus. Taxonomy (NCBI): domain Eukaryota; kingdom Metazoa; phylum Rotifera; class Eurotatoria; order Ploima; family Brachionidae; genus Brachionus; species Brachionus koreanus. Next base: position 2,691,616 of record PJRA01000263.1, on the reverse strand, counting down.
AACAAAGAATCAAAATTTGTTTGACCCATCATATAATAGCAAAATGCAATTTTGTCATATAAAGTAGTTTTTATTTCTTCATAGTTTGGACTATCTTTGTCTAAATTGATGAAAATTGTGCTCAACAATCTGTTTATGGTGAGAATGGCACTTTTAAAATCACATAATTGAATAAAACAATCAGCTTTGAGCACATAGTAATTGATGTCTTGTGAGGTAAATGTAAACGCCTTATCTAATTTTAAAAGGGCTTTTTCATAAAGTTCTTGATGGTATAATTTTAAGGCTTGATTGTAATAGTCATCTCCTCTTTTTAGCAAGTCTTCTTTAATTTGATCAGGCCTGTCGGTCATATATGATCTTTCAATACCAGATTCAAATATGCTTGCCTTTAAAACAAATATTGTTTATTTTTAATTTTTTTTTTAAATTTTCAATTTAAAAAAATTAGTTGGTATTCTTTTTTTTTTAATTATTTAGAGCTTTTATTTTTTCATTTATTTTTTTTAGCATAAAAAAAAGATTGTATAGCTTTAAAAAAAATTAAAAAGCTTTTTTTCTAAAAGTATAGCTTTCGTTCTGTAAATTGCATTGAATAAAACAATCAGATTATATTCTTCATAATTTGTACTATCTATATAGTTTTATTGGATAATTGATTTTTATCAATTGATAAAAAAATTTTAATCACTCAAATTTATTTTCTGTAGTAATGGTGCATTGTATTTTTCAAAAATTTTCTAATACATAGAGTGCGTTGCACATTTACAGAGTAATTTCACTAAGCTTATTTCATAAGGATTTAAGTCACAATATACTTAAGGGTATAGATGAGTCCCATTAACCTCATTTTTGGCATGTATTCTCCGATACATATTTTAAGTATCCGAGGATACATCAAAATGTATTTTCGGATACATATATGTATCTCAGGATACATATAAGGATACATGTGGGGATAAATAGAGGATACACGTGGAGATACAAATTTGAAAAAAAAATAAATTTTATTAATTATTTTATGTATCTCAGGATACATATATGATACATATATGTATCCGTCATATATGTATCCGAGAATACATATATGTATTTTTCTACAAAATATTTTTGAAAGAATACATAAAATATGTATTCTCGGAAACAAAAAAAAAATTTGTATTTTTTGGATTCATAAAATACATATTTTGTATCCCGAGATACATTATGTATCCGAGAATACATTTTGATGTATCCTCGGATACTTAAAATATGTATCGGAGGACACATGCCAAAAATGAGGTTAATGGGACTCATCTATACCTACTTAAGTAGTAGAGGCAAGACTTTGCCTATAAGTTAAAAAAAAAAGCAAAGAAGAATTAAGTATGTTCATTTTTTAATTATTCGAAATTAAAAATTGATTTATGTCACTATTTTGAAACAAATGCACAGGCAAGAATGTTTTTAAAGGGCCTTCCCTATATATTTGGCTATTACACTCTCTATTCCTCAAATTTTTATATTAGTATCTAAAATTAAACTAAAATCACTTTTTATTTTTATTAATCAGTTTAAATTAAATTTAAATTATTTTATCTTTATAAAATGTCCCTTATTTTATAAAAAAAAATAGATCAAAACTAAAATTCTGCACATGACACTATTGTGTGTGTTCATTAGTCTTAATAAAATATCAATATCAATATTAATATTAATATTAATATCAATAGTTCTAAATAAATATCAATTCAAATTAATTAATAACCTAATTTAATAATATTCAGTTATACAAATATTCAATCTTTATGAAGAATTCAAGTCTAAATTTTTACTTCATTTTTTTAAATAAAGAAATACCAGTTTTTTAAGCTTCTAATAATTACCAATCTACTGCGAATATCAAACATGATTTTGTCATTTAATTCAGTCGTAAATATTGGACTGCCACTTGGTTCTTCTTTTCTATTAAATATATCTTATTTTTCTTATTGAATATTTATTTTTAAAAGTATACTTTTCTTCTTCATTCCAGTCACCCCTTACTTGACTTTCATAAAGCTTTCCCTTGGTAGAAATAAACGTGTCAAGTTCAATAAAATGTTGTTTGGTTAACCCATCGCCAATTAACGCTACATTATCTTTATTGGACTCAGCCAGCAGCCTTTCAACTGCATTGAGCTTTTCCATTTTCAAGAGCACTAATTAAACAAGAATTATACAAAAAAAAATGCTGCAAAAAGCTAATTATTTTTTGAGAATTACTTTATTAGATTACTATGGTAACACAATATAAAATTTAAATATAGCATTAAAGTATGATAAAAATTATCAATAAAAGTATTATTTGGATATAAATCTGAGATCTTGTTGATATAACAGCAAAATTTTCAAGCTGTAATGTAGTGTTCCCATGTGATTGAAAATTTTTTTCTGTATAATTGAGTTTATAATAGCTGTAAGTGTGATACAAGTCAGTTGTTTCCGAAAAATTGGATAAATTGGCTGAATTTAAATTTAAACATTGATATTCAAATTTTGGCTGATCATCAGTGCAATTGATGTGCTCTGCGCATGACGTTGAATCCAAAGCAATAAAATTTAACTTGCCAAATTTAAAAAAGCACAATTTCTTTTTATCCACGTTTAAATGTTTTGATCTTCTAAACAAACAATTGTTTGAAAAACTGTCAACTATAAATGAAACATCAATAGGATATGACTGATCACATAAGTCTTGTATTTTGAACTGTATATTGTTAGAAACAAAATCAATGATTAGATCACTTTTGCCGGTAGTGGCTAGTAAGCGATTAAAATTTGGCGATCGATCTATTAAATTATTCTCTAGGATTATTTTATTCAAATAAATGCTTTTAAAAACTGGCTCAAAATTTTTTATCAAGTTAAAACTCAAATCGATTACTTCCAAACAAGGAAGCTGATTAAAACTCAAACTATCAATGTAATTTAGATAATTTGATGAAATATTTAGATATTTTAGTTTACTCAAAAATGGAAATCGAATTTTTTTTATAAAATTTTCTGAAAAATCTATTTTTTCTAAATTTTTACAACAATTTAAAATATTTATTGGAACATGATCAATCTTATTTTTGGACAAAACTAACTGTTCTAGTCGACTTAGGTTTGATTTTAAAAAAAAATCTAAATTTTTAATTATATTCGATTTGACATTTAAATATTCTAGATTGTTAGTATTTTCCATCGGAAGGTATTCTATGTAATTAAAAGACAAGTCTAAGTATTTCAGTTCATTAAAATTCTTTGTATTAATCCAGCCTTGCTCTATTATTGATATTTTATTGTTATTTAAATTTATTTTTCTTAAATTGCCAGAAAAAAGGTTCTTATGAAGCCTGTCTATCTGATTATGACTTAAATTTAAGCTCACAAGCTCTGAAGTATTAAAAGACTCTAATTTTTTTAAATCTGTGAAACAAATTGAAAGAGTGGAAAGATTTTTAGGAATTGAAATTTGTCGAATTGGACCTGACCACATAGAAAAGTGTTTCAAGCTTGAAAAAGAACTAATATCTATTTTTGTGATATCCGTATCCGATAAACTGATATTCTGAAGATTCTTAAAAGATTTAATTTTTTCAATTAAAACTGGCACTGAAGAATCATTTAAAATTGAACTTTTTAGATATAAATTTTTTACCAGCTCTTCCAAGCATTCGTTTGAATTAAAAAAATAAATGTCTACTCTTTTTGGATTAATTATATTAAGAGAGTCTAATTTACCAACTAGACAAAATGCTTTGCTAGATATTGAGTCAAGTCTTTCACTATAAATGGTCATTGTTTGAATAAAAAGGTCTTTAAATGAGAAAGGTGGTATTTGACTGATATTTGACAGACTTATATGAGAAATTGCCGAAAATCTGGATGATCCTTTGAAGGGAAATAGTCCACTAGTACTTGCACATTTGATTTCACAGTGAAATCGATGTCTTATTGAATTACAAGATGCATACGGACACATTTGAATCGATTCAGCTATATTTTTTAAATAAAAAATGAAGAAAATTTGAAAAGTTTTCATTTTATTTTAAATATTAATTTTACTATTAATATTTTTGATTATCAAATGTGCTTTTTTTTTTAAATAAAGATACTTAAAATGGTCGATTTAGATTTATTGCTCGAAAAGAAATGGAAAAACTCGGCATTAAATATAGATTTTGAAATTTATTCATGTTAGCTTAATTTTTATTTTAAGAATTTGAAAATTTAAAAAGAAAAATTTCTGGCTAGTTAGAAAAAAAATGAAAAATTTTTTTAAAATAATTTTGATAGCTTTAGTCATTTTTTCATCAACTGTGAGCCTATTAGGCTTGAATGAATTTGAAGAAACAGCTATTTTGTCCAGATATATATAGAAGACAGAAAAAATTGAACTACTAGAAGCGACAGTGGGGACTAATTGACCACGCTTAATAAATCAAAAGCGATAAGCAATAATTTTTGAAAAAAACTAATTTTTTTTTTATTCAAGATTAATTTTAATTTTTTTTTCAAAATAAATAAAACATTTAGTTGTTTTTGAATTTTTACATAAAATATAAATTGAAAAAAAATTCAAATTATTTCTTTTGAAAATGGATCATCTTCAATCAATAATACTTCAGGCGTCAGAAGAATCGATTAAAAAGTTTGACTTTCCGATTAGTGACAAACGAGAGCTAATTCAACATATAAATACGACTTTTAATAAAATCTCAAAAACAGCAAAAGAAAAATTTGAAACATTGCTTCTGCGTGACAAAGTTCTAAAGCTAATCCGCCATGAACTATTTCAGATATCACCATCGTCATCAGGAAAAGTAATTCAGGGTACTTGCATGGACATGTGTCCTGAAAAAGAAAGATATTCTCGAGATCATCTTGGTCTATGTCATAAATACGAATTTTCTGAGGACAGCCAACAGCCAGATCACTATTTGATGATCAAAGAATACAGTCGTTCCAGTGCTGACCAAGATCTTCCATTACCAAACGAAATGAGGCCTATTGAAGTGCTGCAGGACACAATGCTCTACATAATTGATAGAATTATAGCTAAATTAGAAGAATTCTCAACCGAAAATGATTTTGTTCACAATTCTGAAGTGTTCTCCATAGTTGAATGGTATGATTTTGTCTGGAATCGAACGCGTTCAATTCGCAAAGAGATAATTCAACAGCGGTTATTGACATCGGACAGCAATCCTGATTTAAAAGGTGTCTTGATTATTGAACAGTGTGCTCGATTTCATATTATGTGCTCTCATCGTTTATGCGACCAGGCATCCGAAATATTCGATTTTAAAATTAATGAAGAAAATCTGAAAAATTGCTTTCAATCATTGCGTCAATATTACCAAACAAGTCATGAGCATGGCTCTAATTTGGCTTCTTCTCCAAATGAGGCCGAGTTCAGGTCGTACATAATTTTACTGAATTTGACAGAGAGTAATATTTTGAACGAAATTCAGCGCTGGCCAAAAGACATACGTCACTCCAGAAATGTAAACTTTGCTTTACGCTGCTATTTTGCATTCAATTCAAAAAATTATGTCAAATTTTTTCGTCTCATTGAGTCCGATGAATGCGAATATTTGCAGTCGTGCATTCTCCATCGGCACTTTTATAGTGCTCGAATCGATGCATTCAAAACAATTTTTAATTCTTACAAAGAAATCAAAGAAAAAGCATTTCCCATAGACAAATTAGTTGAAATTCTAGGTAAATTTTTTAATTTTTAATACAGCACTTAATGTTGCATCTTTTCTTTGTTTTTAGTTAAATATAATTAATCATTTTTGAAAATTTTTTTTTTTAAATCAAAAATCTAAATTCATAAAAAAATAAATTAAGTTAATTTTTGTTCTAAAATGTGTTTATTTTAATTGAATAAAAAGATTTTAATAGATTTAGCAATCATTGTTAATTAAACATTTTTTTACATTGTCAAAAGTTTAAATTTCATTTTTTCCAAATTTTTTATACTTATTAATTGATATAGTTTAAGATTAAAATAAAACTAGTTTGTGTAAAGTTGTATTGTTTTTATAGCTAGAAAAAAATAAAAATTTTGTTAACGTAATTATCCGAATTTAATGACATGTCTTTAAAAATGAATAAAATATTTTTTTTTTAAAAAAGACCATGGCTTTATTGACATTTAGATTTATATCATAATTAACTTCGTAAATTTTCTTTAACTAATTTCAACAAATTTAAATATTTAGACAATAATTTTTTTTAAATCTGTTTACTAGAGTTTTTTTTTGAAGACCGTTTAGTGGCCGGCCGGTCTAAACAGGGTCGGCCGCTTAGTTTGCCGGCCAATATATGGTCGGTCTTCAAACTGGCCGTCCACTAATCGGTCGGTCTGTCAGCTGGCCGCCGCTTGGCCGGCCAGTCGCGGTCACAGGCCTTCAAATCGACTGGCCGTTTTTTGGCCGCTTAGACTACCGGTCACGGACTCGGCAGTTTTTTTTTTGGCCGGCCCCCAAAACTACATAAGATAGTGTGTCTCAAAGGGAAAGGTTAATTAATAATAGCTAAAGCTCAATGAGATATTTTCTAAAATTGGGCTTAAATTGGAATTTAATTTTGAGTGATTTAAAAGCCAATATTGATCAAATTTTTATTGATTGAAAGCTTAGATAAAGGTAAGATCAAAGGAATTTCAAATTTAACTTAAATAAAAAAGTGCCAGTTTTTGCTAATTAAAAAATCAAGTGTCATTTATTTTTTAAAAATTATGAAAAAAAAAATTTATTAAATTTTGGTATTCAATTATTGACCTCACTAATTGGAAAAATATAACTTATTTCAAAATATTCAAATATTATTTATTTTGAGAAAAAATAAAAAAAGTTTTAAAATTTGAATAATTTTTTAGTAAACCCTTTCGAGATCGTGCATGGGATAACTTTTGATTCTTAGGTTTTAGTTATTTTTAAACAAACAGATAATTAATTTAAGTAAAATCAAATATTTTTAAGCTCTTAGAACTGTATTATAAATGGATTGTAAATAATGCTTTCAAATTTTGCCTTTACTGAAGAATTTAGGCACTTAGCTGACATAAAATTTATCATAATATTATTTTTAATTTATTGATCTTTGATTGTTTTGATTAAATAAATATTGAGGTGAATTATATTAAAAGAATTCGAATAATTTAATATTCTAATATATATATTTAATAATCAAAATTGATTTATTTCAGTTAAATTTTGAATTTTAATTTTTTTTTGAAGACACAAAACTAGACAAAAAATTTTATCAAAAAATTTTATCAATAGTTTAAACTCTTTTATAACTTGTTATTGTTATTGTTCTTTTTAAATATTTGAATTTTTAATTTGCATAACATAATTTCCCTCCATTTTATCCTTAAACTATTTAGTGACATTTTCTGCTTCTCCACATGGGAGTTTTATCTCTTTCACTTGTTCTCCTCCAGATCATGTTTGGTCTCCAGCATTTTACTTGCCTTGTGATGCTCAAGATAATACAAATTTTCTTTTGGAATTCTTTTAACACATGCAAGCGACTTCTGTACAGTCTTCCTCATTTGAACAGTGATGCGATCAAATTTGTAACTTTTTGAGATTAGAATGAGGCTGAGGTGGAGGCTGAAGTTGAGCTTTAGTCTTAGAATTTATCAAAAAAATCTTTTAAATAATAAGATTTGAACATCTATCTCAGCTTCAGTCTCACCTAAAAAATTTGACGACATCAATGTAAAAGTTTTCTATACAATTTTTATGGATACTCTAACTTTTTGTTTGTCTATATCACTCATATTCCAAAATTTAGATAATGATGTAATTTAGTCCTCAGTCGAAGAGATGACAATTTCAACAAGATAGAAGATTGCAATTCTGGTCTTAGTTAATCTGTTTCGAATGCCTGTTTTGTTTATACGAAACTATTTAAAATCTTCTTTAAGTTAAAAATAGATAAAATTTATAAAAAAATATTGAAAAATTTGGATTTAAATAATTAATGACTTATAGTAGATGCATGTTTAAACCCCTTTCATCAAAAAAAATGGGGGACCAGTTTCGACTGGGTGATCATTGTGGTGTAGATGATCTACTTGATCTACTAGATCGAAGTTGTTGCTAAAAAAGGTACTGAAAAATGAGATGAACGTCTTCCATTATCCACTAGTATAGAATAGGGTCAATTATTATTATTTCTAGATGTAGGAAAAAAAATGCAAAAATTCTATATATTATACATATGTTATTGAACATGGAAAATTCAATAAATTGAAACTTAGTTTTTCAAATTTTTACAGTCAAATCGAGATTAAGAATTTTTGGAAATACATTTTGTCATTTATTTATTAATAATTATCTTTTTAAGGTTTTGATGATTCTAATGAGGCTTATATGTATGCAAATATGTTCGGCATGGAAGTAACTGAAGACGGTCTTTCATTCAAGATGCCATCATTTAGAAGTTCTTCAATATTTGACTTAGATAAAACAGAAAAGGATACTTTAAGACTTCGTCGCTCAAAAATAGTCGAGAATAAATTTTATATCGATCATTTTTACAGCAACGATTTGAATAATTGTGACCGATTAGCAGTAATTATCAGCGGTATGAGCATCGAAGAGGTCAATTCTTCAAAATTCTTGTCAATTGAGCACTTAATAAGCTCTAGTTTTGATGAAGAGGGACATTTTTTGAGTGATGAAATCGAATATTATTTAAATGAACTGCGCAGAACCAAAGAGCAACAGTCTGTTTTAAAACCATTACAAAATACACAGACCAATAAGATATTTAAGCCAATATTGGAAATAAAAAAGTCAAAACCCCTTTTTGGTCAAGATTCAAAACACATTTTTGGCCAAGATCTAAAACCAGACGAAGCAGATCAGACTAAAAAAACCCAAAATCAATTTTCTAGCTTAGTTACTGTTCCGAAGACAAATTTATTTGAGGACTTGGTAAAAAACAAGGCAGTTACGACACGAACAAGCTTTGCGCCACCATCAACTATTGCTCCAGTGGTTCCGCCTAAAATTGTTGTTGACATGAACAAGATAGCTGAAAATATAAACATCGAAATAATCGATGACACAATTAAAACAATAATTAAAGATTTTATTTCAATTTATTCTAAAATTTCCACTGAATTTTCAACATTGTACTTGGACTTGATTGTAAAAGAAAATATTCAAAATTATCTGATTGAGGAGATGCTTTATCAGCAAAATCTCAAATACAAAAATGAAGCATTTAATAGAATAAGTATGGAGATTGGAGAACAAATGCTTAACCAAGTAATATCTAACATTTGCACGGACTATTTTAAAACATTGATATCATGCGAAAATTTTATCTATGATGAAATTTTATCCAGTGTTTTTCAAAAGCAATTTGATTTTATTCTCAAACAAATTGCAGCTGAAATAAGCAAAGATTTATTTTTGGACAAATTGGCTACTAAAGTCTACTTTGATCCAGAGAATGGTTTGTTCAATGAAGACCTTTTATTGACTCTGCATAACACCATATTTGAACATACCCGACTTTGCCTAAACGTAAATAGCGATCTTTACAGTGAAATAAAATCAAGCATAAAGGAAAATCAAAAACGCGTTCTTTTTCAAAGCTGGAGACTCAAACTTAGCATTAAGCTGCTTCAAAAACAATACAGACGCTCATTGAATCCAAATATTGGTTTTTTGCTCAAATATGCTGCCTTTTTAACCAAAAATTTTAGTAAATTATCTTCGATTAAATTTTACCTATACAAAACCGTACATTGTGCTAGTTTTACACAGCATATTTCTTCATTAACAATCAATTTAAATCAAATTTTTAATAATATTTTATTAGAAAATTATTTTAATATTATAAATAATAATACGAACGAAATTTTAATTGATATACCAAAGCCAATTCAAGAGGTAAATATAAAGACTGTTTTGTTTTGTAGCCGAGAGAGTATATTGAAAAAATTTTTCATTTCTGAATATTCTATTGTGGAAAATATTGCAATTAATTGGCTAGATCCGAAAGAATTCGGAATTAAATTTTGTCTTAAAAAGTACTCATCGGACCAGGACTTGTTCCGGTCCAATTCAATTATCTGCATAATTGAGAATTTGAAAATTGATGCACAAATTTTAAAATTGAAAAATTTTAAACACATTCTTTTCATTTCTTTGTTTTCGAGAGAAAAAACTCTTAAGTTCATAGATGAAATTTTGGGCCATCGGGACCAAATACTCGTTTGCTGCCCGTTGGAAGACAAAAATTTTTTCACCATAGACCAAATGCTTGAAGTGCTGATGCGCCAAGTCCTTGCTGATGAGTCCAATCGGACTCCTAATCTAAGCAGTATTAATCTGAAAGACTTGCTCTTCGAGACTTTGATTAAATTTTTGGATAATTCAAAAAATCTAATGATTGAACAGTGTTTGCACGAGTTTTCGCAGAGATTTTGGCGCCTAGTTGACATACTAGTTAAAGAGAATGAATGTAAAGATGTGTGGCCAATGTTGGAATTTATTCCAAAGGAGCAAGAGACACTGAAGTTTTGGGCCAGTGAGGAACTGAAGGAATTTTTGAGAAAAAAACTGTGGAATTTGTTTAGTAATGAAGTAAATAAAGAAAGGCCCGAGCATTTTCGGGCATCGATTGAATATCAAATTGAAAATAAAAAGCTGGAGCTGGGCAATTGTGAATATTCTATCGGAGATGTGTATGTTTATGTTGATATGGATTTGATTCGAAGTATCGATTGGGTTGAAAAAGAAGAACTTCATCGAAAATACAGCTTTGGTAATATGAAGCGGAGAATATCTGCTGAAAAAAAGACAATTGTTCTCGAAAAGGAAAAAGAGGAAAAGAGTCCTAAGCGTTTGATGTTGATTAATCAAAAAGTGCCCAACATTTTGGAGGAAAAATTGAAACCAATCGATTCAGATTTGGAAAAATTGCTGTCTCAGTTTGAAAATGAAAAAGCTAGTACTGCAAAATTTGAAAGCAAACTAGCTGATCTGGTCTCTGATTCAAAGGAGGAAGAGACAAATGGTGAAATAGCGTCGTCTTTTGACGATTTTATGAAAAAATTAAACGATGAAAAGGCCTCTAATGATAAGTTTAATCAAAAGCTTAAAAATATCCTCTGGAGACACTGAATTTTTTTGCATACTCTATAATTTTTTGTATAAATATAAAAATTAAATATTTTTTTAACTTTATTTTTGCAATTAAAATTGTAATAATTGAAGCAGTGAAATTCCCTTTTTTTAATAAAATATTTTGAATCTTTTTATTTTAATTGAGCTTTGATATTACAATTAGACCTGAAAGATACGTCTTATTTTATTAAAATTAAAACAAAAAAAACTAAATGACCGCATTAAACACATACAGCTCCAATCTGTATATTTTGAATTTTTGCTATGGACGCTTTACAAATTGTTGAAAGAATAAAAAAATAGTCTAAAATCGAGCTATTATACTTTGCAGGCCTTGTGATTTAGGATTATTGCCAATATTAATGCTACAAAGTTTTAATAACTATTTTTCAGTTTTGTCTACGCCTTTAATAGTCAAAATAGGGTGCTTTCTATAAAGGGTTTTCCATAATTATAACTTCAACAATAGTCAATACATTTATTAAAAAGAATAAAATTTATAACATTAAAAAGCTTTTTTTTAGTTAACATTTTTTTAAAAAATTTTCTTGAAAAAAAGGTGAAAAATTATTTTGTAAACAAGGCATTTGCAGAAAGACTATATTAATCGAAAGCTAAAAGACTAAAGTATACAAATAAAAAAAAAATTCTGGTCGTCTAAAATCATTGAGGAAATTATAACTGGCTAAACTCAAAAAATTGACAAACAATAGAAAAGGTTTAAGTCAGCGAAAACTTGGAAGAAAATTCAGTGTTCATAATTCTTCCATTAGTCAACAATTGACTAAAATGAAAATTTCTTATCGAAATAGTGAAAAACATCCAATTTTGATGAAACCCAGCAACTCAAAACACAAAATATGGGTCGAAAACTCGCAAATCGCTTTTTTAAAGAGCAAAGCATTGTATTTTTGAATGAGATCTATTTCTTTCTGCTAATAAATTTTTTTCTTCTGCTAGTAATTTTTTATTTAAACTGTATTTTAACTGCTAGTAAAAAAAATTGATTTATGATTGCTAAATTTTTACACTTGATAGCTAAACTTTTTAATATAATTTGAAATATCATCAGATTGGAGACAAAGTACGTGTACATGTCCGTTTTATAGGAAAAATTATGTTTGTAAGCATATATTAGCTTTATCTTGCAAAGAAAAAAACTCGAATGGCATCCAAATGCACATGATGTTCCATTAGGTCAAAAAAGAAAAAAGAGTAACCGTGGAAAAACAAAAAAAGCATTAGAAATTCAACCATCTTAATCTCGACAGCAACAGTTACAACAAGAACCGCAACAACAACAAGCTACTCTTTTGGAAAATTCGTTTCAAAAGTATTACATTTTATCCAATGTTATAAATAGTGAATACTTATCGAATCCTTTATAATTAAAGGAACCGAATGATTTAAATATTAATCAAAATTATCAATCTGATGCACAAAAATCTTCAAATAGTCCAAAAGGTCGTGGCAGACCTCGTGGTTCTACAACCAAAAAAAGAAATACAGAAAATAGTTCTGTCAGAAAATCAAAAAGACAGCGAAAAAACTAAAATTAATATTTCCATATGAAATTTTTATATTTTTTTGCCGGTACTTAGCTTAATTTCTTTATTATTCTTTTCTAAATTAATATGAATAAAAATATTTTTGGTTATTTTATTAAACTTTTATTTTTGCTATCAAAAGAAAAAATATTGCTATCATACACATAATTTTACAAACAGGTGAAAAAAAATTGCTAGCAGAAGAAAATAATTACTATCATTATTTTAGCTAACATTAAAATTTGCTAGCAAGAAAAAGAAAATTACTAGCAGAAGAAATAGCGTCCTTTTTGAATGATGAAAAATATTTTTGTTTTGCTGGTAATGAAATACCAGGAAATGCTTGGTAATACAGACGACAAACAAAAATGTGCAGAAAATATTCGTTTAACTGGAAAAGAAAATTTTTCAAAAAAATTCTTATGTGGTTAGCAAATTCTGAGCGCGGAATGTTGTCAAAGCCTTTTTTCGCTTATCCAATTGAACTGCTAAAAATTTAAAAATTAGTTCAAATAATGGAAAAATTCGAAAATTTGATTAGGGTTACGAAAAAAACGCACATACTTACTAAAATATAACATTAATAATAATTGACAAGTTTTTAAATTTACGTGAACTCAGCTCACGCATCAACGTAGCGTCAAAGCGTTTAATTATTTGCTCAAGGTGTTTGATCTGGAAATGTAATGAAAAATTTATACATTCAAATAATCATTTCGATTGGGTTCAGCTAATGTTTTATTTTAATATTAAATTCGATCAAAATTTTTATAATTTTAATCTGTTTTTTAAAAAATAAATTTTATTTGAAATTAATAAGGAAAAAAAAATTTATAAAAATAATGTACATTTTGCACCATTAGATATTAAATAAATAAAGTAAAAAAAAAATAGTGCAATTAATTTTCTTATTTAAAAAATTTATATGTATAATTAAAGAATTTTGATTTAAATAAAATAGTTTAATTTTTTTTTTCAATTGTCTAAATTTTAAATCATATTTTAGCCATTGTTTTCATGTTCACTGCATTCAAAATATCTAAATTTATCAACTTTCTGTTAACTTTACGTACATAACGGCTAATAACAAAATAAAATAAGTTGTTGAAAATTTCATTTTATCGGCTTTAGAGCAACGATAAAAAGATGTTGATGAATAAGTTGTCCAAACAGGATTTTTGACTATACGCCCTTTATTAGCTGAGCTAGTCTTTGATTTTAATGGAGTAATTGTTGTTAAACTCACGCTATTTTTGTCAATAAAATTGCTAGAGTCAATAAAACTGGTAGTTAGACTGCCATTTGATTTATTATTTGAACTTAGATCAGGAGTTGGCTTATCCTTTACCATTTGAAGAACAAAATTTGGTCGTGAACGTCTACTATTTCCTAAAGCAGATTTTACTGTTGTCTCCAACAAATTCTCAGTTTGTTGTTTACTAATCGATTCACTAGTGTCAGTTATTTCATTTTTGGTGTCATTTTTTAAATAATATTCCAATTTTAAGCAAAAATGCTGGCTTGAATCATCATGTATCCCAAAGCATTTTAACTTATTATCGTCAGAATAAATAATTTTATTCTCTTGGCTAGATAATAAACATTTTTCAGATACATTTTCTGTAACCAGTGCATTCAAATTTGATAAATTTTGCCAATTTTGATTTAAATTATTGAAAAGTTCATGATCATTTTCATCATATTTAAAAAAATTTGCATTCATATTTTCAATTCTAACTTGGCTGCAGTTTAATTGTTCAATAATCCGGATTGGAATTTGTAAATTCAATCCGGTCAAAGAGCTAGTTACCGAAATCTTTTGATTTATATAACTTGTAAAATTATATTCCAATGTTGTTAGCAGTATTTCTCGTTCATCATTTAAATCGGTAAAAAATTTTACACTCTTGTAATCAATGCCCAAATTTTTAGCAATTTTAAAAATGTTGTTTTTTTCTCTAGCGCCAATTAGGCGTAATTTTCTGCCTAATCTATCCGATTTATTTGAGCATCCATTTTTTAGAATTCCTTTGGCTATTTTAAAATTGTCTTGACTCGTCCTGATCAAAAGCGTATAGAAATCATCTTTCAAAAGATTAATTTCAATATTTTTCATTCTGTCCAGAATGATTCGGTGGTCAGGTGGAAAAAAATAAAATTCAACTTGAAATTTTTTTAATCTGTCATAGATGCCGTTGAATCCATTTGAAAAAGAATTTTCGTCAGCCAAATAGACATAATTTTTTACACTACTTGCATAGACTACTTTTATTTTGGTAATTTTAAAGATTCCATTTTTGTCCTCAAAATAGCAGTAGACACTCAGCTCGCCCAAAGAAAAGCACAGATGTTCACCTTCTAAAGTACATGTTTCATAGAGATTATCAAATGAATACAAGTGCAAGTCGCCAGAGAGCCATGTGGTGAAGTTTTTTTTCCCAAAATCACTTAGATAGCCGCATCTAAAGCGCTGATCAAAGCAATTACTAGCTAAGCTTTTAATGTCACAACCAATGTTAACATGGTCATCTGAATTTGAAATTCTGTTCTGAATTAAGGAACACTTTTGATCATTATTGGCATATATAATAGTTTCCACTAGACTCAGTTGTTTAAGTATACATTTGTTCATGGACTCAATGCTGTCTATAATTAGAGTAACTCGCTTGAGGTCTATGACATTTTGGTATCGGCTGCAAAATATTTTGTCTGCAAATTTGGTTATTCTATTTTTGCCAATGTTTATTAGCAAAAATCGTGATGTTTCTTTGCCGCTAGTCTCTTTTTCGAATGCAAAATTGGTCAATTCAGAAAGCATTCCGTTTTGATTTTCTAAATTCAACACTTCTAGTCGAAATAGCTTTGAAATATTTGGAATTCTGGACAAATGATTGCGATTCAAATGAAGCTCAGTAAGCTTGGAATTGTTGTTAAAAGCGGATGAGTCGAGCACCAATATTTTGTTGTTTGAAGCGTAGAATTTTTCCAACTTTGGCAAATTGATCAATGTTGCCCGGCTTAGATAAACCAAGTGATTGTTTTGTACGTCCAATAGGCTTAAATTTTCAAGATAGGCAAACTGCATTAAACGTATGCGATTGTTCGACAGGATCAAACTTTTAAGTGCAGTGCATTGATGAAAATCTTGCGGAATTATCAATTCAATTAAATTGTGAGAAGCATCGAAATGTTTTAATTGAGAACAATTACTATTTCGTAAGAAATTTAAATTCCTAATTCTATTTCGTGATAAGTTTATAGTTTCACTATTTTGGCTAACAAGTCCTAAATCCAAAGGCAATGATTCGAATAAATTTTGAGATATGTCCAAAGAATGAAGCTTAATACTTGGCCTAATATCAGAAATAAATTTTATTTTGTTTCTACTTAAATTTAAATATTTTAAATTAATAAAATTTTTAACTGAAAAGCTTTCTATTAAATTGTTTGACAAGTCCAGCATTTTGAGACTATTAGTTGAATGAATCCAGTTAGGTTCGATGAATTGTATCCGATTGTTTTTCAAATAGAGTTCATTTAATTGTTTTAAATCAGAAAAAACTTGCGTTCCAAGTGCTTCAACTAAATTATTAGTCAAATTCAAACAAGTTAATAGTTTCAAATTTTTGAACATTGATCTTCTCAGCTCGATCATATTGTTGTGCGACAATTGCAGATTTGTCAAGTTGCCTGTTATGTTAAGATCAAATATGGAATTATTTGCAAGGTCTAAATAATTCAAATTGGGAAAATGGCTCAAATCCGAGTTAAATCTATATAGTCTATTATTTTGTAGATTTAAATATTGTAAATTTTTTAAATATCTAAACTTTTTTAAATGTTGATTCAAATTATCTGTATCCAAATGATTATCGTTTAATATGAGAGATTTTGTCGAGTTTTCCAAATATTTAAAGCTATCATCAGGAATTATTTTAGGTGACTTAAGTCCTGACATCAAAAGTCGTCTGATCTTTTTGTTTTTGCGAAAAGCGTTCTCAGACACGTTTTGCAAATTACTGCCGTCAATAGACAAACTATTTATGTCCAAGTCTGTAAATGCATCATCTGGTATAGAGCTTAAGTTGGCTAGAACCATTTCTGATATTGATTTGATAGTTTGATTGCCTAAAAGAGGAAATTTTCCATCAGTAAGCTGACAGTCTATGGAACACGAACTGATTTTTTGAACTGTTTGGCACGATTGAAATGGACAAGAAAGCAAAGCAAGACTAAAATTAAATACGCAAATACTCATTAATATAAATAAAATCAGCATTTTATTTTGTTACAAAATAACAATGTAGGATCAAATGAATGATATTTAAATGTTTTAACTTAGCTTTTTATTTAAATTAAAATTGTGGGATGTGCTTTTACTTAAGGAAAAAATTTATCTACCATTACTTGACAATAAATATTTTATTTAAGAATAGAGCTAATGTTCTATAACTAAATATTCAAGTCAATAATAAATAATTTTGTTTAAATTAAAATTTAAATTAATTTTTAATAATTAAAATATTAAATATGTATTTTAATAAAAAATATAAGATTTTTTCTTAATTTAATTATTATCTATGTACATTAGAAATAAAAAATCTTTTCATGCTTTATTTTGTCAATTTTTATTAGTACGCAATTTTATTTCATAAATTTTATGAGGTATTATAATCCAAAAATAAATATACAACGTAGTAAAATATTTAGAATATAAATTAATTCAAGTATTAAGGACTATCGCTATGCTTTGAGATTCTGTATTGTATTGAAAATTGTGTTTAACACTCAAAAACCGGAGGGGTCTTTTGAACCCCTTTTGTAACTTCCTTTATTTGTTTTTTATTCAATAAATTTAATCATTTTTTTTTCAATCATATCTTAAATCAAAAACATTATAAAATTATTTTATTTCATAATATAAAATAATTTTATTTTCATTGAAAAAAAAGTATAAATAAGATTCAAATAAAAGGATCAAAAAATTCATCTGGTCTTGGAGTGTTAATTCTGAAAATTCTCATTATTGAACTTTGAAATTAGTAGTTGGTATAAGCTGAAAATTAATAAAAATTAGCTTTACATTCAATAAATTAGCAAATACAGCAATTAGAAGATAATCTATAAAATTTTTTCAAATATATTATTTTCTTTTTTCAACACCTAAATGGCTTTAAATGAATAAAATACGCGTCGCATGTTTAAACCCCTTTCATCAAAAAATGGGGGACCGGTTTCGACTGGGTAAAATTTGCAGTGTAGATGATCAACTCGAGGCAGTAGC
>PJRA01000263.1:2635071-2665493 GCA_016987375.1 Brachionus koreanus | reverse complement strand
AACCAGAACTTAATATCATTTTTATTTTTTGAGATATTCGCTTTTAATTTTTGTCCATTTACTTATGCATCACCCGTTAAAAGTCATAAATCCGGAATTTAAATTTATTTTTTCAAAATCGATACAAATTATTAATTGAAAAAAAAAATTTACATTAAATTTTAACTAATTTTATTTTGTTTATAATATATTAATAAAAAATTTTTTCAATTTAGTCCTTGATTAAATCCATGTTAAAAACCAACATTTGTCTTCTAAGTTTTTTGGCAGTTAATCTCGACCTTTGTGGTCACTCAATATAACCAGATATAGAAAAAAGCCTTTAAACTGGTTCTGAAAAAGCTAGAATCGATAAGAATCTTTGTGAAAGCGTTGCTAGTGCCGGAATTTAAAATCCTGACTTGGACTTTAATTTTGGACTTTTAAATAACTCTGTTTTGTATAAACTAAGGTTTAAATTATTCAAATTTATTTTTAAGATTAAAGGATTTAAATGAGATTAATCTAAAATAGTTTTTCTAAAAAGAAATGAAAAAGGGCGCTTATCATAATGTAGCGAAAAAAATTTAAATGAATTTTTTAGTCGTAATTGTCGATCCATGACATTTTAACATGACAAAATTTAAGAAAAATTTTCGAAAGAAGAAAAAGCTAATTTTATTTAATTTTTTATTTCGATTTTAAGTATCTAAGAGCAATTTTAGAAATTAAAATTACACTTGATGTAATTAAAGTAGCAATTGCATAATCCCTTATACGATTGAACTTAACTAATTTAAAATCGTTTAATTTTTTTGCCGACAGTTCTTTATTTGAACAACAATCAGTGCCACAAGAATTCTCCTTATTTGAAATACCATTTCCGCAACAATCGCCAACACTATTTGCATTGTTGTTCAGGTCCGATATCACCAAGCCAGTTACTTCACCTTTTTTAATTTGAACACGCCTGGGGTATTTATTTAACGATTCCTCAATTACTCGACCTTTCATTGAATGTTTTGTGCATTCAATGATCTCAACTTGAACCATTCTTCCCATTAAATAATCCAATTTCGGAACTAAAATCTTCATTTTTTAAAGATTAAAGAGAATTAATTAAATATTTAATAGAAATTTATTCTAATTTGAATTTACTTGTTCGTAATATTTATTATGAGCCACATAGTATTCTTCATCATGAGAAATTTCTGTTACTAAAACCTCATAAATTGTTCCCAATTTTGAATCATGAGTTGTATACGATTGAAAAAGTTCTGAAATTATTTTTGTTCTTCTTTTTCTCTATAAAATTTTTTAAAATATTTTCAAAATAAAAATTTTTTAGAAAAAATATGAGTGATAAATACTTCTTGAGTGGGTAATTGACGCATTTTAGCAGCTGGTGTGCCAGGACGTTGAAAAAATTGATTAATAAATAGAGAAGAAAACTTATATTGTTTAATCAAATTGTAAGTTTCTTGAAAATCTTCTTCGGTTTCGTTAGGAAAACCAAGAATTACATCAGTAGCAATATTAACACCAGGAACTCTAAGAAAAAAAGCTTTTTAAAAGAAATAAAGAATAAAAAAAGAATACTTTTCTCTAAGAAAATCAACTATATGTTTAAAATCATCACAGCAGTACTCTCTTTTCATCTCTGTAAGAACTGCATCTGATGCAGATTGTATTGGTATATGGAGAAATGAATATATTCTTGGATGATTTAGTATTTTCGCCATTTCTTCAAGATGTTCGAGAATATATGGCGGATTAGTCATGCCAATTCTGAGCCAACATCCTTCTGGTATAACTTTAACTATTTTCCACATTAGCTCAACAATATTAGTTCCAATATCACGACCATAAGCTCCTGTATCTTCACTAGTTAACCATACTTCAACTACACCTTCTTCGAATGATTGCCGAATTCTTTCTACTATTTCATCAGGATAATATGAACCAAGTTCACCTCTAGCATGTTTAGTTTTACAATAAGTACACTCGTTCAAACAACCTGTATTAATTGCTATAATTTCAATCAATGGATTACGGCGTACTTTTGGCAAGCTCAAACTGGCACCACCGTATTTTTTTCCGTCCTGTTTTTTCTTGCCAAATAGACGAACTGAATTTCCTTTCAATGTTTCTTCCACAACTTCTACAATACGATCGATTTGTTGAACACCGATCACACTTAGACCCTGAATGTAAGATGCTTTTGGAGCTCCCTGAGGAACACATCCAGCCAAAACTAGATACTTTTTTAATTCTTTGGCTTTATCAATATAATTTCTATGAGAAATTTTAAAATTTTTAATTAAAAAAAAGAATTTCAAAGTATAAAAGATAATTCTGGCATACTTGAAATGATCTTCAGCCGGATTTTTTACAGTACAGCTGTTTAGCAACCATAGATCTGCTTCATTTCCATTATCTAATATTAAATTATTGAATTTTTTTAATTAAAATTTTTTGAAATTTTACCAGTTAACTTGTAGCCATATGCTGCTAATTGCCCAGCCATATATTCACTGTCAGAATTGTTATGTGTACATCCCCAAGTTTTAACATAAATGGATGCAACTCCAGGAACATTTGAATTTGTTAGACTCTGATCATAATTTTTGTCATTTTCATCAGCTAATTTTGAATACTTTTTTATAGATTTAGGAATGATGAAAGATTTATTATTTGATCTGTTGTGATCCTCTAAAGATGCATCATTTGATTCGGATTTTAAAATATCCTCAATATCGTCAACTATTCCACAAGACATCTGGTTATGAAATTAAGTTAAAATTCAAATTTTTTAAAATTTTTAATCTAAAACGTATACATTTAATATTTAATATTTTTTAAGAATAATTTAAATTATAATATTTTTTTTCATTGTAGAATACCAGTTTATTTTTCTTATTCAAAAAATAGCAAAAATAAGCGTACACTCAACTAAAAAATAACTCAAAAGAACTAAATTTGATTTTTTAATAATCGGACTTCTCAAAAAATTACGGAAATTAACTGTAAATTTTAAATTATAATGAGAAATTATGAATATGACAGACTATGTTAGAATTAAAACTGATTTAATTTCTTTAAAATAAACAAATAATAGGCTTGCTTAGACAAAAAAAAAATAAAAATTCTCGAAAAAGAAAACTTTGAGGCAAAAAAAAGTAAATAAGTTGATATTTGGTTTAAAAATTAGTTTTGGATATCGTCAGTGACCATTGTACCGTCAAAACTTGGTATTTGCCGAATTTAAAAAATTTTCAAATACCAACATTCGATACTTAAAAGAATTGAGTTTAAGTAAAAAATTCAAATTTAAGAAAAATAAAATTTAAATAACCTTTGGGCTTGAATTAATAAAATAACATCTCAAGATGAATTCAAATTTTAAAAATTATCAAAATTCTCGAACTGTATTTTGTTTATAATAAGCATTTCAAATTTATTGATATTCATCTGAAGCTTTGACAATTGACTGACTGATTTGACTTTTTCTGCAGCCTTTGATATTTTATCTATGTGACGATCAAAGCCCATTTCAAGGCATTTCTAAAAAATAAGATCTTTTTTGGGACGCACAGGGAGTTTGAGCTCCTCAGTCAACATCTCTCAATGTCTGTTTCTCATACCTGGATTACACATAGCTTGTATTAAAGGGATGTTATGACGGAACTCTTCTATTTGATTTTTTATTTCCACTGCGACATGTTGTACACCTAAAAATTGAAAGATTAAATAAAATTTTTAAATAAATGCTTTTGTGCTTTAAAAGGATAAATTTATTTACTTTATTTTACATATATTTACACTTTTTAATTTAAATTTTATTTACATAAAATGAAGTAATCTACTTTTTCTTTTTTGTTTTAAAAAAAAATTAATTTAATGACACAATCATGCAAAATACATTTCAGTTCATGCATCTTATAAAATGATATGCAACTTTCTTAATATTTGGCTAGCTAATATGTAACACCTATACAAAAAATAAATTTTATATCCTCGTCAAAAAATTCGTCATTATTATCTTTTGTCGCAATAAATTTGATTTAAATATTCTAGTTAAATTAGAAATCTTACTTTCAGCATCTTGAAACTGTTTTATAGCCTTATGCATTGACTTATAAGATTCAGTAACGTTTTTTTCAATATTTTCTGTATCAATAAATGAAATTGCATCATTCATACAACCGTCGTACCATCTTAACCAGTCTGAAGAGGTTATCCATAAATTTCTGAATGGTTCAAAGTCTTTTAATAGCTTGTTTAGTTTTTCATTGTTAAAAAAAAATTTATTCAAGTAAAGAAAATAAGCTTATTCTTGTTTACATTCGTGACTGGTATTCCAAATAAGCGTTCTCTGTTATTGTACAAACTGGCTGATTCTTGACATTCTTTAAGACTTTTATTCAAACATCTGCATTCATTGGCCACTTCGTGTGCTTTATCTAAATTAGAATGTGAAGACAAACCAGCAACATTCATCTTAATAATTTATTTTAGACTTTAAAATATAAAACAGTGTTTAGTCCTACAATTAAAGAGTCTAGTCTTTCATTGAGACTAGCAGTATCATGCATTTGAGGTTTACGTAATCTTTCTTCGTCTTCGGTATGTTGCTCCTCGACTTGAATAATCATGTTATTTATCTTACATGACCATGATAGTAGACCCCATCTTTAAGAATTAAAAATTTTAATAAATGTTTAAATTATTTTTTTTATTTAGCCAACTAAACTAAACTCTAAAATTTTAAAATTAAAAAAAGTAGATATGATTATTTATATGAATGATTTAACATGTTCAAAACTTGGACGGCTGATTCAGCATTAAATACAGCATCTGAAATATAACGAAAAATTTGTTACTAATCGATTGAATATCTTTGTCATTAGATTCATTTTATGGTCCATTTATATAATTTTTAAAGATAATTTTATTAAACTCAAACTTAAAGAAAATACACGTAACTAAGACACTTAAAAGTGTGAAATTGTCGTCAAGGACAGATTGGAAGATGAATTTCTCAAAAAATGGAAAATTTGTTTTCTTGAAATTGAATTAAAAATGAATGCACGAGTTTTTGGAGAACAATTCAAAATTCAAAAGAACAATTCCTGCTCTATGGGCGAAACATCAAGGTTTGCAGTATTATTTCTATTATTAAAACAAATAATTTATTTATTTAAAAAATTATTTGTAATTATTCGAAATTTAAAATAAATTTATTTAAAAAAAAAAATATATTAATAAATAAAACTAAAATTTTTCGATTTGATCAAAGCAATTTGAATTTGAATTTTTCAATTTCTTGTTTAATTCCTACAACTTCGATTTCATTTTCATCAATCCAAGACACATCCAAAACATTCTTGTCATATAAAATACTTTGACACTCTTGACTGTTGCGAGTAAATGGTACTTTAAATTGTTCAATGCCAAACAACTCTAAATATTCGTAAACAAATGCATCTATAGACTCGCGCCAATTATAAACGCTTTCAACAAACTGTAAATTGTGCGCATTGTTTCGTATTTTCTTATTAAAGCATGCAATATGTATTGCTTTTTGGTCATCTATTTTAATCACATGAGCTTCGTAGGCTGTAACTTGCATGACAAAATCATTGAAGTAATTACCGTCAAACTTGAAAAAAATTCCAATCTTTGGATTCTCTTTTTGACGCAGCTTGAACGCCAAAAGACTATTTAAATCAGCTTTAAAACGATGCATTGTCTTCTTTAAAATATCAATAGCATAATTGTCATAATTTTGCACAGCATTCGTATACCCGTAGACTTCAATCAATTTCTTATCTGTTAATTCAGCATGTACTACTTTATCGTCCAAATAGATCATATTCAAAATAATCTTTAGGTCATTTAATTCATTTTTTGAACTAAAATTTGAGATCAAAGTGGAAAAAATTTCTTTTCCTTTAAGTTTGGGATCAATTAGATTGTAAATATGCTTAAGGCGATTTTTTTCATAAAAATCAAATATTTTTTCCAATTCAGCTTTGTAAGTTTCTAAGTATTTTTCTTCATTTGTCTGAATAATGACTCCGCACTCCTCTATGGAATCATTTTCTCCTTTGACATACACCAACTTGCACTCATTTGATATCAATTTTAAATCATCAATAAAATCTAAACAAATTTTTTTGCATTTTTTTAAACAAATGGACAATACTTTGTACAAACTGGAATCTACAAGAACAAAATTATTTTTGTTGTACTCTTGCTTTTCAATCGACTCTATAGCCTCAATTGGCTCAAATGAATCGTACAAAACAATTCTATTTTCATCTGTATACAAGGTTTTTACACTTTTAATGACGTTACTTTTTACTTCCCATTTACTTTTTTCATTATCTTCTTCCGTATCGGTAAAAGCATCAGCCTGAGAAATTAAACTTGAGGTTCTAGGCTTTTTTGACGTCTAATTAAATTAATTTGGTCTAGTTAAAATTTTAATGCTATTATTTTACTTGTTCATTGAAAGAATCCTGTTCAATTTGTTCGGTTTTTGTTTCTTCTAGTACTAATTGAACTGGTTGCTTGAATGATGCACGACATTTATCCATAATCTCTGACAATAGGCCAAAGTTTGGTTTCAATATTCTTCCAATTGATTTAGGATATCCATAACAGTGCAATAGATTATTGTTTATATTCATATAAACTCCTGGAAATTGTTTGCTAATAATTGGAAAAAACTTGGACATAACATCTTTTAAAATTTTATTCGAATCATTTACTGAATTTAAATGAACAATTTGATATATAAAATGATTTGCAGCAAACGATTTTACCGCGTTAATTAATTTATCAAGCGATTCTTTACTAAATTTTAAAACTAGTGGCTTAAACTTATTCTTTTTGTTAAAGTATAAGGTAGCTTTATGTTTAACAAGTAGTTGTCTAACTCTATCCCTAAGTTGAGGACAGTTGAATAAGGCAATTGAAAATGGAGAGTCTTCATTTAGAACAATTTCACTATCTGTTTGAGATTTAAATAGACTGTCTAAATTAAGTTTGTTTAATCTTATTTTTTCAATAGACAAATAATTCTCTATTTTTTTTTCTGTGCGTTCCATGTTAGCTTTTTCCGCATTTGCTTTGCGTTTTAAATCAGCCCGACTAATTTTAACAGTTTTAGTTGGCTCATCAACCATCTCACTATCGAACACTTGTTGAGTCTCAATAATTTCCAGCTCTTCGGATTTTATTTCATTTTCTTTTTTAATTCCACCCTTAATAAAATTCAAAAGATCAAAATTGTGTATGTCTTCGATTACTAAATTTTCAGCGATGCTTTTGAGACTCAATTTCATCAAATCTTTTAATTCATGAAATGTTTTTTCCTCTTCACTCTGAACCAAAACATAAAAATCTGTTTTGTCCATAAAAAAATTTTGAACTAAATTTCTTTTTTCCATTTGCTCATTTATTGTATTCCAAATATTAGAAATTTTCTGCATTTTTGATGCAATTATGAAAGATTTTGTGTTGAAACAATCAAAAATTGAGATTGTCTGATTTCTAAGTTTTGATTTTTTGGCGTATCTTTTTTGAACATGGTTGGCATCTAAAGCATCTTTGTAGTGAATATAAAATGTGTTTTCGATTAAATGTGACTTTTGAATTCTTACAACTTCGTTGTCTGGCGAAAGATGCTCAGCGTACATTTTTATCACTGAATCATCGTAATTGCTTGATTCAAAGTCAGAATCCAAAAAAACATCTTTAATTACTAATAGATTAGTGATGGGTGCATAGGAATCGTTTTGATAGCCCATTATTCCTGGAGCATAAGATTTGAATTGGTATTTTTTGAAAGAGAAATATTTTTTGTCCAAAATTCTTTTTTTGGCTTCATTTTCTTCAAAGTTAAGTTTCAATAGTCGTTTTCCAATTTGTTCAGAGGTAGTTGTGTCACCACCACCGGACTGCTTCTTGCTCTCAAAAAACATTGTAATCAGATCAATCTCATTTTGATCTAAATCAATATTGCTCTGAATAATAACAGTATTCTCATCCTTTGTTTCCATTTTTAGCATTTTTTTTATAAAAAATCAGTCCTTTTTTTTAAAATTTATTAAAAAAAAAAATTTATGTTTGATTATGAAATTTTAAATTTCTGACAAAAGTTAACAAAATCTCAATTTATTTTAATAATATAACTAGTTGAAAATAAAACCTTTCTTCAGTCGACAAGTAAACCCATTTATATGGCGATCAAATTAGCTAACCTCTAATTAATTGTGGTGTTGTAGTTAGAGCTTTTGGTTCAATTGCTAATTTTGAACTCTTTGTTTTTTCATAATCTTTGTTAATAGGATTCTAAAATATTTCATAAAATAAAAACTTGAAATAAAAATTTGGAAACATTATTGGAAAAAAATATCTAACAGCCAAAGCAGTAACTAGTGAATTATATCTTGATGAAGGTAAAATTGTCCTTAAAATGGAAAAGGTACAAAATTTGTTTTAACAAAATTAATAGTGGTGATAGGAGTCTTCAGAGGAAGAAAGAATAAATTAGACCAGCCATTCTCGATCATAATGCGACTGCTCGTCAATTATCAAATGTCCTTTCACAACCGACAATTTCTCATCACCATGATAAGAGAGCTAACAGACGTTGCCGAGTTATTCCTCATGATTTGTGACAGATTTCAGTATTTAACCGCGTATTGAAATTTGTAGGAAACTACTTAAAAAATTCTCTAGATGAACGATTTTCGAAACGGACAATAATTGCTTTTGATGAATTAGGGATCTTTTAAATTATTTTTTTCTTTATGCATTTTGAACTAGTTCCAAACGGTCATGCTTTAAATCAAAAATAATTTATATATTTGCAGATGATACGACAATCTTAAGAATACTAGATAAATTCATTTTTATTTCCTTATTCACTCCTTGTGGAGCATATGGTCATTACTTTTGATTTCCACTCAAGTCGATATTTTGCCCTTACCCTTGCTTCTCCCATGTCGTTCCTATTTCGATGAGCTGTTTCGTGATTGTTGACACCCATATTACTGCTGGTCTTCCTACCTTACGTTGCCCTTGTGGTGTCCATTGAAGGGCTTTTTTTGGTATTATTTTCTCTTTCATTCTAAGTACAAGCCATCGCAATCTTTTGTTCTTAATGCATTGACTTAATGGCCCTGAATTTGTATAGGTCAGCATTCGACAATGTATTAGGCCAGTGTATCCCCATAATCCTCCATAGGCCTCTAGTGTGAAAGATGTTCAGGCTTCTTTTGTCAGATTCACACATTCCCCAATATTTTTTAAACCTTTGCTTTAATAAATACCGTTGCCTGACTCCCGTAGACACTTTGAAGCTCTCTAGCAGAATCACACTCAACTCGAATTTCTCGTAGAAAAATTTTATCAAGTCAACTATTTTCTGTGGTAAGCCATATGATCTTAAAATGACCAACAAGGCTTCTCTTTGTATGCTAATCAAAGGCTTTCTTTTCTTCTTTTTCACTTTATAGAAGGTTTAACGTCTGGAAAATAACTCTAAAGATCAGCAAATGTAAGCATTTTGGCAAAAATCTTAAAATTTTATTTTTAGCTTGTTAAATCGATAGATGTTGAACCAAATAAATATTGTTTAATTTCTTATAAATGAATTTTTAGAATTTTGCCGTTTTTTGTTTGTTTAATTTTTGAAGAAAAAATTTAATTCAAATTCAAATATTTGACAAGAGACTATATTCCCAATAGATAAAGTTAGCCGATCAAAGATAAAATAAATTCGATTTTTAATCATTCAGGTGAGTCAAATTCTTGGATGTATAAAAGGAATAAATAAAAAAAAAAAACTTAGAAAATATTTTCTTTGTAATAGACCGGCTTAATCAAAATATGATTTATTTTGGTTTCTAAAAGTTAATTTATTGACGTTACTAAAGCACTTTCTAGCACATTTCAAAGGAATTTTGGTCTATTGTTTATTTCATTTCAATTTAAATGAAGAAAAAATCTTTTTTTTTAATATAAATCTGCTTATATTGAGTTTTAGTATTATTAACTGTAATTACATCAAAAAGATTTTCAAGTCTTAAGCTTCTTCTTCTCTGCGGAAGCATTTATAAAAAAAATAATTAAAGCTTATTAAATTGCCTAATCTTTTTTTGTTAGAATCAAATGTCTGAAGTCATAGTAGTATCAAAAAAAATTAGATTAAATTCTGGCTTATTTGACTTATCAAAACAGAATTTTCATTTTTAAATTTTATTCATTCTATATTGAAAATATATAATCGCTTAGAGAACCACCTAGCATTTAATTTTGTTTATTTATGAAATATTTTCTTATTATTTTCGTACAATACAAGAGCTCATGTTACAATTTTTAATTTGATAGACTATTTTCTTTTTAGAAATAATTTGATAGAGAGTTTTAAGTTCCGGAAAGTTAATATTCTAGATTGCTATCATACTGTTTATTTTTTTTTTTGCAAACATTTTTTAAATAAATAAATAATTTTCAAAAATTCAAAATTGATTATTAGTGTAGACATCTGATTCGAAATTTTCGAAAATTTCGAATTTCTAGTGACATTTATGAATGTCTAGAAACAAACAATTAATTTTGTTGAATCTGATCTGATAAGAAAATTGAAATTTAAAACAAAAGAAAATGATGCTTAATAAAAATTGAATTAGTAAAAATAATATTTTTCATTGTTTTAGAGATTTGCATTATAAATTTTCATTATGTTATTAGAGTCAATTATTTTCTCAAATTTAGATAGAAAATATTTGAATTTAAGAATGATGTTTGCTTGAACAAAAATTATAAGCTGACAAAAACTAAATATTTTTTATTTTTTTTTTCAATGTAATCGATTTGTGATTTTTGATTAGTCATTGTAATATTTTAGAAATAATCAGAAATGTTTTTTTCATTTGTTTAATAATTAGGTAAAATTTTCAAAATTTAGTTTTTAGATATTGGATTAACTTTTTAATTGTTTTTATTAAATTTTATAGATTTAGTTTTATTCTTCAGTAGCTGTATTAATTATTTGAGACATTTTAATAATTTTTGAAAAGAAGAAGACTTGTTTAAGAATTAAAATGCAAAACATATATTTGTAGAGCAATTAAAAACTACTAGACTCGATTGAATAAGATTGGAATCAGTGTAAATTGAAAGAACAATGGTGTAATTATAATTAAATTATAATTATAGTTTTAAATTTAATAAAACTAACTAACTTTGGCTGCAAGGTCAAATTTTACCGTTAGCTATATCATAACACAGATTTTTATTAAAAAAGTGTTAATTATAGGACACAATTGTAATATTTAAATCATATTTAATCTAGAATCAATGACTTCAAGAAGCTTCTTTTTTTTAAAGAAAAACTGTTAATGAACAAACAATTGTGTTTATTTACGAATAAACTGTAAAGGTTTATAAATCTAGTGAAAACTGAAAACAACTGAAATCTATATTTAATACGAAATTTTTTATTAATTAAATATTTGTTTTTTAATTTGGAAACTAGTCTTTAGATTCTATTTTCTAAAAAAGGATTTTATTAGTTTTTTTACACGAATGACTTGAGACTAAAGTGGATTAATTATCCTGCATGGCTATTTTCTATTCAAATATTTGTCGTGTTAAAAAAAAACTGTTGGTATTTTTGTTTCGTTAGGAGTAAATTGACATTAACTGTCAGACTTAAGAATTTTAATCGCATTAAGACCTGTCGTTTTGTTTGTTTTATATTTTGTTTTTATTAGGCTTAAGAAAAGAATTTTTAGTTCGATTTCTCTTAACATTTCATCCTCAATTGCGTCCACTTGAGATGGACAGGTATGCTTTTCGAAATCAGATAAGTGGAAAAACAATAAAAAAGACATTAATAACTGCTAATACACAAGACAAATGTTGACTTTTTTAAATTTAACGTTCAAAATCAATTTTATTTTTAACTACCACCCGGAGAAATTATGAAATTTTCAAAAAATGAATGAAAAAATTTCATCAAATAGCAATTCTTTTTTCTCAGTTTTAAATTTTTTTCTTCTAATAAAAAATTTATTTTAGTCTCTTTTGCTTAATTTTAACTATGATACAAAATAACAGAATTAAACGGTAAAATAACTTTTTTTGAAGGCTTTTAATTAGTTCTGTAAGTGCAACTAATTGGATCATGCATAGTTGCATCAGTAACAAGTTCTGCTAATGATATCCCAACTCACTGAAAAAATGGAACAAGCCAGATTTATCAAAATTATAGAATTTGTAGAGTTTAACCAAAATTATTTTTAAAATGCAACTATGAATATTGCATCATGTTGAATTTTGATCTTTTTTCAGTTTTAGAAAAAAAATATGAGAATTTAATTTTTTTTTTATTTCTTATTGTAATAAATTTAGCAAACCCAATAGTTGGTTTAAATGGTTAATGAAACTGAAGTTAGTATTCAAATATATAAATTAAGACTTTTTTTAATATTCAAAATAAAAATTTAAGATTAAGACATTAATTTTGTTTTTAATTAAATTTAAAAAGTGTTTATAAAAAAAGTATTTTATATTTTAGAAATGCATGGATGCTTGAAAGTTTAAAACGGTTAAAAATCTACCAATTTTTTGATTAAATATAAATCTTGGTGCTTTTAAAAATAGAGAAATGGCTAGAGCAATCTTTTTAGATTTTTTGTAAACTTTATTTAATTTATTGAAATTTTCTGGTGGGAATCAATTTTAATCCTAGGTTGTAAATACAATGATATATAAGCGTCAAATGTTGTAAATTTATATTCATTAAATGAGAAAAAATATTCCCAGGTTGATAGAGGTCAGTCTCAAGCATTGACGCGAATCTAAATTAAGATTTTATATCAATATGTGTTAACAAGTGTTTATATAATTTAAATATAATTACACTCGAGTTTTAATTTAAAAAAACATTGAAAAGTTCGACAAGTTCATGCTAATGAATATTTATTAAGAAATTAATTCAAGATAGGGAAATAAAATTGTGTATGTGACAAAATCGTGATATAATGCGATA
The DNA here is from genome assembly GCA_016987375.1 of Brachionus koreanus. Taxonomy (NCBI): domain Eukaryota; kingdom Metazoa; phylum Rotifera; class Eurotatoria; order Ploima; family Brachionidae; genus Brachionus; species Brachionus koreanus. The sequence goes on along the minus strand of PJRA01000263.1, from coordinate 2,652,442 downwards.
AATATTTTCTAACCTTGGACACAAAATATTTTGCTTAATTTCGCGCTAGATAAATTAGCTTTAAAACAGCATGTTCAACACGTTAATTCGTTAGTGATATTTTATATAATCTTAAATAAAATGTACGTTAGCATTTTTATATAACGAATTATCTTTTTTTTTAATACAGATAGTTATACAGATAAATTCATCTCAACATGCCAACAAAAAAAAAAAACGAATATTTAAGATTTAAGAAATTCAAGATAATTTGATACATGATACAATCTAAATGACCCCCGTTGGCCTTCAGTTGGCTCTTTAATCTAAATCATTAAGAAGCATCCAACTGCTGACTTAAGCTATTAAAAGAATTGTTTGTTTTTATTAAGAGAGGAAATAGTTTTTGAAATTTGCTTCAGTTGTTTGTAGATTGTTGTTAGAAAATTGAGCGTTTTGGGCCGTTCTTGGCATGAGTGCTCGTCTTGAGAGCAAATCTAAGAAAGTAGTTAAGAAATGCCGCCTCTTTGAGATTGAGAGCTTTGGCGATCGATAAGAGACGGTAGGAAATCTAAAGGTAAATTTATGACTTGTAACTAAATATGTTTACATCAAGTGATATTAAGGTCTAGATAAGATTTTTATGATGATAATGGACATGCTCATAAATATGGCCTAGGTAATACCATTGATAAAATTTAATGATTTGGATAACGGATCAAATTATCTAATTAAGATCGCCTACTAGTTTTATGTTTTAATTACATACCATAAAAAACCGACTCTATAAAACAAATAAGTTTTTAATAATCTGCCCGTTATTTTTACTGGCTTCGATAGAATGCAAATTCGTTAGAAATATACTAATGTATAAATATGTGCTTAAACATTGATTTAATTTAGGTTTATATGAAAAAAATTTTTTTTTTTTCAAAAGAATTTTATTATTTTAAATTTAAATTTTTTTATTTCAAGTTTATTGTGATTAGGGAGAATTTATCAAAATAAGAAAAATTATTTAAGTGTCAAAAATATGCGGCTAAAATGTGAAAAAATGTGATTGTGTCCAGCGATAACATGTGAATTTTTTTCTTATAAAAATCATCTATTATATCAAAAAGTAAATAAAATTCAAATTAAAGGCAAATGCCGCATGTAAAAAGAACTAGAAAATAAGCTTTACATAATGTGTTTGTTTTAGCATTATTATATAACAAAATCGGCACAGTAATAGAAAGATCCGATTTACTAATATAAACACGACAACAAAAAGAAAAAAAATTAATTTGTTAGGCATTTTTATTTAATTATTTCCTGCACTTTGAATAGCTAACATGTTACCGAATCTAATCCAATTAAAGTCGGCACAGGTTTATAGAACTATCTATTCTAATTTAGAAATTTAATTATCTACTGCTGTTTAGGTCAGTTCATTTTTAGTCAGTTAAAAATTTTTATTTTCACATAATTTTTCATCAAAATTTAGATTTTTTTTTTTGCAAGTATATTTTTAAATTTTTATTTATTTCATTTTGACTCAAAGGTATTTTTCCAACCTCATACCTTGGATTTAGAATAAATTAAGTATTCGCCCCTAAGCTCTAATTCACATTAATTTATTCTATAAATCGATATTTTATTTATTTAGTTTCTATAAACGGTCAAAATTTAATCTAGTTTTTCCATTCTATTCGTTTATATTTCAACGGTTCAATGAGCATACAAATTATTCGTTTGATTCGTTTAACAAATTCATTCATTCTTTCATTTTTCATTCAACATTAGCCATATAAGCTTACTCGTTGTTATATTCTCCTAAACTAAACTTCTTAGACTTTTGCTGGATAAGAACTTGGTCAATATCTCATTTTTAAATATATATATATGTTAAATTGTGTATCTACAGTTGTATGAATGAGGTTAAGTGTGTAGTCAAATGTATTTTCAAATTGTTGAAATTTAACAACGATTTTGGGCAACTATTAATTAAATATGCCAAAGGTTATTCAATTTAAAAGCAATTGAATGTCTTTTTGAGTGATTCGAGAGAGAGAGCACTTGAAAAGTCATAGGTGAGAAAAATTGAAGATCGCGTAACGGCTCGTAAACTTTAGAGCAAATATTTACAACACACATTACATCATATTATTTTTGCTAGGGCTTAGAAGAGACAACATGTTTTAGTAAACGAACAAAATGTAAATTTGACAAGAGATTTAGATAAATAGATAAAGAATTATCTATCAATTTTTGGCTTAAGTCGTTAATTGTTCCTCGTAGCGTAAACACAATTTATCATGCTTGAGCGACTTGTGAATATAAAATCACCTGTTGATGTAACAAAATTGAATAATTTTGAACAGATGAATTTGCATTTGACACGGTCACATTGTAAAAGTGCTAGTCGGTAAAATTTCAAAAACAAAAAACAAATACAACCCTTTAAAAAAAAAGAAAACAAACCTTCTTTGTTTCTATTCCCTATTTGAAAAAAGACAACTTTTTTTCTTTTAGATTTTTAAATTAAAAATAAACACCGCTTTGACCACCATACAATCTAATTTTTCACTCCCTTCCATCCATTTATTCAAAGTCACACAACGCGCTTTTGTTCGCTTCATTCAACTTTTAACTAACCAAAAATGTAAGTGTATTTAAAGACTAATTTATTTCAAAATAAAGCAACTAAATTCTTAAATTTTGTTAAACTATAGGAATCGACTTGCATTCAAAGACCTGACAAACTCGAACATGTCTCAAGCACCAGACGACATGAAGCGCAAAATGTCCCTAACCAGCTCATTTAGCATGCATCTTGAACAAGAAAAGTGAGTGCATCACACATTTTACTTTTAAACATTAACTAATTTCTTATTCCTAAAGCATTAATCAACAAGTCAAACGGCTGAGACTCACCGATGACTACTCGTTTTCCTGTGTGTTCACCGAGACCAGCAAGCAATTGTCCGATTCGTTGCATCAGAGATTCAAGTCAAATTTCAACGAAGACACGTCGGACAGCGGTCTAGGCGCCGAGACTCAAAACAACGACTCCAATCTGGACAACATCGACTCTGACTTGGACGACGAGTCCAATCATCCCAAAATATTCAAAAATAAACTATTGGACATTTCGAACTGTTCGCTGGATTCGCCTAGTCCGTTCCAAGCGCGTCGATGCCTCTTCAAACAATCGCCAACGCCAAATTCAAAAAAACTAAATCTATCAACTCCTAATAAAACGCTCAAAGGCAACTGCAACATAGACAATAAACAAATAACGCCCATTTCGTTTCGCAACACTTCGCTACAGAACTCATTTCTTGATTTTTCGTTCGAGACAAATGTTAAACAAAATCAAGTAGATGAGGACGACAATTCGAACATGAAAGAAATACATCAAATGATAATGCAAAGTTTGGAATATGAATGCGAATCAAGCCAGGCTAGCAATCGTCTGATCGGCGATCGATCACGTGGACATCTATTGCCATGTACCACTTCGGTTAAACACAACGATTTGTCTGTTATAACGCCATTCACATTTAAAAAAGTACTTGACGGCGACTACCACTGTCAAATAGGCAAGCTAATTATCATAGACGCTAGGTATCCGTACGAGTACGAAGGTGGCCATATCAGACAAGCTCAAAATGTATTCACCAAAGAAAGACTCATAGAAATGTTTTTCGACAATAGAGAGAAGCTATTTGAAGACGTTGAACCGGGCAAGAGATTAATAATTGTGTTTCATTGCGAGTTTTCGTCCGAGCGCGGTCCTGGCATGCTTAGATTCTTACGCAATCAAGACCGAGCGGCAAACAAAAATTCCTATCCCAAACTGTTCTATCCCGAGCTGTATTTGCTCGAAGGAGGATACAAGGCTTTTTATGAGAGCACACTGGAATATTGTGAGCCTAGGGAGTACAAACCAATGCTGCATCAAGACCATGTTCAAGATTTGAAACATTTTAGAGCAAAGGCAAAAACTTGGGAGAGCCAGTACAAGCATTCGATTTGTTCATCGACTTTTAAGACTAGTCGAGCTCGAGTCAGTAAAATGAGCTCACGTTTTCAACGATTTCAAAGCAATTTGTTTTAGCAGCATATTTTTTTTATATAAGCCTGTACTTTTATCAAATTTATGTCGAATCAAACGGTACACCAATATAGGCATCAAAGTGATTCAAGTTCAGTAATTTTTTTTTCTGTATTCTAAAAATTGTAAAGTATATATAAAAAGCAAATATTGTTTTTTGCTATAAAAAGTGTTTTATTCAAATGTTCGAGGCCAGTGTTGGAATTTAGTTCCATTTTGAATGGCATCGGACATTTGACAGCAATATTTTTTTAAAACGTCGTTCTTTTAATAGCTCTTTTCATGGTTCCACTAAGAATCTCTGTGAATTATCTTTCTATTTCAGCCTCTATTAATCTCTTTATTGAAGACCAATTTTTGGACAAATTTTATATTATTTTATATATATTTTATACAATTTTTTTTTTAAAATTAAATTTTGTAAAGATTTGATAAAATTGTAAAAATAAATTACATTAGCTATAGACCAATTTAAAAAATATTTTTTTAATCTTTGATAGCTTGTTGACTAATTATACTTAATCAAATGTTTGTCACACTATTTGGATACAAAATGATATATATTTATATATTCTAACCCAATTTCTTTGCCTCTATATTTTAAATTTTTAAACATTTAAATTATATTGTGTCTATACGTAAAAATTGAATAAAAAATTTTAAAATATAATATTTGTTTAAAATTAAAAATCCACCAAAACCCAATTGCAGACCATTCCATTTGATAAACTCACTTTTTAGGCATGTTTTTGTCTAATATCTCAATATTGTGGTAAAAGCGATACACTTCAATTAATCAAAATAGAAATAATGCTCAACATTAAAAATTTCAACAATATTTTTTTTTTTATCAAACTCTGTCTTCGATGGGTTAAGGATTGATGTATAAAGATTCTATTGAATCCTAGTAATCAGTGATAAAGCCCTATTTAAATGTAAAAACTCCAAAAATTAAGCATCTTTTACTTTAACTGAAATACACTTCTTTATTTTAAAGAAAGTTTGGTCATTTAAAGATTTTCCCTTCAATAAAGTAATCCAAAAAAAAATCATTTATTAAAAACGAAAATATGTATGATTTACATCAGATATGATTTATTTTTTAAAGCACAAATTTGTTTTCATAAAAACAATTTATGAATAAAATAGTAGCAAAAGATTGTTTAATGACAAAATATTTCATATTAATTTTCATATAAAACTAAATGAACTTTAAAAAAAAAAGCAGTTAAAAAAATATAGCTAATATCAAAATTTTAAATTGCAGTGATTAGCGCTAGACTTGGTAATTTTCTCAAAGTAGGATGGATCCGCATTAGAATAAGTTACTCGAAAATATGACAAAATCAATAAGTCAATCAATAAGATAATAAATCAATTGCTGGTTATAAAGCGGCTTGAAAAGAATCAATTGAATTGGCTTATAAGCAGATCCAAACCACCTAAATGAAGTTAATCCGTTCATTAATTCAATTTGTTAGGAGCAACTGTAAGAACTAGAATTACCAAAATAACCAAATTAATTTAAATTTAGGACAAACCAAATAATTTCATAATGTAATCAAGTATTTGTAAAAATTGTAAAAAATTTTCTTGTTAACAATTTAAAAGATATTTTTCAATAATAAAATTTGGAGTCTGTTAATCAAATAATTTAATTAATCAAATAGTTTATTTTGTTTTCAGTTTTAGCTTCAATAAATTTAGTGTTTTAATAATTCTTATTTTAATATTGTAATTTTTTGATTAAATATTTTGTAAATGTGAATTTTTGTTCACAAAAATCAAATTTTATATACACATGTATTAAATAAAAATATTAACGGTCGATATCTAATCAAGTCAATTAAATAAAAAAAAATGGTTTAAATATTTTTATTTTTTAATCTTGAATATTTGCATAAGGCGATTTTATGTGAATTTTTTAAGAAATTAAACATATTAATGAACAAATTAAGATTATAAATGATTTATTTACAAAGAGATTTTTTATTTAAAATTATATTAGTATTTATTTTCCGATGTTTAGTTAAATTAAAAAATTAATTTTGAAAAAGGAAATTGCCAGGGTATATTCTAATGGTGGCGTCTTCCTCCAGTTCTGATGTTTTCAATATTAATTAAATAGATTTAAATTTTTAGGCAAAAGAATTATGTAAAGAGGAAAAATAGAATACTATCTTTAAATATCTTTTTAAGATTATTACAAAATCTCATTCTAACTTAAATATGCATTTAGAATATTAGATAGTTTTTGATATTTGATATTTTTGAAAAAAAAACACGTTTCAAATCAAACAATATTTCTTTAATATCTTGTTTTAACACTTTATGTGAGAAAACTAAAAATAATACTTTTAAAAAAATAATATCAAAAAAAGTTTTTAGAATTTGTTTGATTAGCTTTAAAAAAAAATTGCATAAAATTCTCACTTAAGTGTCAAAATATGAAATCGATACGATAAAAGTTTCAAAAAAACTTGAGATATTGCCTAGAGAAATAAAATATTAAGACTAAAAGAAGTTCTATTTTAATAGAAACAACCAACTAACCAACAATTTTTTTATCAAATTCCTTTCGAATTAGTTTAATCAAATTCATATTTTTTGATAATCGATTTCATGCAGTGCAGCTTTGAATTAGATAAACCTTTTGAAATATGAACTTTTGTTTCTGTTCTAATTTTGGCCATGATAAAATCAATTATTTTCAAACGGTTTGAAATATTATCCGATAATCTGTTTCTAATTTAGATTCCACAAAAATTCTAAATATAAAATCATTATATTGGATTTTTGATTAAAGCAATTTTAACGATAAAAAATTTGAAAGAATTATTATTAAATAGCTTTTTTTATTTTTATAGAAAAAAATTATACACGTTTAACTAAAATTTTTATATCCAGGGTCCTTAAAAGAAGCACATGTTTTTAATTTTTATCACAAATATATTTCAAATTTTAAAGAAAAATGAATATTCAAGAAAGATGTTTGGAAAACTTGGACAATATTCCAGTGTTTTATGAAAAACTTGTAAATGATAGAAAAAAAATTGAAATTGAAATAAAACAAAAGCAGACGCAGTTCGATGAACTTGTAATAGATTCACAAATTTGTAAATAAATTTTTTATATTTTTTTTGAATATTGTCTAAAAATATTTTGAAGCCAATGAAGAATTAATCAAACTTACTAATGAGCAGAATTCATTAAAAGCAAAAATAGATTTCTTCAATTCGAAATTAACTATGAAAAATTCTGAAAAACAGCTTTTATTTGAAAGTACTAATTTTAGCTTCATTCCAAAATAATTCTAACTTTTATTCTCTCTAAGAGGTTTGTAAAATAACCCAAGAAAATTTAAGTCTTGAAAGTAAACTTGAATCGAAAACAAATATTTTAGAGCAAAAAAAAAAGTTTTTTTTAAAATTTTTGACTGAATTTGAATACTAAACAAATTTTTAGTGAAATAGAAAAAATGAAAGAAAAATACCAAAATCATGAGAATAAATTGAACCAATTTTTCAGTGATTTTTTAAAGACAGACGATCAGCTTTCAAATATAGATCAAATAATCTCGGCATTAGAATCAAAAAGTAAGAAAGAAATTAAAAGGAAAACATTTTAATTGAATCTTTATCAAAGAAAAGGATTTAGAAAATGATACAAAAAACTCTAAATTTTCTAATCAGCCTGACATAGTAGCTTCAATTAAAGAAATGAAAGAAAAAATATCAATTTTACACTGTTTGATTGATGATCATAAAAATGAGGTAGATTTTTTTCAATAAATAGTTTTTTCTTTAAAATAATTTAAATAAGATTAATGAAAAACGTATAAAAAATGAAAAATTGGCTTTTCAAATTGAAAAAAAAGTATTATTTCTAAATTAATTAATGTGTTTAAACTTTAAAAAAAGAAAACTATAAATCGTGCTTGTGTATCAAAAAAAGGTATGCTCAGAGAAGAAATTAATCGTCGAAACGATAAATTGAACAAAAAAAATGAATTAATGAACAAAATTAAGATATTGGAAGAAAATCTTAAAAATCTTTAAAAAAATTAACTCCACTGTTTTTGAATAAAATTTTAAAAGCTCGAAATATTTTTAATTATTTGCGTGTAAATGGAGTTAATTAATTTTTCAAATTGAAAATAAATTATATGTAATTAATCAAATCTGTATATTCTTAGTATCAAGCTGTTTATAATTTTAATGAATAAAAATAAAACTAATTTATTTAATTGCTTGTTTTATTCTAAATTGATTTTCAGAAAGAAATCCAAAGTTTGTATGAATTTAATAACGTAAACTTCCCAAAGTTGAAACATTAGTGAAATGAGATATTAATATTTATTCTTAAGATTAAATAAATAATTAATTTCAAATTCAGATAGGATATTTAATTTTTATATAATTTGCATCCGTATTTAATTAAGTAATTAAGATTTTTCTAAAAAAATCCTCAAAACAAGGAAAGTAAATACACTGTTTTAATAAAGTTCAATAATTTGCTAAATTACATTATTTTACGCAATTTTACACGAATTTTAGTAAGCTAAGTTATTCTACGTGAATATTGGTGGTAAGGAATTGTAATTTTACGTAAAATTAAGTAAGTTTCATCAAAAAAGTTACTTTTAGTAATATCATTCACAAATTATTACAGCCAAAAAAAAGAAAAATTGAATTTTTTCGAAAATTTATATTGAAAAATTATTTTATTTTTATTTTATTTAGAAAAATTAAAAAAATCTTAATATTGCTTACAATTTCTTACTTAATTTTACGTGAAATAACACAATTTTTTTAAAAATTGGTAAAATTTTAAAAGAAAATAATTAAATTTTTCAATGAATGAAGCATTTAAAACAAATACAAAAATTGCATTAATAATAAATAAAAAATTTTTGAAAAATAAATAAATAATATCTATAATTAATAAATATTTAAATTAATTTAATCAAAATAAAAAGACAGAATAAATACTAATGAAGAACATAATACTTTTTTTTAAAAAAACTCTAACTTTTTTTTTTATTTTTTTTTTTTTTTTGCCTATGAGGCTTGAACTTAATAAATAATAATAATAATAATAATAATGAATAATATGAAAATACTAAAAAATATAGATACAAAGTTTAAAATTTCTTTTCCCCTGCAAAGATGTTCCCAATCCAACTCTTCATCAAAAAAAATCCTGGTAAATTGTTTAAATTAAAATAAGTTAAGAATTAATATTAAAAACTTAATATTGATTTCAAATTTAGTTGAAAATGCGTTATGGCACACTCATCTTTAAAAGAATGTTGGCGTAACTTACGTAAGATTTATCGAAGCCTAAACAGAAAGATTAGTATGAGAAAAAAGTCAAATTATTTTTATATATTAATTAATTATAAAGATTAAAAAATAAATAAAATTTTTGATTTTAAGTCCTTTTGGAAAGTTATGGAGTTATGTATTCTAACACTTTTTTGAACAAATTAAAAAATTAAAAAATGAATAAATCATTTGATTTTAGATAGGAAACGAATTTTACTTGCGAAATCTATCGATATTAAAATAAAATAGATTATCAGTTTAAATTTCAAATAATTTGTTTTTCAAGTTAAATTTTCATCTAAGTTAAAAATTTTTTCAAATATGTTTTAAATTTAATCTATCAAATATTAAAAAATCTAAAAAACAATATAAAAAATATTAAATTTCATAAATTTATTAATTATTCATCTTTTTTTTTGGCCAAATTTTTTAAATTAATAGCCAAAATTCTATCATCAAGTTTTTTTGTAGCGCAAATTAAATCAATTATTTAAGCTATTTAAAAGATCTTTAAAAAAAAACTTTGATATCCGGTTAGTAAAAAAACGAAACAACAGTTGATAAATTATAAAAAAAAGAAAATAAGAAAGAAATCTTAAAATTTAAAATTGGAAAAAATGGATTTGAATTTTTCGATATCTTCAAGTCTTGTCGAATAAACAATGAATTTGTCCGTATTGCTTTTTGTGTCAACAACACATTTTAAATTTTGATCTTTCAAATAGCTTAAAAATTGATTTTCATTTTTTTGCATTTGGTCCAAAGTGGCCGAATCGCATTCAATCTCAGCACCAAGTATTTTTTCTAAAATTTTAAAAGCCATTTTTTTAGCTTTGTTTATCTCCTTTTTATTACCACTTAAACAAATTCTAGTCAATTGGGTATCCAACATTACATTTAAGTCTTTATAATTATCTGACAAATGTTTGAAAAACTGCTCTTCGAACAAAATTCTAATTTGAAACCATTTTAAATCACTGATTAAAAACGTGTTTTCGTTAGGCTTTGAAAAATTGAATTGCGAAGAAGATAAATCGCTACTTTCGGGCAATTTTTCTTTCTTGACCAAATTATTTTTAACACGTTCTACTTCATTTTTCTCACCTATAATATCTGCCTGAGTGCCACTCTTCCACTCGATAATTATCTTCTCCGGGTCAAAGTCAACTTTGCTCGGAGCTGTTTTACCATGTGGCAACTGAACAGCTTGGCGAGTAAATTTGTTGAAAAAATTTTTTCTACATTCTAATACTCTTTGATGCCAAATATTTACTTTGTTTAGGTCTTGTTGTTCGCTTTTTTCCAAATTGCAAAAAATTTTGAATCCATTATCTGTTTCATTCTTGTAGTATGCAGTCAATATAGCCTGAATTTGATTTAGATTATCAGAAAATTCTTTGAAATATTTTCCATTAAATCCTTGCAAAATTTTGTATTCAACAGATTTGACCCTATTTATTACAACTAACAATTTATTGGCAAAATTCTTTTCTGAATTGTTTTGATAATATTTTAATTTTTTATTTATATTTCTAGTGAATATATCAACTGCTTTGCAATATCCAAAAGCTACAATTTCATTTTCAACGAGCTCAACTTTGATTGAAACAAGTGATTTTTCCTGCTCCTTTAACTCAAATTTAATAATGTCAATATTTATTTTATTTCTAAGATTTTCAGGAACTCCTAATTTGATTGTTTTCACTTGTTTTTTTTCAAATTCTTCCAAATAATCTTTGACTTTAGCTTCCCAAACTGAATTGGAGCTATCCATATTGAAAAGAGACAATTTTTGGTCTTGCTCTATCCGCAAGTCAGCTCCAATTGATTTGACTGAATTTTTAAAATCGAAAAAAATGTTCTTAATATTCCACAAGACTTTGAAAGCAAGAGAGTCAGGACTAATCGAAATTTTTATACTATTTTCACTCGGTTTAGTTTCCACTGTTGCCAGATTTGAATTTGAATGCGAAGACAACACATCAATAAACCGGGAAAGTTCATTAGATTTATTTTGCAAAATTTTCTTACAACCAAAGCCTTCTAATTGTTGGTTTTGTATTCTAAAATAAAGCGCAGGACATAATTTGTTATATTCTTGAACTTTAGAATCAATTTTTGACATCAAATCTGGGCTTTTTAAAATTCTAGCCGGAATTTCAATAATTTTATGAAATGCTTTTTTTTCAAAAAAAAAAATCAATGCTGTCAAAGTTTTGGTTTTCAAACTATTGTTATCGGTTAGCGAACTATTTTTTAAAAACAATCTTCCGTTTGAATTGATAAGCTCCAATTTCGGATTTATTTTTGTTAGCTCTTCTTGAAAATTAAAAAATAATTGCTTTACATTTAACAAAGCTGTTGTATAAATATCCTCAATATTAAATTCGATTAATTGTTCAGGCTTTGTGTCAGCATCGAATGGTAAATTTGATTTTGCTGTTGAATTTAGTTTGCTTGGCTCTTTAGAATCTGTGTTCGAGACACTCTCAACACCTTTCGAGTTCGACTCAGGCAAAAAATCAGTCTGAACTGCAACTTCTACAAATGTTCTGTCCAAAAGTGGTTTGTGTACAATTTGATTTTTAGCAGAAAATCTGTCAACCAAACTGAAATTGTAAACTTTTTCAATTATTAAATCTAGACTCGTTGATTTAAAATATAATTCAAAAATATTGAAAATTTCGTTTAATAGTTTTTCATTGTCAAATTGAACCAATAATGAATAGGAATTTGTTTCTATGAAGTAGGGATTTGATTTCTCAAAATTGGCTAACTCGCTGTTTAATTTGTCAATCAAATGACCAAAATCAGTGTCTTGTTTTTTAGGGCTAAATATAAGAAAAGATTTTGTATTAAATGGATCCATTAGAACAATTTCCTTTTTTCTCAGAATTTTTTTCTTACTAAATCGAGCATACAGACTTTCACGGTCTAATTTGCTATTAAAAGTAGCAATGAAAGTGTTATATGATAGAGAAGACTTTTGCAAGTTAGTGACTTCATTGTAAGGAGCCAAGTATTCGGCGTACATTTCTACAATTGATTCATCGTCATCATTATCTACACAGATGTTTTTGATGATTAATTTGTCTGTCAAAATATCATAATTTTCGCATTTAAAGCTTGAAATTGAACCTGGAAGCGTTCTAATATGATAATTTTTAAATTTTAAGAATTTTTTTGAAATAACTCTTTTAGTGACTTCACTGTCTTGGTAAAAAATTCTTAATATTTTACCATTTTGAACATTGGCAAAAGTTAAATCATCTACATTAGAAATATCACCTCCTCCTGACTGACGTTTGCTTTCAAGAAATAAAATCAACAGATCGAAATCATCTTGTTTCAGATGAGGATAAATTTCAACTGTAACACAATTAGACGACTTTGTGCTTTGATCATCCATTATTTACACAAATAAATCTAATGCTAAAAAATAAATCTAATAAAATTTATGTTGTTGAATTGAATAAGCTGAATTTTATGATTAAGTTTAATTAAGGTACTTAAATTAATTTAATTGCAAAACTTAGCGGATAAATTAGTCAAAAACTAAGAGATTATTTTTTTTTATCTGAAAAAGAAAAATTCAAGAGTTAGCTACAGAATATTTTTCTAAATAGCAATTTTTTAAATTAGTCAATATTTTATAAATGAATCAATTATAATAATTATCAGATTTTTACTTTTAGTTCATAATTATATTCAACATGAAAGAAAAAGTTACTAAAGATAATTGAATAAAATGCTAAATAATTTTATCAAAAAATGAAGATTCAAATGAAAAAAAATTTTAATTGTCATTATTTTATATTTTCCATATTAAAAATTTGATTTTGAGATTATAAGAATAGATTTAAATTAATGTGATACAGCCAAATTTTCTTAATAGTCAGTTTATTTCAAGACAAAGTAGTTATTTTTCTTTTTTAAAAATTTTTTTAATCTATCTTTACAAATTATCTATTTATAAAAAAAAATAGCTCTATAATTTTTAAGAAAACTATTTTTAATTTGTTCATTTTATTATTTTGTCATTATAAATTAAAAAAAAAATTTGATTTGAATTAATTTAACTATAAAAATAAAATATTATTTTTTTAATTAATTTTTAAATAATATATAAATACTATTAAATTAAACTTTTATATTCAGAAAAAAATAGTTCTAAAAAAGCAAGATTGCTATTTACGTATCACCCATAAATGATTTTTTAATCATTTGTAAAAATAAAAACAAATAATATAATAAAATAAAAGCTAGAAAACATTATTGTTTGGTACCGTCAATAGCAGCCATTCGATCGCCAAAAGTTGGTGTTGGCTGTTTTGATGATCGTATGCAAAAATAAAATTTAAAAAATTTCAATTTTGAAAATTTGATAGGTAAAAGAATTGAATATAAGAAAAGTCAATAAAAATAAGAAAAATAAAATTTTAAACCTCGCGCCCATCAAAACGACCAACACCAACTTTTGGCGGTGTAGTGGCCTAACGTTACCTAACACTTTTATTTTAAGATGATTCAAAATTTATTTAAATTTTTTTTAATTATCAATAAGTAATAGTCAACTAATCTTCATGATATAAAATTTTATATTTTATAGTCTTTGATTTTGGTCTTTTTTCTTTCACCGTTTGTTTTTTATTTATAATCGTTCATCCATCAGAGATTAGTTCGATTACTCTCTTGTACTTTTGACGGTTTTTGAAGCCAAAAAGCTCACGATACTCTTCTTCAACATGATCGTTATAATTCTTTAAATGAATTTCTGAATTTAAAGTACGACTGTTTAAAACCAGCTTTAAGTATAATACCTCTTTTAGTGTAATGGAGCTTCCATAAAATACACAAAATTAACTTTTTATCAAACAAATTAAACAAGAATAGAAACAAACAATAATGAAAATTATTTATACTATTCAAGACTTTTGAGGTAAATTAAAAGATTAGAAAATTAAGGTTATGTATAAGGTTCAGTTCTTTGAAAAATGGGCCTTTTTTCGAAAAATTTTTCTTTTCTAAATAATTAGGTATTTTTGTATGAGGAATTCATTTTTATCAAAAAAAAACTCTTTATCTTATTCCATTTCATATTTATACCGTTTTTGATATTTTTGACTTAAATTTGAATTTTAAGAAATTATGGAAAATCATTTCTTTTTGAATTTAATTTTTTTCATGATCTAAATTAGCTTTAATAAAATATGCTACTTTAATTTTTTTTTTTGTCTCTTATAGAAAAAAATAATCAAAAATAAGTCTTAATTTTTCAATTTTAAAATTATTTGTAAAATCATTCTATTTTTTTTTAAATTTCAAGATATATTTTAAATTTTACACCAGCATGTCTAAGAAGGGAATACATAACAGTACTAAGTTGGCGGTCATTCAAATTAATCAAATCAGAGTTTTTTTTTAAAGCTTCAATTGCAACAAGCAGAATAGATAAGTTAATATCTTTACTAAAATCGAAGCTTTTTGAATTTTGAGATGAATATTTTTACAAAAAAATTTGTTACTTTTAAAAATATAGATCAAATTTGATTGATGACAACACATGTTTTGCTGAATCCTTCGGTTAGCTTAACATTCCTAAAGACGATATATATGAAAGTCAAGAATAGTCGCTGAAGTCTTTTTTAAAATTAATTTTGCAGCTTTAGAGTCAATTCAAAAATGATTGTTCTTAATAAGAAGTGATAATAAAGAATTAAACAGCAGCAGAGTCTATGGTAAAAATTTTTTATTGAACTGGTTAGTTTTTAAAGCAA
The DNA here is from genome assembly GCA_016987375.1 of Brachionus koreanus. Lineage (NCBI taxonomy): Eukaryota > Metazoa > Rotifera > Eurotatoria > Ploima > Brachionidae > Brachionus > Brachionus koreanus. Next base: position 2,637,260 of record PJRA01000263.1, on the reverse strand, counting down.
AGCTTTAAAATCAATTTCTTTGAATAGAAGATGAATTATTTACCTTTTTGATGTCAATTTTATTTCAACTATATTAAAAAATTAAGAATTCATTACTTTAAAAAATAAAAATAAATTTTAAAAAACAGTTTATTATCATTTTTTTTTGATTATTACCTATAAACAAACTAAAAATCAAAGTAATCAAATGATTTTTAGCAATTAATTAAATCAATTTTGAAATGAGATTACAATTTAACAAATAGAAAAAAATAACAGTAATACTTAAAAAGTTAGTTTTTAATTACATGTAAGAAATTAAAAATTTTTTTTTATAAAATCGACCAAAAACGCTCAAAATGTCTTTTTTAAAAAAACAAATAATAAAAAAAAAAGTATTCAAAATTTGCTCTTAGCTCACCAAAATCGAGTGCGCATGTTGATTCTAAAATCAAACTTAACGCATAAATAGATCATTAATTAAATTATTAAATTAAATTCTAGATTTTAAATAAATCAAAAAAATAAAATAAAACAATATCAAACGAAAAATTGAAAATTTTGAGTATCATTTTCAATATTAAATGAGGTAAATCTTATTTTTTTTTGATTGAAATGGTATCACTGCGCGTTAAATCAACATATTGAACAAAAATCACAAATTGATACTCAAAAAAACTAAAAATTGTTTTTAAAGCACATTTTTGTTACGTCAACCAAACGAGGCCTCAGTTATTTACAAAAAAAAATATATATATACAAAAAAAATAGAAAAAAAAAAATAAAATAAACTTAAAGTACATTTGGAAGATTTAAGCTTGGAATCATTTAAAATTTTATCACGCTTTTTTTCTTAATAATAATTTTCACCTTGATTAAAAAAAAAATATACATTTTTTAAGACATTTGATTGTTGATCATCAATCGGCCTTGCATTCCATTTAACGAGTCAGCAATACTAGCCAAAGTACCTGCTGCTCCAATTTGTTCATGATCACGCTCATAGAACAGTCGTTCATTTTGATGCATTCGTTCATCTTCATTTGTTCCGACGTCTGGCTCTTCATTGTCCTCATCATTTTCTTTCATATCATGACCAGCATGATTCTCATTATTTTCATCACCTTCAAATTTTCCTTCACCATTTTCTTCATGAGTACCTCCAGATTGTCCAGTTGTATGATGACTTCTCAAATGCTGTCTGAACGAAGCCTCCCACTTATAGCTCTTATTGCATGTATCGCATACATATTTGGGCATATCCGAGTGACAAGCATCCATGTGTCTCTTATAATAACAATAATACTTGAATTTTTTTTCACATGCTGTGCATTCAAATTCCATATTAGTTGAACCATTGGGACCTTGGCTTGGAGTGTTTGTATTACTTTGAGTCAAAGGACCAGTAAGAGATTTGATACTTAAAGGTCCATTTAGATGTGCTTGTTGGTTATCTTTAACTTCCTCGTCATCACATGGCTCTTCCTCATCAGCGTCTTCATATTTACACATCTTCATTCGATTTTCAGTCTCTTCAACATAACCGCCATTGGCCAAGTGAAACTTGGGATTTGGTTTTTGTGGAGTCATACTATTTATCTTAATATTGTTATTCAAAAAATGATGATACTGCAATGCAGCCGCTGCAGCTGCAGCGGCGGCCTGAGCCGGATTCTGTTGACTTGTTGTTTGAATAACCTGATTAGCCATCGCAGGGACTAGGCCATTGGGCGTTAAAGCCGATTGCTCATTTGCCTTAGATTTTTTTGCTTTTTCCTTTTTGGGCAATGCAGGTGAATGTGACGAGACAGAAGCAGACAAAAGATGCTGCTTTTTAAGGTGTTTGATAGTGGGCGGCTTGGGTGAAGCTACTGAAATTTTAGACTTGTCAGTAACTTCAGTGATTATTTGGTCAATATTGCTGGTATCCTTGAGACCATTGTGATTGAGATTGCGCTGAGAGTCCGTGGTGTTTTGATTTGATGGAGCCAAGGGATTCGGCGCCGTACAGGGACGAACGGATGCAGCCGCAGCAGCCAAAGCAGCAATGGTTTGTCGGCTTTTTTTATTCGACTTGGCCGAACTGGTCGATGCACTCGAGCTAGAGGACGATACCGAGCTCGAGGATTTGTTCGAAATGGGCCCATTGTTTGGTACTAAACTGGAAGATGGAGACATAAGACTTGTGGTCTTAGATTTTTTTTTGCTTT
>PJRA01000263.1:2506981-2624985 GCA_016987375.1 Brachionus koreanus | reverse complement strand
TCTTTTTCTCATATTTTCTTCCTGATGTTATGTCTATGAATTACTTTATATATAAATGTATATTTTATATTTATTCTTTTATTACTTTACATATATTTTTATACTATCATTAAAATTAAAATCATTTTTGAGTGATCTTACTAAAAGTAACGTATTTTAATGAAAACTTGTGTAATTTTGCGTAAAATTACAATTCCTTACCGTCTAATATTCACGTAAGCTTACTAAAACTTTTCTGGCCTAGCCGATTCTTGGACTTATATAAAAACAATGTATCTTTCGAATGAATTCTCAATTTTTTTATTTAGCAATAATTATCAAATACTTGTGGTTCATTGTAAATAAAATAACAAAATTAAGAATGATGACTCTAAAATTTGTTAATAACTAATTCTACTTAATCTATTTTTATTCCTTGAAAATTAGATGGTTTTATAAACAAATTGGTTTGATAGACCTTAAATCAAGTGAAGAAAATATTTCTAAAATTTAAATTTAAAGCAATTAAGCATTTAATTTGAAGTTTCATCAATATCAATGAACAAATTGGATAGAGAATCTTTTATTGTTGGATGTGACTCAGGTGGTCTATTTAAATGTTCGTTCAGCAATACTGAAATTGTCAATTCAAGTATTAAGATTTAATTTGTAAAAATTTTTCGTTAACATTTATTTTTCAAAGGATGGGAAGATGAATTTCCAGTTGGATTAAAATCACCAGTTCAATTTACCTTTGATTCTCAGTTTGGTCCAATTTATTCAATAAATTATTCACCATTTCATCGAAATTTAATTCTGACTTGTGGAACAGATTCAGAAATAAAGCTCTATTCAATTTTACAAACTGATTCATTAGTTACTTTTTGTCCAGAAAATGGCTATCTTTATGACATTGAGTGGTCGCCAATTAGACCGTGCGTTTTTGCAAGCGCTTCTAATGACGGAAATTTGCTACTTTACGATTTAATGGAAAATGGAAAAGAAATATGCCAAACAATAAAAGCATCGGAAGGTTCACTTTATAGTCTAAATTTTAACCAATCAAGACCTGAACTATTAGCAACTGGAGACAATCTTGGTGTTGTTAAAATTTGGAAATTGTCATCAAAGTATTGCAAGTCAAGCTCATCAGAAGTTTACATACTAAATGAAATATCCGAGAAACCTTTTGAAAAGTCTTAAAAAAATTAACTGAAAATATGTTAAGCTTATTTAGTTTTGAAGCTTTTTTTTTAAATAATAAAAAATTTTGAATAATTTTTCCAAAATCTTGATTATTTTTTATTAAACCTATAAAAGATATAAATGAGCAGTTTTGGTGATAAAATTTTCCTCTGGGCATATGCAAAACCTAATCGGGCGTCTGATTTTATTGACTTAAAAAAATTAAAGCAACCGAAACCTGTTCTAGTCGAAGAGCCAATTTTACCTACAGTCCTTAAACCAGATCAGCATATTTTTAACCAAATTCAAAATGCCAAAATCGAGCCAGAAATGTAATTTTTATTATTTGAATTTTTTTCCTCTCGTTAGTATAGCATGTTAATTTCAAGATTTGATAATAAAACAAAACAGATTGATGAAGAAAAAAATTACAAATTTAGACCTAGAATTGATTCTTATATAATAAATACTATTAAACTTAACAAAATTCTCGATAAACAGACAAAATTTGAAGATGTAGAGTTTTTTCGAAAAAAAAAAAAAACTTTGACAAAAAAACTCAAAGCTGAAAGTCCTAAAATTCAGTCCAATCAAGACTTAAAACTACATCTAAAACAGTTCATATCCATTATGTCCCTTCATGTCGGATTTTCACGTATCCTAAATTTAAATTTAGATTAAATTAAATCTTAGTTTGTATTTTAATTATTCAAGACGCTTCATCGCTGGCATTGGACACTTTAGTCGATGTTCTCGACCATTTTTTGGAATCATTTTTTGTTTTGTTGAAAAATCTGAGCCAAATAAAGCCTGTTGACTTGAAAAAAGTGGAACCAGAAGGATTTTGTGATAATTATATCAGTGAGGTACATAGGAAATATTTAATTTTTAGCTATTTAAAATAAAAAAAATTTAAGGCTTTTATTCAACAAGCATTGATTGAGTCTGGCCTAGGAAGCATTGGTGAAATAAAAGATTTTTATGTAAATGATGTAATTTTGTACTACAAAAACACTTATAAAAAAGTAAACAAAATGTATGAAGAATACAAGGCCAGAAAAAATGACAGCAGCTTGAAAAACCCTAATTTGTCTCAGGCAATTGAAACGGGCAATAAACTGGAAAGTGATATTCATTTAGATGAGTTTATGAAAGATAATGAATTGTATGCTATCTGTATTTCTTCATAATTCAATTTTAAATTAAATTTTTTCTTATCAAAAATTTCTAAAAATAATTTTTTTTTGTTATCACACAATTGCTAAATAGCTTAAAAGTTTTAAATTATTTTTTTTAAGCCTTAATGATGAAACTAATTCGATTTTGGAAGAGTTATTTACAGATTTGAATGTTCCTCATTTGGATGAAGAAATGAACAAACTCTTCCAAATGATAGGTAAAATAATCTTTCTAGTATATTTTTATTTATTTTTTAAATTTTAGGAAATGATCCATTTTCGCTAATTAGCGATGAATTTCCAACAGAACCTGAAGTCAAAAGCAATCAATGAGCCAAATAGATTTTTTATTTAATTTTTTGAAAATAAATTAAATTCATTAATTTTAAACTTCTTTTATTTTTATCTATTTTTGGCAAATAAAGCTGCTGATGTCGATTTTTAAACCAAAATTCATCTTAAGGAAAAAATTTAGACATGATAAGCTTTGACGATTTGATAGACTCTTCATCAGATGATGAAATTGAAGAAGATGAATCAATTTATTCAAAAGTGTTTTTGAAACATTTAAGAAAATGCTTTATAGCCACTGACAAGTCAACCTATTGTGAGCAATCAATTTTACCTGATTTGAAAATTTCAAATAAGTAAGCTTAAAAGCAAAGCTAAATAAAGTAATGCAAAAGTTTTAGAAAAAAGAATGAAATTTTGCTATTAAACGAGCGGATTAATGAAAATGCTTACGATTATATCAAAATAAATAGTAATCATATTAAAAGATTTAATGATATAAATTAGTATCGTACTTAAAGAAAGTGATGGTGTTCGTAGTAGCATTGCAAGTAGATCCTCAAAGTTATTCAGGCTAAATTCATTAGCTTTTGATTTGAACAACTCAACTGAGATTAAAAAACAAACAAGTAAATAATATATTTCTAACAATATATTTTTTATTCAATTTAGTAGATGTAGATGAAAATCCTCTGTCATCTTATGAATTGGAAATAGACTCAAATATGACAGATAATAAAATTTTCCATTGGTCCAATTTGTTAAGAGCTAATGAACAAAGTGCTTTTCAATTTTATGCAAAATATGAAGCTATAGTTAGATTTTTTTACGCTTTATTTTAACTAGAAATTTATTTTGTTTAGAATCAAGATGCTAGTGAAGCCAAAACTTTCAAAATTTTTCTACCAATAAAGGGTCCAGATAATTTGATATGTGTAACTATTTTAAAAACTGCCCTAATTTCGGACCTAATTGGATTAACTTGTTATAAATTTGAATGTGAAAACAGAATACCAAAATTAAGGTTGGTGAAAATATTTTTTGAATTTAATTATATTAATTTATTAAAAATTTTAATGAAAATGTTGAGTCAAAAAATTTTAGCTTTTTATAAGGCTGGATATTTTCGATTTAGCGTCTTGGTTATTATAAAACTTTAAGTCATACTATATGTTAAAATTGACACAATTGAATGCTCTTAAAAATGGATGTCTAACTCCTTGTTTATTTAATTCCAAAAAAAATTTTATAAATTGAATTTTGATATTTTGGTTCTGTTAAGTCATTTTTGGAAACTAGGTCTATCAGCAGTAATTCGTGAAATATTTCTAATGTAAGGTAAAAATTTGTTTGGTTTAAAAAATTTGATAATGATGATACGATCGTTTAGAGGAAGAAAGATTAAAATTTTTAGGAAACTATTTAAAAAAATCCTTTAGATGAACTAGTTAGATCCATCACAACCAGCTTAGTCAATAGAGAAAAGAGAAGGTTTTAATAAATAAGTGATGCTGCTTGTTTGGTAGAATTTCGTAAGGGAATTTTGGCATTTCGAACTGGTTCTTGACGGCCATGCTAAAAATGAAAAACTTTATTCTGGACAATTGAAACGACTATGCTTTACCTCAAGAAAAATATTATTCTATGGTCAACCAAAAGCTATGTTTGTTTCTTCAAGACAACGTTAGTCCTCATACAGCCAGAAGAACATAGGCTAAAATAGAAGAGCTCAAAGGGATCGATTTTTATCGTCATCCAGCAAACAGACCAGATTTCTCTCCTTCTGTTTTTACGTTCAATGACTCATTTTCTTTGAACCCAAAATTTTACTGACCAAGACAAGGTTGAAAAAGCTTTTCGTGAGTTTTTTGGCTCCAAAATTCGTGAATGGTACAAGACAGGAATCGAACTACTCTGGAAGAATGTAGCATTATTTTTATATTTTTTACAAGTTATAAAAAAAAAGATCAAAATTTAAACATAGTTTTTAAACAAAAAAAATTTAAGATATCATTTTACCTAAACATTTTCTTTGTCGAAAAAATTAATTTTCTTATTGTATATTGATTATATTGATATTAATAAGAACATGATATTTTTAAATTTATTTAAAAGAGAGAGCATTATTTTAAAATTGAGTCCTTTTTAAAGTAGAGAAAAAATTAATATTATTTTCGCTTTAATTTTTATAGAAGACCAAGGTTTTTAAGTATATTTGTAGATTTTTATTTAATTATGAGTCTTTTATTCTAAATAATTTTTGAAAAAAAATTTTTAAATTAATTTAGTTTTAAGTCAGTTGAAAATTATGAATTAAAAATTTCGGACGAATTCGGAAATATAGAAGAAGATTTAATGATTGAATCGAACCAAAGGGTAGCGAAATATGGATTTCAATTTTTGTCATTAATAGAAAATTCAGATTTAGTAAAATCTAAAAAAAATAAAGTCCAAGTTCAAATGTATGAATCATTTTAAACATTTTTTTTAATTTTATTTTCCTCATTTTTATTAGCTTGTTTATGGATAATTCGATTCAAGAATATTTTGAATATGATTCAGATAATATTTTAATGAAAGATGTATTTGAAAGAATTTACGCTTTAAAAATGACACAAATAGGACTCTTTTGTCCAAGTAATTGTTAAAATTTAGATTACATTTAACTTTTTTGAATTTAAGTCAAATTTTGATAGTGTAAAAATGAAGCTAATTTAAAGAATTATTTTTTCCACTATTTTAGCTAAATAAAATTTTAACTAAATAAAAATTAATAAAAAAATATTTAAATTATATTATGTTTTGTATTTTTAACCGAAGAACTTGACTTTAAATTGGAGCACGTTGATAAAATTGGCAAAGAAATTGACTTGGAAAATTCGTATTTATTCGATTTTAGAAAATTTGAATTTGTTTTTTATAGGAAAAATAGTAAAATACTTTTAAAATTAACAAAAAAATTAAAATCAATTATCAAGGTGTGTGGAGTTTTTCGCCTTTGGGAAGTATTTTGGATTCTGCTTCTGTTGAACAAAAATCGGATCTGACTAGAACAATTTCCGAAAGTTCTAGATTTGAACTTTTATTTCTTAGCAAATGGCGCAAAGAAATATTCAATATAGGTGATTTTTTTCTTGTTAAATAAATAGTTTAAAAAAATGATATTGATTAAGACTTGTCAAAGGATGAACTAGTTATGGAAGAAATTACTAACAAGAAAACTAATTTCTACACAATTCCAATCAAATATCTAGTTGATTGTTATGTTACCAAGGATCCAAAAAGTAAAATAAAACAGCTAAATCCTGAGAACAAAAGTTCAAATTTCAATTTTGACTTCATAAATAGTAAAATTATTCAATAAGAGCAGTTTAAAAAGAAAGTTTTCTCATTAACTTTGTTATGAATCCACTTTGTTAAAATTAGTTTTGTAAATTTTATCAGTTGAAAAAAATTTTGTACCACCCAAATTAAGTCTGTAAAATAACTATGCAAATGTGCAATGCATTTTTCCATTGAGACTTGTAAGGCTCATTAAAGCTTACAAAAAATGAATTGCAAATTTTGAAAATCTAGGTTTTGCCAAGCTAACTGAAGTTTGCATTTTGTTAATAGCTCTTAGCATTTATTATTTTAAAAAGCTCAAATTATTAACAATATCTCATCTCAAGAAATCAAGAAATAGGCAGGATAACATTTAATGAAGTACATTAATAATACATACTGAAAATTTATGGTTTCATTGACAATAGTACAGAACAAAACATTAAAAAACATTAAATTTTTTTGAATTAAAAATTGGTCCTGTAAATGCTACACGATGCAACATGCATATTTGCATTATAAAAATTATTCTTGCAAAATCTGCAGTTTAAGCCGTAAATTGATTCAGAACGTGGTGCATCTTGCAGCACATAATTAGCAGTCCTTGACAGTTGATGCTACTTTGAATGTTGCAACATGTAACAATTACAGAAACAATTTTTATTTTTAAAAAAATTTAAACTTTGATTTAAAATTAAAATTTTTTGCTAAACTTTAAATACATGCTTGAAAATATTTAGCTAAATAAAGATATAATATTTAAAAAAATTGACAAAATAAATTGATTGAATTAAAATGATTAAATAAATTCTTTAACTCAAATAGGAACATAAAGAATTAAAAAAATCAATTTACAGATAATTCCAGATAATGAGCTAAATAATTGCATATCCTATTAAATAATTTTGAATTTTTTAATAAAAATCTATATTTTGATTAATTTTACGTTTAGAGAGCGAAAGTCAAATAAGAATAATAATAGCAGAAGAGGAAAATATAAACTCAATTTTATACAAGCATTTAGATTTTGAAGGCAATGCAAGGCTTATCGATGAATTGAAAACAAACATTGATCATGTTATTCAGTTTTGCAATAGTCCATTTTATTTGAAATATCAAACAATATCTAAGAAAAACACTATCAAATGGAGCAGGCGAGCTTATAGGGATAAAAATTCAAAAAATAAATAATTTGGAATTAACAATTTTTCAATAATTTTATTAAATTATTTTATAAAATTTAAAATATTTATGAATAAATTTTTGTTTATTAAACGCTTTTTTCTTATCATTTTTTTTTGAAAAATCTTATGACAATCATTCATTTATTACTTAATTCCATAAATTTTGTTTTTTTAGCAAAAATTAGGTTATAAAATGTTAAAAAAGCTTAATAATCAAGACCTAATTTTACTCACAGTGGGTCCTATTCTAGGATTATTTTTACTTATCTGTCTAATATATATCATTTACAAATACTGTTTGAAAAAACAACCAAGAGATGACGAAATGCCAATTTTTGATAGAGACAACATTGATCGTTACAGTTTATCAATTGGAAATATCAGACTCTCAAACGACATAAATCTGATTCAAAAAGTCAATCAAGAAATCCGCAGTCAAATTCAGGAGTCACGCGAATCAGCTTATGTTTATTTACAGTTTTTTATTCGGTCAAATCCAGACAAAAAATTCATGTCTATTGAACATTTGTACAATATAGGGAGTCAGTCCGAAATTGAGCGAAATTGGTTTTTGGTCAAGCAAGCAATAAAGCGAGACAATACACAGGCCAATAAGTATAGAATTATTTTTATAAATTCAATCGATTCAAAATCAAATGCCAAGGTAAAAAAAATTGCCGACATTGCTGATTCAATGTCTATGAGTAATTCAGAGATGGAAAATTTTTTGGAAAACCTTTTTAAATCAATCAAGCATCCAAATTTTCTTGCATTTGAAACTTTTAGTTTAAACTTGGAAAAAAATAAAATACTTGCTATTCAAGACTACAGTCGTGATGGTTCACTCAGGGATCATTTGAACAAAAATAATCCTAATGACACTTGGGAAATAAAGTCGTCAAAAAAAAACATAAATTCAATAGGCCTTAAGTCCATAAAGGAATATTCAAAACAAATTTTAAATGTTTTAATTTATTTAAAACAAAATTTTTTGATACCATTTGACAATTTGCATTCAGGTAATGTAATACTAGCTTATAGGAAAAAAATGTGCTTGCTCACTGGCTATGAAAATAGTTTTTTTTTTGAAAAAACTCGTTCTGATAAAATAAACGATAAGAATTTTGAAAAACTTCGTAAAATTTATTTGATTCAAGCAAATGATTCAGATGAAATCGTTTTTAGAAAAGTAAAGAATGACATTGAGAAGAGAAGGCTATTTGAAGTTATACGCTTTGGGCTTCTTATCATGGAAATGTGTCTGGGAAACGAGCCGGAAAGTTTGATACCCAACGAAAGTCTTTTAACAACTATAAAACCTTTTTATAATGCCCAAGACTTCACAGAAATTAAAGATATTTTTCATTTTTTATTTTTTAATCGAAATGGATTAGATGACTCTGATAAATATAGAAATAAATTTGTTGTGCCAACTTTGGAACAAATTGCTCAAAACAAATTTTTTTCCATTTCTAAATTTAATGCTCAAAATTTGAATGAAAAAATTGTAGAGCCAGAGCAAATAGAATTTTTGAATTACATGACAGGAAAGCTGGAAATTAAAATAAAGAAACTGAGAAGAAAATCAAGTTTGGCATTGAATAAATTTTCAAATAGAAAACAATTGTCATCCATAAATGAAGCAAGCTTTGAAATAAAAGAGGAAAAATATGAAACTGATAAAAAAGTAGTAGTAACTGAAACGGAAAACAAAAATGATAAATCAACTTCAATTGCTGAGCAAAGTCTTGTTCCGCCACCTCCACCTCCTCCACTGGCTCCACCTATTTCTTCAAATTTAATATCTTCTGGACCACCACCACCTCCTCCGTCTTTAACCACATTACCAAGCATTTCATCCCAATCAACTGATTCTGGTGATCGTTCTGCACTTTTAGGTGATATAAGAAAAGGTATGAAATTGAAGAAAACTGTTACAATTGATAAAAGCAAGCCTATATTTTGAAAGAAAAACTTTGTTATGATTTAAATAAATAATTTAATAGAAAAAAATATTTTTAATACTATCAAAAGATCATTTTTAATATTTAACCCAAGAAAAGTTGAAGCTGAAAATCAAATCATTTAGACCTAAATCCTTAATTGATAATTTAAATCGAAAAAAAAAAAAAAACCTCTATAAATTTTAAAAAACTAATGAATAGAATATAAAAGTTAACCTTTCGTTTTGCTTTCTGTATTAATTTAACAAGAAATATTTGAATTTATAAGTTTTTTAATTCAAAAACTAAAGTATACCATATTTACGTATACTTTAGTTATAAAGCGCTGGCCTAAGACCATTTTAAATCCAATCAACATTTCTTTTACTTCATATTAATTACTATCAAAATAGCAGGCTAGGTTTATTAAAAAATTAATAAAATTTTCGGAGAATTGTAAATAAACAAATTCATCGATAGAAACACGATTATGGGTTCATTTTTAACACTTGAAAGCTGGAAGTGTTTTTAAAAAATTTAAAATAAAATAAAATAGCTTAAAAAATTTTGGAAGTCTTTTTAAAAAATTTAAAATAAAATAAAATAGCTTAAAAAATTTTAATTAATTTTTCTAAAAAGCATTAAATTTATCCTAATAACAAAATTTAATTACAAAATCAAATAGTTTATACTTAATTAAATAAATTTTTAAAATAGAAAAAAAAATTGTTACATAAAGGCTACTTGGTTCCGACTACCTTACATTAGACATGGCCCCTATAGTTTTCTCCAGAGCAGACACTTTTCTTCACTTTATAGCATTTTTCTTAAACAATTTCAGCTAGGTGGAAATTCAAAGCAAGACCAATTTACTGTCGAATCAAAAATATTTTCACATTTTCTAATCGAGATCTTTGATCTAAATTGAGAAAAAGTTTCTAGGAACCTCTTATCTGATTAAATTAAGATCAACAGCAGGGTGAACTTGTTAAACTATTATTTTGGAAGCAACTCCACATTGAGTCAATTAACTAATTTATATAATTTATAATACGAATTTTTATTGTATCGGCCAATCTCAAACACAACATAGTGTTATCATTAAGTATAATTTTTTAAGAATCACTAAGAAATCTCTTCATTCAGAAAACTTCCTTCATTATCACCCAAGACTACTTAAATAAGAAAATCAAGCACCCAAGATGTTGGTTAATTCGACTGAGTTGCTAGACAGAGGTCGACAATGTCACTAGATTAGTTCTATTCAAACTGGTATATTTCTATAATAAGAAAATTTTAGAAAATTTAAAAACTTAAATCAAGAGCATTTTTAGCATTGTTTTCATCCAAAATGAAATAGAGAACATTTTAATTTAAGGACAAAAGTTTTGAATCAAATTGGTATGTAGATATGTAAAAAATTCAGTTTATTTATTAAAATCATAGATTTTTATTGAATAAATAAAATTTGATTGTTTTAAAATTTAGATATACAAACCCGATGACCAATTTATTTTATAATTATTAAAAAATAACATATCTTCAATAATAGTACTCATTGAAATTAAATCTAAAGCTTAAGAACCTTAAGCTATCGTTAGGATGATTTTTAAGCGCTTCCAACAGATTTTTTACCATTTCCTTTAAAAAAATATTAATAATAGACAATTTGTTTTGAAAAAATTAAAAAAAAATTACATTAAATGAGTTCTTTAGTATATTAAGTTGATTTTTTGCATTTCTTATCTTTGGTTTAACTTCACCATGATACCGTTTTCTTTCAATATTATCCATTGCTGTTTTTTGGTCCTAGAGGATTTTTTAAATTTTAGATTAAAATTCAAAATTTTTTTTTCTACTTCATCCAAATCTTCGGTAAATTTTTCCTTAAATTGCTTTCTTGCATCATACTCTGCTAAAGCTATTTTATGAAATTGTTCACTTAGTTCAGACATTTTAACAATCAAATCGAAAATAGTTCTCAATTCTTTAGCTATTTCCTTTACATTAAAAATTTAGCTTAAATATATAAAAGCAAAATTAAATAAAAATAAATTTTTTACTTTTGAATTTTCGTCAAGTAATAACTGAGAAATGATGGTATCCAAAAATTGCTCATTAGCTGAAATAACATCGTCCATATCTTTGCTATTATCAAGCTGTTCACTTAAATTTTTCCAAGAAACTTCTAAAACCTGTAGAAAAAAAAATTAATTAAATTTTTCTAAAACAAAACATTAAAAAAATTTTTTTAAAGCTTATCAATAATTTAATTTTTAAAAAAATATTTTGATTTTATTCAAAATTTTAATAATATTTTTAATTAAAAAATTATTGAAATTTATAAGCCAGAAAATAAATTTCAAAAAAAAAATTTGAAATTTAATAATACCTCAAACATGATATAAAAATTCAAATTTTGGACTAGGCGTATCATCTCTGAACGAATGATATTGCTTTGGTGAATAATTTCATAAATTTCTGACATTTTCCGTAATTTTTCTAGGTCAGCCTTGTGAGAACTCCACAAACTACAAGTGATATATTCCTAAATATTAAATAAAAGAATAAATTAAATTAATAATTTAATAGATTTATTAAAAAATAATATTATTTAATACCATTCTCTTAACTCTCCAAAGAAAATTGAAAATTCTCAAATAACGTTGAATAATTGTACTATTAAACACCTTAAAATAAAAAAAGTGAATCTAAATTATTTTAAAAAATGATAAATACAGTCTTTAATGGGCCATCCATAGTGTAATCGAGAGAGAAAACATCCCAACCCATGTCATTTGGTGAAGGCTTAAAAATTAATTTTAATTTTCCGATATTTTTTTTAAAAAGATAAAAAATTAAATTTTATTAAAAAATATTTTTGATGAAAAAGGAAAATTTTTAATTTTTTTTAACTTTTCCTAAAAAATGAATTATTCAATCTTTTTGTAATGTCATAATTTTAATTATTCTTAGTCTTATCAAATATTTTTAATCTTATTAAAAGAAAATTTGACTTATAAAATATAAAATAATATATGTGATGCTGACTGATTTAAAACTCATCTTTTTTAAAAAATTTATAGTTAACTCACAGGTAATAACCGAACATCCAATCTGGATATTATATATGATGGCTCAAATTGAGCGTTTGTTTCTGTAATAGCTTTGTCTAGAAGACGCTGTAAATTTGGAAACATTAAGTCTTGTGCTGGTTTGTTTAATTCACATCTAAATAAATAAAATAGATAAAATTTGAATTTAAAAAATATTCATTTATACTCCATTAAGTCCATTAGATGACGAATGAAATCTCCCTGGCCTAAAAGGAGATACCTCCTCAAAGAATTAAAATGGTCCAACAATTTGTAGTTTTTCAATAGAATCTCAATCAAATAGCTACTTGTATCTGCATACGCATTGTCGATCAATTCCTGAAATTGTGAATCAGATTTTTGATCAAGCATGCTTTCAACTAGGACAAAATTAGTAACCATTAAAAAATTCTAAACTAAGATAGTTAATACTTTCTGGAATATTTGCTAGTGCCCTTATCTGTTTGTGCTCATTGCATATAACTCTAAGAAAATTGATAGATTTACCAATTATTAAAATCTAAAATAATTTCATGAAATTAGTGAATATAAAATTTAAAAAAAAAATCACTTTTTTTGCTTGATCTTCATTAATAAAAGAAGGAATTTGTGATTTTCTCAAATTGTATTTATCATGCCAAAGTCTTTCATTCGGTATTGAATTGTTAAAGCCAACAAAAAACTAGAAAAAAGTTTAGTCGAACTTTGACTAAATATTTTATTCGTTTGCGAATAAGTGCATCTGAAATTGAAGAAATTGAGAACTTATTTGTCTAAATCTAATTTCTCAAATAGCTTTATTTTATCTTCACTTATTTACAACTGTACAAAGTAATTAATTTGATAAACAAACTTCTTCATGAATATCTCTAATTTGACCATCACAAATCCACTCAATAATCATATCTCTGATTGGAATTGCGCACTAAAAAAAATATTTTCTAAAATTTTTTCTCATTTATTTCCCTTTAAATACTTTTGCTAGTCCACTTTTTACCAAGGCAGCTTTATTTGGATCGCCATACTTTGAATATGTAAACAAAATTGATAGCAGAATTCCTCCTTTTTTGTCTGAAAATTTAAAAAATAAAATTGTTTGATTTTAAAAATTAAACAAGATCAAGATTTTTAAAATAAATCTCTCCAACAGCGTCTTATAAGAATTGAGATAATTAAATTTTTCAAACTCCAAAAAAATGATGTTAGTTTAGTGATTTCACTTGTGTCATTTAAATTACTGTTTCATACGAGACTTGCCAAGGGGACTTAATAAGAATCTCCAGAAAGCTTCAACCAACTGCTGACAGAGGACCGACTTTTCAAGTCTGTATAAAATCTAAAAGATTTTAGTCTAAGTCACAAGAAAAAAATCTAAATACTAGAGCTAGTATCAATAATAAAAACAAAATAGAAAAATTTCAAATTAACTTTCAAATTATCGATCTTGGCACTTTTAAGCATTCTCCAAAGAAAGAAAACTACAGAAAAGAAAATAAGTTTTACCTTTTCCTTTAGTTCTTATCTTTGAATTAGATTCAAAAAACTGATCTTGCGAAATGTTTTGGGATATTTTTTCGATTATGGACATTTTTTTTTTAATATTACTGTACCGAGCTATAGCTCCTTCAGATTAAAAAAGAAAAAAACATGAATAAAATAAAAATAAAGTTAAATAAGATAAAATAAATTAAAAAAAATAAGTAGAAGTGTAATTAAAATAAATAGTTTAAAATAAAGGAAAATTAAAATTAAAATTAGCTTTATTGAAATAGAGAGTAACAGATACATATTTTTAAATGTTTGATTGTTCAGGGTAAAAAGAAGAAATAGTTAGGTTAGGACATTTTTTGAAAAATGGAATTTAAGGGATATAAAAATGTTGAATAGTTAATTTGATAAAAAAATCAAGAAAGATAAAAAGCGTAAATTTTTATTGAACATTATCAGATTAATTAGTATTTAATTTTCATTTTTTTGTTGTACAATAGTTTCTTTCAATCAATTATGTAATAATAAATTGAAAAAGTGATAAAATAAGACGTAATTGACATTAATTACAAAAATAAGATAAAATGTTTTTATTTTGTTCCAAATTAAGTATTTTAGTTTTTTGATTACATATTATAAGCGGCCAAAAAATTACCAAGAATTCTTGATTACTAAATATTAAATATAAAGACAAAAGTTTGTATTAGCGCCTAGACAAAACAATAAAAATTACACTAATATTAGAAAAGATATTGAAAAATTTAATTATAAATTCTTTTAAAACCTTTGATTTATGAAAAGTAATGCTTTACATGTATATAATAATTATATGCTATTTCAATTATTAAGAAAGGAATACTGGTTTCGGTTTGGTCATAATTGCAGCATACAAGATCAACTCTATGAAGAGACCTCTGTCTACTAAAAAAGACAAAAATGAGATGAGCAGCCTCTTCTCTAAAATGATGAATTTTTCTCAATCAAATACTTCAATTATTTTCTAACTAAATATTTCCTTTTAACAATTTTTCATAAATCTGGTTTTATTCTTCTATTAAATGTAATCTATTCAAAAATATAATTCCAGCCGAAGGGCTTTTAGTTTATTTCAAAAAATTATTTTTTACTCGAAATAAATCGATTTTGTGACTGGCATTTTAGTTTTTAATAAATAAAATTTTAAAAAATACTTAATTTTAAATAGAGAATATGTAATTTAGAAAATAAAAAAAATGTGCATTTTTGTTCAAGGTAAACTTTTCTAAATAAATAAATAAATTTAATGATGTGTTTTAAATAATCTATCAAAATTTTTGCAAATATTTAGATTAAAATTAAACAATTAGACGGCTCAAAATTAAGCTACAATAAATGAATTTTTCAAAATTATTTAGAAAAAAATCATTTTATTACTTATTTGTTTATCGATTTTTTCCCCCATAATTAAATTTTAAAACCTTTTTAATCTTTACACAAACTAAAAAGTTTTAGGTATTAAATTTTAGGCTTTGCATAGAAGCTAAAAGGTTTTAGAATGCATTTCAAATTTTTAAAACTACCTCTCACAGCATCGCAAATAACATTCAAAAATTTCAGTCTTTCCAAAGGTTGTTCTAACCAAACTAGTAGCCGTCTTAGTGTAATATTAGAGCAGTCTGTACCCTCGTCTTTATCTCCAAGCTATTTTAATCAATTAAATCTAAATATTGAAATATTGTAATAAATCTATCAAATTTTACTTGAGATTCGAGCACGGCAAGAAGTCTATGATATTCTTTTAATTCAGCGGATACATACGCACAGAAGGCCTAGCGAATAAGTCAATATAAGAAGGTTTCAGTTGTTTTCGGAAATTTACTTGTAAGACTAGCCCTGCTGATGGATTATTGTTGTAAGTTGATAAAAATCTTCGTAACCGAGTATAAAACCATCCGCTTTCTAAATACCGCATGACCATCATTCGAACTGTTCTTTCCATTTCAACTTTTAAAACCATTGACTGCATATCTTTAGGGTCTTTTTGAAACAATTTTCCATCAACTCCTTGCATTGCGTAGATCAATTCTCGCAAAATATATGTCTCATTTACTAAATTTAAATTTAGTATTTTTAATATACAAAATCAACACTTACATATAAATGTTGGTTTCAATCGTTGATTATTTCTAAGCAAATCAGTATTCGAGTCTAGTTGAACAAAAAAAGGTTATGTTTTCTTTTGATTAAAGTTATTGTACCGTTTTTGAAAAGATTGTGAATTTTTTCTGTAGAAGAGTACTTTTCAATGACATCATTTTTTACTGTATCATTGACCATCGGAGGCTCAAATGACTGAGAGCAAAAATTCAGGCTCTTAAAGGCAAAATATTTTTGGTATTAAATATTTTTTCCTATTTATTTAGAATTTACGTTTTTGTTCGAAGTTAGCTCGTATTTGTTTTCCTCAGAATAATAAGCAAAAAAAAATTCCAACAATGCAGAATGATTTTTCAAAATTTTCTTTAAATTTTTTTTTTTTTAAACAATTAATTTTTTGATTGAAATTTTGGTTTTAATTTACTAATTTGTTGAATTTGGCCTCAAGTTCTTGAAAGGTGAGAGCCACATCTGTTTTTTTCTGAGATACCACTAGGAAATCATTATTAAATTTAGCAAATAAAAATTTTGATAAACATTTTACACTTCTTTTTTATTCGGGCAGCTATCTCGAGAGTATCTTTGGACGACGAATAAGCGTCGTAGCTTAGAAGTTTACTGACAAAGGTGAATTGATCCCTGATAAATTTTTGTCTAACTTGTTCATTTAGGTTGTAAGTCGATGAAATTTTAGAGAGTAAACGAAATATCAGCTGTTCGACATTGTTTGGGTCCGACTGCCTTGCTCCCGAATCATGAAATTTTTGCATTTTCAATTTATCTAATAAAGCGGTTTTTTATCAGTCTATTTTTTCTCAATTTCTGTTTTATAATAATGAACTTGAATTTTACTAGAATAATTGAAAAACAAACTTGTCATCTAATTTAAGAAAAGAAATTTTAAATCTTTTTAGCTTCGTTTGTTAGACATTTCTTGACAATTTGACTATTTTAAACAGGAAAAAATAATCAAATTTTCATTCAAAAAATAATTTTTTAAGTTTATTTTTGCTTAATTACACAAAGTTTTCATTTTTATGATTTTTAAAGAAAAGAGAAGATTTTTTCTCAAGCCTTTTAATTTTGTTGATCAAATTCTAATTGAATAATTAGTGAAAATTTTGGCAGCTAAAAATCAATATTGATTAAGATCGTTACTTTTTTGTTTAAAAAAATATTAGGAATTATTAAAAACTTTTAAAATTTAATTTTTAAATATTTTTATAATTTTAATTGAAAATTTTAAAGAGCTAAGATTTTAATTTTGTTTTGAAAATAAAATTCTAATATTTCCTCTTAAAAATTAAAACATCAATATAAAATTTTAATATTGGGCAAAATGAAAATAATTTTACATTTTTACTTTTTTATATTTTTATATTTTTGTGCTTTATTTCAGAATTTTTTTTTTACCAAATATAAATTGAGAGAGTTTTTTTAATTTTCTAAAAAATTGCACAAAAATATAAAAATATGAAAATTTGAAAACGTTAAATTATTTTCATTTTGCCAAATATCCTGTCTTGTGTCTGAATTGAATAAAATGGATCAATTTCCCAATAAGTTTTTACTTGACTCAACCAGAGTCATACCAGACTTCCATACATTTTTCATCACATCTGTTCTTCTTTAGCGACTAATATAAATTACCACTCGCTAATGAGTTTTAGTTTGTATGGGACTCTGAAGTTGAAAATTCATTTTTTGGCCATTATAATGGAACTATGTAGTGTATGTTTTTTGTTTCCTAAGCTCTATGATAAGTCATAAGATAAAACTAAAATAACTAAAATAACTTTTCTACAGAGACTCATACTGCAAAGATATTTTCAGCCTAAGAGAGCTTTTAACCATTAATCCTTTGATTGCATGACTAACACACAAACCAAATGGCTGTACGGTCTCTTAGAAAATCATAAATATCAGACATTTTATTTTAACAAAACGCTGATACTTTAATTTTTTATTTGTAATGATATATTAGATCAATTAAATCCCTTTGTTTAGTGCTGTCAAGCGAGCTCAAGGAAATGGACATAGGCCGGGTACGTATCCACCAGATCTATGAACGGCCTGAACCTGATCAGGGTCCTCGATAAAGGACCGCTTCGATATAATGATCCGAATCTTCGGGTCCGTTTAAAACATAACAATTCATTTTAGCTGGCCCGTGACAGGATCCGGATTGATTATGGCGGCCTTAAATTCATGATATTCATAATATTTCACAATCTTTATAGAATCTAATATCAAAATTTTAAGTTTTTTTGTATAAGATATTATTTTAGAAGATTTTATTTTTTATGATATTAATTTGTTTTATCCAATTCTAGAATAGAAACGGGACTAAAATATAGGAAAAAATTCATTGGTTGCATCCACTGGAGTGTCGAGTTTTTTATTTTAAATTGAGTTATTTTTTTTAAAATTAAACATTTTACTGATTGTAAATTAAATTGGGAAGGACCCTAATAGGATTCGCCATAATCAGACGACCGTACCAGATCGCAACCATTTCGAAAAGTTACGTGCGGATGAACCCAGTCCCGGCCCGAAAAGAATCGAGATCGGATCTAGGATCGCGGGTACTGCTGCCAACACCAACTTTTTTTATTCAAACAATCGTTTTCTTTTCTCAAAATAATTACAGAACTGACAGTATTTATTAAGTGTATTCTTTTATAAAAATTCTAGAGTATGTTTTTTTTAAAGGAATTACATAAAAAATCTTTCTTATGATTTGAATATTCTATTTTGGTTTTTTATTTATATTTTTATTTTTTAGAAAAATTTATTTTTAAACCTAAGAAAGAATATTTTTGCATGACGGCTACCAAAACAATCAACATTTACAATTTACCAAAATTCCTTGTTTAGAAATGCAACCATATGACCATCTTTCTTATATTTGAACCAGCATTGCTTTTGCTTCATACTTATTTCTAATTAAAATTTAAAATGAAATGCAAAATTCTTTAATAAAGAATTCAGCATAAATTTGACATTTCTAGAATTTAAATTTTAGAAAATTGAAAATTTCTATCTCATAGCATTTAAAATATGTCATAGGAATATATATATATATATCGAACCATTTTTAAAATAGAATTACTGAATATCTTTTTCTATTAAAATAGAAGAAAGACAAATAAGATAAGATAAAAATAAATTTAAAATTAATATTCATTTGCAGTTTTATTTACTTAATAAAAATTCTAAATAATTTTTTAAAAGCCTCATCATATTTTAAAATTTTTCCGTTTTTATATTTTTTAGATGAGCATAATCAAATTAGATATCGCATTTACTAATAAACCATTTTTTAACTAAATTTTTTTTTAAAAGAGCGTACGAATTCACAATCCATAGCAAAATTTGTTCAATTAAAAAAATGGATTAGAAAAAAACAGCCAAGTTAAGTTTAATTTCCTGGAAATCAACGACATTTATTTTTTTTTCTCTTAAATTTTATTCGGATTTTTAACTGGAATTTTCTATTGAAGTATTTTTTCTTTTATTTAAATTTTATAACACCAAAGTCTTACAAAACTGTTTACTTAGAAAAATTTTTACACTGATGATTAGATGCTCTTTTGAATAATTTAAAAAATTATAAAATTTTGAAGGTTTCTATTAAAAATTATTAATTCTAAACATCTTATTAGTTTTCCCAAAAATTACTAATCTCTTCAGATTTAAAAAGCGAAAAATACTTCTTTTTTACTTGAAATTTGAGAAATTTAAAAAATTTATATAAATGCTATTTTTTTATATTTTTAGGATTTATATTTTTTCAGACGCCTGGATTGAAATTTTTAAATACTGAATCGTTTTTCTTTTTTTGGTATTTTTGATTTTTAGAATTTTTTTTTTGATGAAAATATAATTTTAAAAGCAATTGATGAAAATTATATTTCAAACTAGTCTCCAACTAAAACCCTGGATAAATTTTTATTAACAATTACACTTAATTGAAAAATTTCGTTTTTTTTTTTAATTTGTTATTTTTAATCTCTCTTTTTTTTTTTAAAAGCATCAATAATCCCTCTTAAAAAGACTTTATTTCAAGAATTGCTTTTAATTTAAGTAGAAACTTAATTTATTTCTTGATATAGATAAAAATGATTTAAAAAACGAAAACAAAATTAGAATATTCCTTTAATCGAAAAATATTTTTCACAGTGAGAATCATTAAGTTTCAGATAAAAAGTTAAAAAATGACTAAATTGGATA
Source organism: Brachionus koreanus (assembly GCA_016987375.1). Classification (NCBI taxonomy): domain Eukaryota; kingdom Metazoa; phylum Rotifera; class Eurotatoria; order Ploima; family Brachionidae; genus Brachionus; species Brachionus koreanus. The sequence continues at coordinate 2,604,949 of PJRA01000263.1, read as the reverse complement.
TTTATTTTCTAAAAAAATTTATTTATAAGCATATTTTAGCTGATTATAAAATCAGCTCGGATATGGCATTAAAAAACAAAAAAATTGATATTAGTTTATGTATTGAAACTAAAAAAATTTTAAAATCGGACAAAATTTTCATGATTAATTAGTTTCTCTCGAGACCATGAGCACACATGATAAATTTAAGCTTTTTTTTTTAAAGCTTTATTATTTGAAGACTAAATTGTGAGAAATTAGATTTTTTTATGAAGCAAACAACCAGAAAAATTATGATATTTTAATCATATTTAGTATAAATTATTCATTAAGATAATTTTTTGAGATTTTCCCAATAAATGCGCGAGATTTTGGAGTTAAGCACTTTTAAATCATGATTCATCTCAAAATAACTTTTGAAGAATAAGATGGAACTCAATATTTGAAGAAAAAATATAAATTTTCTTAGATTTTGTCTTAATTAATTTGGATTTATTTCTGAAAATAAAAAATCATAGTTACTTTCAATGGCTCAAATTTCCAAATTATTTCACTTTCAAAAAATAAACAAAAAATGAATTTTTCATTAAGAAATTTTAAAGTGTGAGAAATAAAAAAGCTTTCTTATGACTTGAATATTCTATTTTGGTTTTTTATTTAAAAATTTTAATTTTTCAATGTAATAATAATAATTTATTTGAAAAAAAAAATTATTTAAAATTTTTTATGAACGTCAATCTAATACAAGTCAGATAAATACTACTATTTTACTTATACAAAATTAGGAATGCTATTAATTACTAGATTTTAAGTTTTAGTCGATAATAAGTCGATAATATGTGTACAATTGAATTATTCCTATTGACATCTATAGTCAGATAATTAGTTTTTTTTATTTGGAATAGGAAAATTTATAATTTATTTGATTTTCTTGCTGACATATTCGTGATCCGATTTACGTAAATAAGCCTAATTTTCGATAAGAACTTATGTACAGATTGAATTAACAATTCTGTTGTAATTATTTTTTGTGTTTTATATTAGAATATTTTAAAAAATCAAGCAGTAGTTTATGAATTTGTAAAATGAACAAAAATGATCATTTCGAAGAGCGCCTTAAAAAGTTGTGTATCAATTCGTCAGCAAACATTTCATCAACACAGGTAGATTATCTAAATGTTTTGATACTTGATAATATAAATAAAGAAATTGAATTTAAAAAAATAATCTTTTATTCATCAGAATAATATTAATTTTTTTTTAATTTTTAGTTTCCGAATGTGATCGATTTGAATGTTGGCGGCTACTTGTTCACCACAAGTCTTACAACTCTGACAAAATACGAAGACTCAATGCTGGCTGTAATGTTTAGTGGCAGACATGAAATTGTTAAAGATGAAAATGGAAGATATTTTATTGACAGAGACGGAAAATTTTTCAGACATATACTCAATTTTTGTAGAAGCAATGACTTACCGCCCGAAGATATCGCAATTGATGTACTGAAAGAGGCCGAGTTTTTTTGCATGACCACTTTGATTGAAAAACTAGAAGCTGTGGCTCCAAGAGTAATTTCTCTTCGACGACGTGAATACTTCAGACATCTTATTCCAGATTACGAACAGATCAAAAATAATATTATTCAAAAGGCAACTGAGAAAAAAACATGCTTTGAAGAATCAAAAGTTGTAATAACTCAGTTAGATCATCCAAAATTAAGAGGGCAAATACCATGCTACAATTGTACCAGGGAGTTTGTCTCAGTCAATCATACATGTGCTTTTGAAGGCCTTCCAAGTGATATAGCCATATCAATAAAAACAGTTGATATTGAAATTGATAAGCTAATTGGATTCACAGTTGATGAGTTGTCTCATGATGGATTCAAAGTATCAGTCAATAAAATAATATGTAAGTTTAGTCTTCGGTGTCAAGGATGCACTTTGTCCGGCTTATATACCGCAGGTAATTTTCTAGCCGTCTGTCGTAAAATTAAAGCCTTAATATTTTTATTTAGGAGGTATTTTGGCACCAAGAGAGTGCACTAATGTTGCTCATGTAATTAGATTTCAGTGGTAATGCGGTTAAAAAAAATTATTCAAGAAAATTTTAAACATATAAGATATTTCTATGATAATTTTTTTATTTACTTAAAAATTAATTTTAATTTTTTTAAAATATTCAACTTTTTTTTTTAATAAGTAAATAGATCAATAAATTATTTTCTTTTGATTAATTAAAATTTTTTCGAATTTTATATTTGATGCAATTATGAAAGAATAATTTCTAAAAATTATGAAAATAATCTTAAATTCTCTTGTGAATATTTTCGTTCCTTAATAAATTAACTTTTTTGGAAAATAGGAAAATACTTAGAATAGATTTTTTATCTACTTTTTTTTAACCCTAATTAGATTATATCATTTGAATTAAATGATAAGATTTTAAAAACGATGTATGTTAAGCTTTGTTACTTTATAAAAATAATAAGCATTATTTATAAGACAAAAAATTAATTTTTTTAACAACAAAATATTATTTAATTAAATTCAACTTTTTGATTTTTTTAAAAATAGTTTTTGGTGTATCGATCTTCGATAATAAATTTCAAATAAATTAAATCAAACCTAAATTTTATCTTTGAGATTTTTGATCAAAAATAAAATTAATTGTTGAAATCTGAAATTAATTTGAAACAAAAATTTTACATATTTTATATTAACTAATTTTCTTATGATTCAATTATTTTAATAATAATATTCTTCTTCCAACATTTTAACTTTTTATTTAACAACTAAATATGTTTAAAATTAATATATGCCTTCAATTTACTTTTTTTTGTATCAATGCAAATGCCAATCTAAAAATCTAAATATTAATAAAAATCAATGTGTGATTGAAATAATTGAATTCCTAATCTTTTTAAGACATTTTTATAATAAACTCATTTTAAAAACATTTATTTCCAAAACAAATTTCACCATATATTTTTATTCAAAAGTTTTATTGTTTTCACATTGTTCGAATAAAAGTAAAATATTAGATTAAAACTTTTTTAAAATAAAATTCAATCAATTATTTAAATTTTAAAGCCTATCATTTATAATTTTTAATTTCTATATTGTTTTATTAAATAAATTTATCTGAATTTATCTATTTTTTGTCAATTAAGATAAAATATTGACAAATTAAAAAAAAAGCAATTATACCACAACATTTTAAGTGAATATCTAAAGTGTATTTTGGTAAAAAATTTCATTAAATTAATGATTAAAAAAAAACTCCAAGCCAAATTGAATAAAAACAAATAAAATAAGCTGAAAATTGATATTATCTATATGTTGAGCATTAACCATTTGAGCTAAATGTAATACCTGAGCTTGCTTAATCAACCTATTTGATTGGTTTTATCTTTGTAATCTAAGCATCTCTCATAATTATATTGAACTTTGCATGCTTATACCCAAATAGCAGCCTAAAATAGAATCATTTATTATATAGACGAATAATTCTTAATTTATTAAAGAAAAATAAATTTCTATCTTTTTTGTACCAAGAATTCAATTATTCAAAAACTACAAAATAGAGGTATTCGTTTGTTGTAAATTATATTTTGGCGAATCGAATCCAAAAATTTATACTAATTTTAGCTTATTGAACGATAAATTATTATAAATTTTTGTAATCATAAGACAAGTTAGACTAAGAACAACTGAGATACTTGAGAGGCTAAATTGGATTGCTGGGTTTAAGCATAGTTTTTTGTATCACTCATAAATTATCTTTGATTCTATTTAAATAGATGAGCTCTTTCTCGAATAAACATAAACACAGCATTTCAGCAAAAAGAATCGAACAAATTCTTTTTGGAATTATTCTATAAAAAGCCAAGCTTTCGAGCATAATTTCACTATTTTTTTTCTAAAGATTAGTTTTTGCTTTTAGTTTTGATAAGCGTTCAATCAGGTTAGAATTTATCTGTTTGCTATTTAGAAATATTTTGATTTGAAGTTGTGTTATAATCCTGAAGACTGATGAACATATAAATATATATTTTACAAACTGAATAAAACTAGATAGATTTTATTTTTACTTTGTGTTTAGATCCCAATTGCATTAGCATCTTTAATTTAGAAAAGGAATTTCGAAATGGCCGATGTAAGTTGATACATAAACTTTTTTGCTAAATTTTATAAGAAATTTAACTAAAACAAGTTTTGCATTAAATTCAATACTAAATTTTACCTTAGAAAAAAGGAAAGAAGAAAGCCCAAAGAGCCACTAGCAATGTTTTTGCTATGTTTGAACAAAGTCAAGTTCAGGAATTCAAAGAGGTAACTATTTTTTTAATTTTAAATAAAATTACTAAAAAATTAAATGAAAAATTTGTTCTTGAAAAAATTTAAATAACTTTTATCAAACAAATATCAAAAGGCTTTCAATATGTTTGATCAAGACAGAGATGGAATTATAAGTGTTGATGATTTAAAAGAGATTTATACATCTCTAGGTTAGTTAAGATGGAAAAGAATTTACTTTTGCTGTGCTTTTTTTTGATTGTGATTAAGTTTTTTAAAAAATAAAATTCAAAATAGATCATAGTAAACAAATTACAATACATTAAATATGAGAAATTTTTCTTTTAAACTTATTTCTCTTAAATTGTTCAAATTTAAATACAAAATGATTGTTATAGGCATTCGGTCTTATGGATCAAGACAGAGATGGTGTAATTAGTGTTGATGATTTAAAAGAAGTCTACAGTTCATTGGGTAATTGAATAATTATATTAAGAAAACCCCTACCCAGTAGTGTGACCTTAATTTTAAATCCGTCTGATTTTAATTGAACCTACACCAAAAATAAAATTTAAAAATAAACTCACTTGTTATACCCAACCCTTGAAATCATATTTGAAACAAGTTTAAACTTTTATAGACATACTGCATGAATATTTATCATTTAAAAAAATGAATGCAAAGCATTAATTGTTTTTTAACTAGAATTTTTTTTATTGTTTTTTAGGTTTAAATAAATGCATTTAATGCATAAAAAACAATTTTTAATTTTTTCCTTTGAATTTAGGCAGAATACCAAAAGATGCTGAATTAAAAGCCATGGTTGAAGAAGCCCAAGGACCGATTAACTTCACAATGTTGTTGACTCTTTTTGGCGATCGTCTAAATGGTAAATTTAGAACAAAAATTTAAATTGCATGATTATAAATTGGATAAATATATAGTAATAAGGAACTGATGAAGAAACTATAAACTTAAATGCTTTTTAATAATTTAATTATAATCATAATCTTTTTAAAAAAAAAGATTTAAATAACTAAATTCAATGAAATTTAAATCTGTTAATAAAATTAATTTCATTCAAATATTCCCATTATTAGTTTAACTTTTTACAAGATTTAATTAAAAAAAAAGATTTAAATTCGATTTGTTTCTTTTAAAAGGTACTGATGAAGAGTCTCACATTATGAACGCTTTCAAATTATTCGATGGTGAAGCCAAAGGAACAATTCATCGTGATATGTAAGTATCAAAGATAGTGAAATCACATTTTTGATTCTTAAGTAGAAAAAAAATTCTCTTCATCAAAATTAAATTTAATTAAAAAAAAATATTTGAAACAACTGTCTTAATTGATAGGTTAAGAGAAATACTCACAGCACAAGGAAATCCAGCTGAACGATTAACAGATCAACAAGTAAGATAGTCTTGATTATCATCAAGTCTTTCTAGCTTAATGAAAATAGTCTTTCTAGCTTTAAATAAATCCTTTACAAATTTCCCTTCAAAAAATGGATGCAAAGAAAAAAATAATTTTTTCTTCAAATTTTCATAATTTAATGCTTTTTCCCTTAAATCCAAACAAAAAAGGTTGCGTGAAGTTTTAGTTCATCAAGGAAAGCCAGATGAACGACTTACGGATCAAGAAGTAAGAGAACTTGAATGTTCAAACTCGAACTTTAAAATTACTAACAATGAACAAATTTATTTATTTATTAACAAAAATCTTAAATTAATGAACTAAAACATCGATTAAATGCATGTTTTTTTATTTAGTTTTTTTTTGAAAATTTATTTTAAAAATTGATTTTAAAATTTTTTTTTTTAAAGTTCAATCAAGTTCTCGAAGGTGCTCCAATCGATAACAAAGGAAACATGGATTATGCAGCATTCACTCGAATAATCAAAAGAGGCAAACAAGACGATGAATAAATTTTAAAATTTGGCTCTCTTTTATTACAACTTTCAGCAAAATTTAAACTAGACAATAGAATAATTTATCATTTACAAAAATATTCAATAAAATTTTAATCTCATATTTTGTTTATTTATTCTTGTTAAATATAATTTAAATTTAAATTAGTAATTGTAAAATTAACAAAAAATTTGGCTTTAGAATTAATTTTTTCTTATTATTTAGCCAAAAGTAAGCATTGTGAAACTTAAAAAATAATAATAAATTAAAAAATTTTTTTTTGAAAATTAGTTTAAAAGCTTCCATTTCAAATAGGGATTAATTTAAGCATATCTTTTGTGACCTATTTTAAACAAGATAAAATAATCGTAGCCAGGAGAAAAATTTTAACCTAATGCTAAATCGAAGTTGTTTTTCTTTTCACCTTAAGTACTCCAACAAATAGACATTATAAATTATTTACCTATAGAAAAATTTTCTTGCAATTATTTTTGAGAAAAAAATTAAAATCAAAATTTTCTTAAAAAATATCCAGAAAACATCTTCTTCAAATTTAGGTTTAACTTTATATTTAATTAAAATACATTTTGACTTAGAAATAAAAAATTCAAGTCTAAATCTTTGTATTATTCCGATAAGGTTGAGATGACAACGAGTAATTATTCATTTTCAATAATGAGGTCTGAATATAATTAATATTTTTATGAAAATAGCTTACATACTGAATTTTAAATTTTTTCTTGTCAAGCAGTATATGTAAATGCCGATGAAAATTTGAATTCTTCAATTCGTCATCATTTATATTCTGATTTTTCAGAAAATATTTTAACAGAAATGAAACAAGTTTTTTAATTTTTTGCTATCATTTTATTTTAGAGATAACAAAATAAAAAACTAAAATGCTACGTCAGATAATTCGTTATTCCAAAGTGAGATTGAATTCCCAAGTTTTGGCTTATTCTACTCAACAAATAGCTTCTAATAATGCCAAAAAGAAGGTAAGCTTCTCTAAGTGTTATGCTTAATTGCTAAAATAAATTTTCATTCGAAGTCAACACAGCTAAAAGAAATGCTTGAATCTAAAAACTTAGAATTCATAATGGAAGCTCATAATGGTCTCAGTGCCAAAATAGTTCAGGAAACTGGTTTTAAAGGAATTTGGGGAAGTGGTTTAAGCATATCTGCTCAACTTGGAGTAAGAGACTCAAATGAAGCTTCTTGGACCCAAGTTTTGGAAGTTTTAGAATTCATGAGTGATAACACAAACATTCCAATATTATTAGACGCTGACACTGGTTATGGAAATTTTAATAATGCCAGACGTTTAGTTAAAAAGCTTGAGCAAATAAATGTGGCTGGAGCTTGTATTGAAGATAAACTATTTCCAAAGACGAATTCATTGTTGGATAACCGGGTGCAGCCACTCGCAGAAATTGAAGAATTTGCATTGAAAATTAAAGCTATGAAGGATTCACAACAGGATCCTGACTTTTGCGTTGTTGCCAGAGTGGAAGCTTTTATTGCCGGATGGGGTTTGGATGAAGCTCTTAAAAGAGCAGAGGCTTATAGAAATGCCGGAGCAGATGCTATTTTAATGCATAGCAAAAAAAGTGATCCATCTGATATTGAAGCTTTTATGAAAGCGTGGAAGAATCAGGTTGATTTTTATCTAATTTAAATATTTGTGAAAAATTAATTCTAATTTTTTTAAGGGACCAGTTATAATTGTTCCAACAAAATATTACAAAACCCCAACTAATTTATTCCAAGATTTAGGAGTCTCAATGATCATTTGGGCTAATCATAATGTAAGGGCTTCTGTTCAAGCAATGCAGCAGACTAGCAAACAAATTTTTGATGATATGTCTTTAATAAATGTTGAAAAAAAGGTTACTTTGTTATTACTTTATTTAAAAAACATAGATAATGATTTTATTTTCTTCTATTTTAGATTGTCAGTGTAAATGAATTGTTTCGTTTACAAAATGATAAAGAATTGAGTGAAGCTGAGAAAAAATATTTGCCAAAAAAATAACCAACAATTTATGACATTCTCAATTATGATGTTAGTTTTTTTTTTTAGAAAATAAAATCAGTTATTTAATTATTAAATTTTAATAAATTATTATTGGGAATTTTTTTTTTATTACAAAAATTTTCAAAGATGTGACTATCTTTGAATATCAAATTAAAAGAAATAATACTTTAAATTAAATTTGAATTTATCAAGAATGGACGATGCAATTTATCCAGATGAAGCAAAATATCTAAAAAAGTAGCTTTTATTTTTTACTGACAGAAATTTTATGTTTGTTTAAAGACGAACCAAAGGAGGAAATATTGACGTACATCCGATCGATAAGGCTCTCATTGTTAATTATGAGGTCGAAGCCACCATTTTGGACGAACTTGGTAACCCGATGGTAGGTGAAAGAAAAGAGTCTAGAAAAATGTATAATGGCTTTCAATAGAAAAATTTGAATTAACAATTTTATTTAAGAATAAAACTCAAGAATCTTACAAGCGAAACTGACATTCGTTCATTGGCAAAAGAGGTAGTTGGTAACTGTAGCTTGATTCATCCATCAAAGATTCCTGAAGTCGAACAATTACTTTACTATTTAAAAAATAGAAAAGAATCCACTCTACCTGAAAATTACGAATCAAAAAAGAAAGCATTATCAGACAAACTTGAAAACCCTAATATTGATGATATAAATGAAACAGCCAACATAAATGATTTGGATGACTATGCAGAAATGCTTTATGAAGATGACATAAAAACAAAAATAAGAGGCTCAGCTCTTATCCTACAATTAGCACGCAATCCAGACAATTTGGAAGAATTGTTCCAAAATGAGAGCATTCTAAATTGCTTATCTAGAGTTTTAAAAGAAGAATGGAACCGCAATATTGAAGTTACTACAAACATTATCTACACTTTTTTTTGCTTTTCAAGTTTTAGTCAATTTCATCCGTTGATTGCTCACTATAAAATAGGAAATTTGACTGTCCAAGTATTTAATTAAATTTTGGCATTTATTTAAAACTAAAAATTTTATTTTGCTAAGATTGTTGATTTTGAGCTAAGACGCTGTGAGACTTGGCAAAATGAAATAGATAGGCGAAAAAAAAATCTTAACAGTTCAAAAAGGCCAAAAACAGGCTCTAAAAAAAAACCGACCAGAGTAAATGAAACCATGAGTCTTGAGGATCAAAAAATTATAAATGAATTACAAAGATTAATCAATAAACAAGAACAACTTCTGCGAGTAGCTTTTTACTTATTGCTTAATTTGGCTGAGGACATAAAAGTTGAAATGAAAATGGTGAACAAAAAAATAATTTGTTTGCTTATACAAGCATTAAGTAGAGATAATCCAGATCTTTTAATTTTGGTAGTCTCTTTTTTGAAAAAATTAAGTGTGTTCATTGAAAACAAAAATCAAATGGTATCAATCAAATTTAATAATCAATTTTAATTTAAAAAAAAATCAATTTTATTTTAGAGAGAAGAGAAAATAGTCATTAAACTAGCAAAACTTGTGCCTCATGAACAAGAAGATCTGTTGAATATAACATTACGATTATTTTTAAATCTTTCATTTGATTCAATAGTTCGTTCAGAAATGATTAAGAGTGGTTTACTACCAAAACTTGTAAATTTATTAAGTAAATATTGAATTTATTTTCTCTCTTTAAATATGTCAGTGTGAAATTAAATATTTTAAGACAATGAAAATCAGAGAATTATTTCAATGTGCCTATTATACCATTTGAGCATAGACGACAGTTCAAAAGAAATGTTCAAATTTACAAAATGTGTCGAAATGGTAATTATAATCAAAATTAACTTGAATATTTAAACTTTAGTTTAGCTGATGAAAATGATTATTGAATCGCCTGGAGAACAGGTTGATTTGGAACTAGTTGCTCTAGGAACTAACTTAGCTCTAAACAGCAAATGTGCAATGCAAATGATCGAGTATTCAAAGAAAAAAGGTCTCAAATTTTTGATAAAACGCGCTTTCAAGTTTAGAGATGCACTTGTGATGAAACTGGTACGCAATATTAGTCAACATGATGAAACAAAAAATTTTTTCTTAGTAATTGAATTTTAAATCAAAAAATTTAGTAATTTATTGTTTTAAATTTTCATTTTATAAAAGGATTACATGGGACTTTTGGGAGAGACTATTAAGAGTGAAACGAATGATGACTTTTTAATCGAAGTAGTAGGCACTTTGGGAAATTTGAATATTAGTGATATAGATTATGAAATGTTTTTGAATGAGTATAATCTAGTAAATTGGATAAAAAAAATGCTCCAGCCAGGTAAAAAAAAATTTTTTCTGTAATGAAAAGCTCAATAGATACTAAAAATAGAGTTGAATTTGAACTAATAGAGCTTTATGCATCTATTAAAAGGCTATTAATATCAAATACAATAGTGACCATATTAACTTTTAATAGATAAATAAAAATTAGCTGAATTTTACTATCCTTTTTTTTTGAAAAAAAATTTTACATTAAATTAAAACTGGAAAAAAATCATAATTTTTATTCAAAAAGTTAAAAATGTGTAAGAATAATTTTATTGATTTTTTCTTTTAGGAAATGCCGAAGATGATTTGGTTTTGGATGTAATTGTTTTAGTAGGAGCAGTTTGCAACGATGATTCATGTGCTAATATGCTTTCTAATAGTGGAATAATAGAAATTCTGATCGAACTATTAAATGGTATAAAATTAAATATTAAAAATTGAAAAAAAAATCATGCATTGTTTTTAGCAAAACAAGAAGATGATGAAATTGTACTGCAAATAGTTTATGTGTTTTATCAAATGATCTTTCATAAAAGTACAAGAGAAATCATCATTAAAAAAACTCGTAAATAGTTTAGTTTTTTTAATTATAAATATGAATTTTTTTTGATAGAGGCTCCGGCTTATTTAATTGACCTTATGAATGACAAAAATGCTGAAGTTAGACGTGTGTGTAGTTTTACGTTAGATATAATAAGTGTAACATAATTTCTATAATTTTAAAACAAATAAATCTACAATTGATTTTAGGATTATGACGAAGACTGGTCAAAAAAAATTCAGATAGAAAAATTTCGTCATCATAATTCTCAATGGTTGGAGATGATCGAGGTTTCGCAAGAGAATGAATTGAGAAACCAAATAAATGATCGTTATGGAATGAATGACATGCCAATATATGGCAGTGGATACAATCCTTATTATCAGACTCCAGATGATGAACCATTGGAAAATTATCTGGAGGTTCAAGATGCCGATGCAGTTACCATGAATAGAAATTATGAAATGGGCGATTATTATCATACAGAGACAGTACCTTATGATGGACGAATAAGTCCCGATAATATGCAAGATTATGTGCGGAATGGTGGAGATTTTGAATTTTATGACGATGACGACCAAATGCTTGAACAAGTTGAAATGAGAAATAACGCAAATTTTTATGATGAAGGAAAGGGATATGATAGAAGAGAAGTACCAATTAGAGGAAATGATTACTATGAAGTTGATGCTTATGACGATAGAAGTCGCTATCCATCAAGACCTAAAACTGGCCATAGGTATAATGTGGATAGCTCTTATTATCTCGACGATCCAAACTAATAATCTTAAAAAATACTAATGAAAAATTGAGAATTTTTAGGTTTATAAACCGTCCATTTATTTTTTTTCAAAATAACTTAGAAAAACTTAGAAAAATAAAATTCTTATAAACTAATTTTTTGGAATTTTGAATTTAAAATTTTTAATTTCTCATTTTTCTATCATCTAAATTTCTTACTTTACATAAATTTTTTTTTGTTTCACAGGAAATGCTAAAAGTTATTAAGGGTTTTTGAAATATTTAAGTCTCTTTATTCAATTTAATGTTTGAATCTTTGAATTTTGAAAATCAAGCTTTAGTTTTGTTTAAATTAATCAAAAATATCATATAAATAACTTTAATTTTTTTTTTAACTTGGCTTTTGTTTTTTAATTATTTGGTTTGGTTAAATAAAAAAAAATTTTTTCTTAAAGTTTGATTAAAAACAGAAATTAAATTTTTATTTATAGAATAATTCGAGCAATCTAATTACATGCAAAATTTCAATTCAAAATAATTGACAATTAAAAAAAAATACTGGGCTCGCATTGACAATTTTAGATGAAAAAAAATTAATTTTAATAAAATTAGTTTAATTCAACACTAGAATCATATTTTAATTTACGTTTTCTTCTTCTTTGAAGCACTTGGCTTAACTTCTGAATCTTCACTTGATTTGGCACTACGTTTGACAGACTTGGTCGATTTAGAGCTAGTTGCTGCCTTAGATTTTGTTTTTGTATTAACTTTTATCATTGCATCAGCTCCAATATCATCTTCGTCTTCTTCGACTTCCTCAGCTTCTTCTTCATCATATCCATCATCAGTTAATTTTACTCCCTTCATTTTTTTCACATTAACAGTAGTGAATGGATTTTTGTGTGATTCTTTATTATATGCCCGGGTAAAACTTGCCTTTACTTTCGAATCAATCATTGTCATTGGGTCTTTTTGTCCTGGCCAGGTACCTAGCTCAATAATAGTGTCAAAATCATCACGAGTTAATGAATACTCATTCATTAAACTTAGAACATTTGATATTCCGTCTGCTCCTCTTTTAATCAATGGTCTAGTCAGCATTGTTTTTAATACTGACAAATAATCCAATCCTACACCAATTTTGTTAGCTGATATGTGTACACGCATGTGTTTCTGAAGCTCTTGTAGAATTCGGTCTACTCTCCCCTGTTTGGAATTTTTTCCAAACCAAGATGGAAAAGCTGGAAGACCGATATGACCACGTAGCTTTTCGCCAGGAATATAGGAGGAAAATATGGCTTGGACTGGTAACAAAGACCAATTGTTTTTGTTTCTCAAGATTTTAGATACCCTGTCTCCTTGACACATGCTCTCAATGCTATCACTCAAAAATTCCAAATGACATCTATCTTTTTCTTTTCTATTGCTACCCCTCAAATTTTGAGGAACAACACTCAAATAATTTTCTTGTACCAAAAGAGGCATCAAACTATAGTCCGTAAAAAATAGATCCATTTTTTCCGAAATGTTTTTAGGAGCTCGAGAATTTGTCTGATCGGCATTAAACACTAGTTTACATGCCTCAAATGGGTTCATCCGGATGTCTTTCATTGCTTTTTCTATATCTGATTTGCTGTTTTGAGTGCTTGTCATTACTTTGTTATTTGATGACCACATGCTTAAATTATGTAAACACTGTCTGATATCATAGTTACATCCGATAATTATTTGATCAAGCAAATCACTAGTTATTTTAATGCCTTCCTTGAAACAAACAGACATAAGAGCTGCACGTACTTGTTCGAGTCTTGGCTTGTAGAATCTCAGATCAAAACAATAATTAGCCAAAGAACGAATTTTAATATGTTGTCTGTCATTACAAATACAAATAATAGGAGTTTTAGATTGTTTGATTATTTGAATTAGCTCTTGAATACCACCACGGTCCTCGTTGCCGGCCATACCATCAACTTCATCCATTATGACACAATGTTTGTCTTTACTCAAATCGGAAACTTTATGCTTTTGCTTAAAGTACGAATCTATCGAAGCAGTTTCTGTACTCTCACCCAAAACCTTGTCTAAAAGCTTTTTCGATCTTGAATCAGATGCATTTAATTCAATGTATGTAAAACCAGCTTCTTTGCATACAATTTGGGCTGTAGTTGTTTTTCCAATACCGGGTGGACCAGAAAGCAATGCTGCTTTAAAACTAGACCCAGTCTCCTGATCATTCCAAGGCTTTTTTGTCTTTGAATCTGCTGATGAGTGCCATTTTTGCCAATTCTTTAACCAGTTAAACAATTTATTAGCATTGCTCTTTTCTGTACCTTGGCCAATTATTTTGTTCATTGCCTGTGGTTTGTATTTATCAACCCAAAGTTCATTATTTTTGTTTAAATCATCTTTTTTTTCTTTTGATTCTGTCTTAATTTCTTTATATTCAGTTCTAAAAAAAAATTCTTTAAGAAAAATTAAATTTCTTAAATTTTTACTTTATTTTTTGATCCTGTTTGACCGGAGTTGTTTTCTCTTTTTTTTTAGGCGTTGTAATTTTTTCAGTCTTTATTTTTGGCTCAACTTCGGTCTCAGTCACCATCTCCTCTTCCATCATTTCAACTTCATTTTGTTCATACTTAGGATTCGAAATGCCTGAAAGAGTGCATATTAACTGCAAAAATTCATCTTCGCTTATTTGTTTAACATTTAATTCTTTTGCTTTTTGAATTTTAGTTTCGCCAGCATCTTCTCCAACTATCAAATAATCCAGCTTTTTGGTAACACCTGAAATACAGCTACCGCCATATTTTTCCACAATTTTTTTACACTCATCTCTATCTAGAGAATCTAAAACACCAGTAACTAGAAATTTAAGGCCCGCAAAGCAACCGAGTTTTCCGATTGGAATCGGCTTCGAACCGGGATTTTTAGGCCCATCTCTTCTCATGTACGCAGCGTAATACTTGTTTCCACCTTTTTTAGCTGGTGGCTCTTTTTGTTTCTCTTTGGGACTTAAAACAGGCTTAGTCGAATTTTTTTTCGTTTCTTTTTTCTCCTCAAAATCTTCTTCCATCTTGGTTTTTTTTGCAGCCTGTTTTTCTTTTTTTGCTTTTAATTTAATTGGACTTGGCTCGTCATCTGAGCTTTCCACCACTTTGGTTGTTTTTTTTTTAGCTTCAACCATTGGACTTTTTTTTTCAATTTTTTTTAGGTCGCCATCAGGCATTTTTTGTGGAGCATTTGAGTCAATTTTTTTGATCTTTGCCTGATCATCATTTTTCTTAGAGGCACTCTTACTCAGCCAGTTCATCATCATTGTATTAGGTTTACGCACTGGACTAGTATTTTCATCTGAACTTAGTTTACTAGAGCCTTTTTTGGGTGAAATTTCTTTCTTCATTTCTTTCATATAATTTTTGAAAATTAAAATAGAATTATTAACAAAAATTTTATTTCTTCTATTCGTATACAAAAATTACTCTCAGTTTATTCAATTTATATACTTACATTTGAATTAAGAAAGAGCGCCAAATTTTAAAATCAGCTTTTAAAAGATGTGACTTAAACTTGTCCCCGGTATAGGATTAACCTATGATACATATAAGATAAAAATAAAATTATTATTAGCTTTTTTCAAAAATAAGAATTCCAAATTTAGAAGCTATTTAGTCGGACAAGTACCAAAGTTAGATTTAAAAAAAGAATTTAAGATGGAGTGATCTTGTTGAACAACTTAAAATTTGATTAACTTGTTTTTCATTTTTAAAAATCATGCTCTTTTTTCATTCATGTAAATTTTAAATTCATTATCCAAGAAAAAAAAAATCTTAATTCAAATTGTTTGTAGAAATGGTAAATAATCAAAGCAAAATAAAAGAAAAATCTTGTTGTAGCCGGATGGCTTTAAGACCAAAGGCAAGAATTAGACTGGATTTTAGCAATTTGGAAGATTTAAATGAAAATTTAAAAAAAAATGAAAATAAAACAAATACTAGTCAAAATATAAAACAAGAACCAGTGGATTATAGTGAATGTCAAAACTTGGATTTGATCGAAAACTCTAACTGTAGCTCTGAAGATGATCAAAAATCTCTATCTATGTTGAAGATACCAAATAATACAAATAATCCCCCAGAGACATATTTGATTGACCGATACAAATATGCTGTCAGACACATAAAACAAGGTCTGAGTGTTGAAGAAGCGTGCAATAAGTACAGAATAAGCAAAGGCGCTCTTCTCAAGTGTCTATCAGGCGGTACTGCTCCTAGAGGCAAAAAAACCAGACTTAGCGAGTCAGAAGAGAATGAAATTGTCGAATGGCTGATTGGTTACAAAGACTTGAAGTACAACGATGCCATTCATTTAGTCTTTGAACAGGTGGCTCAAAAATTCGAGATGGCACAAAGACCAAATCCGTTCAACAATGGAAAACCTAGTATGGATTGGTGGTATGACTTTTTGTCCAGACATCCGCAAATAATGGCCTCTAAACCTGACTGGATTATGAGAGGCAAAGTGAATGATCAATACATTCGAGATGTTCAATCCGGACATTTAAAGTGCACAAAATTTAGACGAGCTCTTCTCTCTGCTATTCAATACATACGAGACATGAACGAAAACATACAAAATTTAGATGGTGATTTCATTTGTAGCGAAGTAGCCAGTCCACAAATCAAACAGAAAAAAAAAATAATCAAACCTAGAACGAAAAAATTGCGCTCTAGTAAAAGACTTCTTGATCAATCAAGTGTTAATGATTCAATAATAAAGCATTCAACTACAAATGATTTTAATATTGAGAATGTGAATGCTGATGAAAACAATGAAGCAAGTGTTGAAAGTCCAACTTTTATTACAGAAATATTTAATTCCGATTTGGAAACAAATGGCATCAATGAATTCAATGATTTAAAAAGTCATTTTAAAGAAGAGAATGAGTTTGATTCGGCTATTTATGATATGAATTTTGATAACATTTGTTCTGAAGATCGAATACTCAACAATAATTTTAGATTAGAAAACTCAAATTTTAGCGAGCAAAATGATTCGATCATAGCGAACAATTTAAGCTCATCACCAATTTTAAATTCCAATCACTGCTTCAGTTTTATCAACAATCAAAGATATTACCAACATCTGTTAATCCCTGATGATGATGATGACGACGATGAGAATATTTAACCCTTATTTTTTTTTTTTTTGCCTTAATTTAGTTCAAAAATTAAGTACTTTTAATTTAAACGTATTTATTAAAATTGTATTTAATATACTGGTTTAAGATGTTATAAGTTATAGACATTTTCATTTAAAAAAAATTTCTTTTATTTTTTTGGCTATTTTATACTCATAATGTTTTTTAATGTTAATTTTGCTCGTTTTTCTTGCGGAAAATAAATTTAAACAAAATTTAACTTTTTTTTTGACTGCTTATTTCGTTTTAATATTTTAAAATTATCAAAAAATATCTTCAACTGTAAGATTAAATTTTTATTTTTTGATGCGTTAATTAAATTTTGAAAACCAGATTTGTTTATGCATCGTTCATGACTAAATCCTTAATTCTAGATAAATATACGACTCAATAAACTGATAATTCTCGAGAAACTCTTTTTGATTAATAAATGATTTACAAAAGGATTGATTAAATGGTAATTTTTATCAAACTAATAACAAAGACAGAAAATTATTCTAACAAAGAAATATTTTAATTCTTTCTTTTTTTATAATTAATTTCAAATTTGGTCGATGTTTATAGACAATTTAATTATTTAATTTGAAAATAAAATAAAAATTTAAAAAAAAAATGAATAAAACCACCATAACAAAGAGATTATTGGTTTCCCCAGAATAAAACCATTTTTTTCAATCTTCTGATGAAACAAGTTTTATTAACTAAATAATACTTGAGAATGAGACTTGAGCATTTATATTCAAAGCGAATTTAAATGGGATTCTCAAATTGAAAATGGCAAACACTATTTTTGTAGATGATTTGTAGATCTTTCAAATTTCCAACAAACAAAGAAGTTAATACTGTTCACTTTTCAGATCTAATTTGGAAAATACAATCAGTTCATGGTGTCCATATTTAGAAAACGATATAAACGTGATCGAAAAAGTACAGTGTAGGCTGATGCGCAGTAGGTGAAACAACAGTTGTTTCACTTTGTTTCATCTGCAGAACAAAATTTTCATCATTAATACCACAAGGTATAAAATTTATTAATTTTTCTACTGGAAATTTTCACATTTTTCTCAACTTGCAGATTTGGAGTATCTACAAAGAGATCTAATCCAATTGATCAAACTATGAAGATTGTGAATATAAGAATGAGGATAAACTACACCTTAAACATCAGACCTGACTGCAAAAAGATAAAATTTCTAAAGAAACTCCAAAAACTTGGTGTGAAAAAGAGTAAGGAAATGAAGTTAAATATTTAATTTTTTTAAATACAGATTTGTTGTTGTTAAGAATAAATAGATCCAAATTAAATAAGACAAGCAAATGTAAAATTGTATGGCAAGAGAGCAAAAGGCGATCAATAGACCAAACTTAAATTTATTAATATATCAAAAAAATACAAGCCGAATATAATTCTTTTTAAACAAATTTTTAAGTTTTGTCTTTTTATATTAAAAATATCATTTTTTTCGACTTATAAATTTCCAAATAAAATAAATATTGAAAAGAACTCCAAAAATTTTTAAATTCTTAAATTGTTAACTTTTAATTTAAAATTAAAAAATGCATATATATTTATGAATTATATTTTAATCTTCGGTTCAATTTCTTTTATTTTAATCAAAAAAATTTCAGTTTTTTAAGTGTTTATTTTTTTAAAAATATAGATTTTACTATTTTAAAATTTCTGTTCAATAAAAGAAAAACGCCTTTCTCATTACATAAATGTATAAACAAAATTGATTAAATTCAAATAGAAAATCATTTTTTCAAATAATATTTAAAGAATACATTAAAACAAAGATTATTTTATGACAGAATATCATGACAATTCTTTTTTAATATTTAAATCTTCAATAATGTTTTTTGCTTCCTCAGAATCATTTGAAGAAGGCAATTTATCTTCGAGTTTCTTTATTTCATTAGAAGACAAAGACATTGCTCTTTTCTTCGGTAAAGAGCCATTTGCTTTAGGTAAGCATATCGAGAGTCTCTCTTTCTTGGCGTCGTTCAATTTTCTTTTTTTTGAATTTTTGATCTCTTCACTGGCTGATGATTCACTGGATGTCTCACTTTTAATACTTGTATTTGATCTCGATACTCTTGCATCACTTGAGCTATTCTTAGGCCTTGCTCCTATAAATCCACTACAATTTTTGGATCCACATTTGCAGATGGCTTTCTCATTACTCAAACAATCCAAATTGTAATTAAAAGTCAATTCTGTAACTAAATAAATTATTTATTTGACATTCTTAAAATTAAATTCATAAAATTGTGGCTTATTTTTGAATTTAAAAACTAATCTTGTTATTATCATGCAAATTTTTCAATACAAAGTCGTTTTGAATAAAAGTTTTTAAGTGTAAAATAATCTATAATTATTTTAGATATTTTTTCATTTGAATTTAGTCGAAAATTATTGAATATCAAACAATTATCAGATAAAAAGTTCTTATCTTTAGTGTTTAGTTTTAGATGCCTTTTTTTAATTTTAACGGATGAGTCATAATTTTTTTTTAAAAATAAAGTAATGCATTACTTGTGTTTTAAAGATCTTGAGAAAGCTTAATTATTAATCTCTAAAAAAATATATATATACCATAATATGCTTTTTTTTTGACCATGATATACTTTTTTAAGGTCATTTTTTAGCCTTAAAACTTTTTGGTTAGTCTAATCGGCTCAAATTTTTTAGAGAATATTGATCTTAGATAAATAAAAATTGGTACAAATTTTGGTGAAAATCGAATATTCCTATCGTTAATATTCGTTTTTTCCTATTTTTTCAAGCATGTCAAAAAAAGTGCATTTTTTGTGGTATTTTGACATTATTTTAAGTATTAATAATCAGAAAATTATGATCTTTAGCGATTTAGATAGCTAAATTATTCATAAATTAAATTTTTAATAAAAAAATAAAAAATCAAGTCAAGGAATAGTCCCTTCAAAGGGTACCAGGTGCACTTGAAGACCTAGAGCGATCAAGCAATGCACTAATCCAGAACCATACTTAAAAAAAAATACATAGATAAAATGTTTATAAGTTTGTAAAATTTCAGCCTTGTCTGATTTTCTGATCATAATAAAATCTTGATTTGAAAATTTTGCAAAACATTATGACTTACCCCTTATTTCTATCAAAAAATATTTAAGTTTCAATTTTTTGAAAAAAGGTCTAAAAAACTCTCGGGTTTTCTAGTGTTAATGTTACATCTTCTCGAAAAAAAAACCTTTGAGTCTTAAAACTTTCTTTAGATCAATAACCATGTTAAGTTAAGCTTATTATTTTTATCTTTACATGAAATTTAATTATTTTAATCAAAAACCAAAAGATAATTGTTTTTTTGGAAAAATTGAATAATTAGACGTTTTTTTTTCAACTTTTAGGACAATCTCGTTAAATTTTCTTAAATTAAATAGCAATAATGAAAACTTACAAGCTGGAATATCAACAAGGGCAAAAAGACCAATTCTAATATTACCATTTACAACCCATTTTTGCGTTTCCATATTTGGTTCACAGCTATGATTAGCAAATCGAGAAATATTTCCTTTCGGACCGGCGTCAATAATCCTATTGCTATCAATTGTCAAATAGTAAAAATTCGTAATGCCATTTTTATTAGCCATATCTAATCTACGCTTACACTCTTCTTTGGTAATCAATTCGCCTACGTATTCATTAACGAATTCGCCTTTTTTAATATCAATTAAACTTCGAAGACCCCATCCACGAGAACCAGTAAAAAAAGGCTCTTGTTTTGGGTAAAGTTTTTTAACAAATCGTTGATTCATGCATCGATCACCAGCGAGACATACTGAAGGATGACATTCGTGATTAAGCATTCGATTGAGACAGGTTCGATCGCTGCTACAAGGGGCAGGTGATTCTGAATTACATTCGCAACGGGATATTTCATCTAAACGACACTTATTTACAACAACGTTTCCTACAGGACGGTTCGATTTTATCATTTGAAATTCTGGTTTTTTCACTTCTTTTGCTATTCGGCCTTTCTTAAGTTTCTCGACTTGTTCAAAAGCTAATTTAGCTTGCTTAACTCCTATATTAAATGCATTAGTCAATTTATTTGATAGACCAGTGGGCTTTTGCGATTCGTCTTCTTCAGCAAAGCTAAAACATCGGCCTACAGTAAGCCAGTAAAAGTCATTTGTTCCGAAAAACTTTACTGGAAATTCTCCGACTTGATTTGGACGATCACGTAAATTTTCTGGTAAATATTTTGGTTCGCAAATTTGTGCTGGCCACCACCGATAAATGCCTTAAAAAAAATAATTTATTTGTTTTCATTTATTTTTTGAATAATTCCTTAATCTGAATTGAGATTAAAAGAAATATAAACAAAATATACCATTTTTTACTATAATTAAAACGAAAATTAGCCCGATCAGCCGAAATTTCACTCTTTTTTTCCTAAAAATAAATCTATTACCGCGTAATTTGTTTTTCTATTTTCAAAGAATAGAAAAAAAATAAAAGGGCAAAATTAAAAAATCAAAATTTTGGATTTGGGAAAAGTTTCTTACATATTTTGAACAATTCTTCAATTTATTTATAAAAAATAAGAAATAAATAAAATTCAATATGCATTGTTTTAGAATATTCAATTATTTGATGGATTTCCTGTTTATCTTTTTTAAAATATTGAAATATCTTTTACCCACTTTTATTATTTTTTAAAATTTTTGGGAACAAATTTTAGGACCAAAATCGAACGGATTTTTTTAGATTTTAAGCAATAAAAGTTTAATTTTTATCGATTATGTTTTTGACTTTAAAATAGTTTAAGAACCATTCTAAAATTATGCATATCGAATTTTATTTTCTTGATTTTTTATAAATAAATCCTTTTGCTGCTAGCTTTTTTTTTTAAATTTTTGCTAAAAAATGTCAAAGATAAAAAAAAACTTTCCATATGCATGTTACAAGTTTCATGGAAATTTTAACACAAAAAAAATAAATTTACTAATATGATTTTTATTTATACCATATTTTAATTTTATAATCAAATAATCACGTCATAGTCTCAAATACATGAGGCTAATTAGGGGTCTCAAACAACATCATGATTTTTTTTAAGGACAATAAAATTAGTTCAAGAATTCAATCATCAAACTAAAATCATGATATTTAAGAAAATATACAAAAAATTCAAAATCTTAATTTTTTTTATATTGCCCCATATCCACATTTTTATTCTGAACACAAGTAAAAATTTGGTTCTATTAAAAATCTGCATAATATCAGAGACAAAAATTAACCCTTTTCAGAAATTTATAAATTTATTTCAGAATTTCGAGGCACAATAGTTGAATATGTAGTAATTCGGTCAAATGAATTTTTTGAATAAAGGAGTTAAACCCTGTTTTCCGCTTTATCTCATAAATTCATCTCATTGAAGATCACCAGCTATTTTATTGAAAGATTCGAAGATTTCATTTTGTTTGGGACTATGTGAATTTTAATTTAATTTTTTTTTAATTTTAAAATCTACATAAATCTAAAAAGGATTTAAAATACGAGGATTTAAAATTTTTTCAAAAGAGTCAAAATGATTCCTTTGGTGCCTTTAGTGTCATATTGTCCCAAATTAAATGTTTCAATATAATTGAAAAAAATTCGCTTTTACAATATTAACAATATTTTTTGAAATAATATAAAATTTTACTGAAGAAATTTAAAAGTTTTTTCAAGAATTGTTTGTTTTTTAAATTTTTTAGATGTGACGAAACAATTATCTCATTTAAGTTTCATCATCAGAGCTCATTTTCATTATGAGATCTGATTGAGCATTGAAAATAATAATTAAAGGATACACTTACCAACTTTGGCCCAGATTATTTGACCATTCAATGGTTTTTTGCCCAATAGACAATCTTCACACGTCCAATTACTTTCAATTTGATGACTTTTGCCACTGCTTAGAGTAATTGAAGTGCCATTAGTGCCACTAGAACTATTTGATAGAGGTGAAAGCTGATCTAGTTTAATTTTGCTACTTGCGGGAGAGCTTGGTTCATCATTTGACACCTTTTCATCAAAACTATTACTTTTATTCAAATTCTCGAGACATTTAGTATGATAAGCTGCAGGACATTGATTACAACCAATTAGGTCGTCCTTCTTACAGCAGCTAAAACACCATGTAACATTTAGCCTAACGTGTCCGCGATTATTTTTCAGCGGCCTAAAATGAGCCGGGCAAATTATATAATTGCTATTAAGCATAATCGAGCCTGCAGGGGGGCAGTGTTCTCCATAATGGTAGGACAACGGACAACGGAAACATTTTATCAAACGACCTTTCCTTGCTTGAGACATTTCCATTCCTTGTTCTAAATAGCAAGTTCTACAATGATGCGCTGGGCACATAAACTCTTCTTTATTTGAATCAACTTCTTCTTTCTCAAACAGCCGACTTTCTTTAATACAATCAAAATGGAAGTATTTTCCACATGAAGAGTGACAACATTTAAAAGTTAGCAAATTGTTTTCTTTGGATGGAGATTTTTTGCACAAAAAACACATATGCGAATCGTTCTGACATTCTTCGCATAAAAATGGATCACTTGGAAGCTTCATCAATCCAATGCAGTCCAAGTGAAAAGATTGCTGACAGTTGCCTTGGCAATCGATTAGGCTATTAGGCATTTCACAAACTGAACAAATGTTTTCTTTTTTGAATGGTTGATTAGGCGATTCAAGCTTGGCATATTCTAAGTCGATTTCTTCATTTGAGTCGTTCTTACTGAAGCCGTTTGAAATTGTAATTTTGTCAGATAAATCGTCCTCATTCGATGAATCATCCCTGTCTTCCGATTCGGAATTTTTCCTCTTTTTTATTTTTATGTTGGGCAGCGATTTTCTGCTTCTTTTCGGCTCTTGTTTTATCTTTGTATGAGTATTTTTTACCAATTCGGATATACTTGAGCTGATTGATGTAACAGCCGTAGAAATCGATTTTGGACGGCTGGATTGAATTACTCGAGGTATGGTGGTTTCTTCTTTATTTTGTTTATGCTTTACCATTCTTGGTAAATTGTACACTCAAAATAAAGAAATTTTGATCGGATTGAAAATTATTAGAAAAAAAAATTTCACCTTAGTTTTTTTTATTATTGAATGTTTTAAATTTAAAAAATTAAGAAAAATTTATGGATATTTACATATGCTTATTGAGATGTTGAACATTTAATTGGGTATTTGGAATCTAATATAACAAAATTTCTTAAAATAAAATTTCTGATTTTTTTCTCAATCAATAAATAGTTTTTAGAATTTCGAATTTTTTTGTCAAAAAAATTTAAAATTGACTAATTTTTTTTCACTAAAAAAAATTACACAAAAAATATTTATATTTAGTAGAATATTTTTTTAAATTGGCATAATTTATAACCTAAAAATATTTAAGTAAAAGTAGTATCTCTAGATATTTCTATCTATACCAAAGCTGTAAGGAGCAAAGTTTGATCAATGGTTAGACTTTGGCAATCTTTACTTCTAACTATTTTAAAGACTTATTTGCCATAATTTATTGTTTTCCCACTAATACCATTTGGTGAATATTCAACCGGGCATTTAAGTCTTAAAAACTATATCTCAATAAGCATTACCGGTTTATTTTCTATACCAGTCTATTTTCATTTGTTTTTCTTACGCTTTTGTGCATTCTTATTGAAGTTGATGCCATTTGCCCAAAAGAAACTAAATACTATTCATATTATTATTATAATTATTATATACTTGAATTAAGTCTCTTTTTAAACCTTGATTAAGACTCATAAGATTTAAATATTTAAACTCGTCTTCATAATAACATCTTATTGAATTTGCAGATAGATATTTGAGTCAATATTTGAAACAAGATTAGAAGGAATTATTAGGATGAGTCAAAAAATCATGCTAATCTTCAATAATTTCTATAGTCTTTAGCCATCAATGAATAGTTCGATTCCTCTTTTGAACTATTCGCGGCTTTTGGAGTCAAAAAACTGATGATACCCTTCTTCAACTTCGTCTTGGTAAGTAAAAAGCCTTTATCTAAGAAAATGAACAATTGAGTGAAAAAAAAATGATAATAAGATAGAGATATCTGGGCTTTATGATGAATGAGTAAGAAGTTCGATCCCTTCCAGTTCTTCTAGCTTTAAGAGATTTAGCGTTATCTTGAAGAAACAAATCTAGCTTTTGGTTGACCAAATTAGGATATTTTTCTTGAAGTAAAGCATATATTTGTTCTAATTGCTCAGAATAAAGTTCTGAATTTAAAGTACGACCGTCTGGACAAGCTCAAAGTGTATTACCCAATGGAAATTCTACCTAACAGACAACATCAAAGGTTTCTTTTTTCACTATGAGATGGATCCAATAATTGATTTCTATTATCACAATTTCGAAAATAGATCCACTTCTCATCTCAAGTACTAATCCATCTGAAAAATCTTTCATCTTGAGGATTTTTTAAAGTAGTTTCCTAAAAATTTAAATGTATTATTGAACATCGAAATCTATCTAATCATAAGGAACAAAATAAATTTGCACAGATTTTGTAGTAGTAGCATTTGCAGTAGTATTCCGTAGTAGGTGATATAATAAATGCTTGATTTTGTTTCAATAAAAAATAATAAAAGAATAAAATTTTATTTATCACAATATTTAGATTATTAATTTAATAACTAAATAATTGATTCTTTTCTTAGCTTTTAAATTTTTATACAGTATTTGTCACTCTAGCAGACTCCAAATTCAAAAAACGATATCTTTCGTGAGTTTTTTCCAATTCTTTAAAACGATTTCTTTCAAGATTTTTCTAAAAAAAACAAAAAAAAAAACACTTTGAGTTTTATTTAGATAATAAAAAAATTTACCCTTTGATTTGAATAAATATTTATTTGTTTCTTTGATTCTTCTTTATTTACAGATATTACATCAATTTTACGACGTTCCTGTTTTTTTTCGTTTATTTTTTGCTTCAATTTAGCTAATGACTCAGAATTTTTAACTTCTTCCTTTGTCTTTTTTTTCATATCTTCGAAAGTTTCTCTACGATTTTTAATCAAATTTTTATTCTTTTTTTAATTCAAAAATTTTTTTTTTACTTTTTTTCATTATTGCTGACCTCATTCCGATATTTATTTATATAATTCAATTTGTCAATTAAATTTTCTTCTTTTTCAATTTTGCTTTTGATAATTTCGTCATGCTTTTTCCTATAAAATTCCTCATTTTCCTGCTTTGCCAATTGGAGCCGCTCAGTTAACTCAGCAATAGACATCTCGTTCAAGAAACCGTATCCTTGAGTTTTAGTCAAATCAACTTGCTTTGTCCTATTAATAGGAATCGATTCAGCTGCTTTAATTTGCTGAATCAGCTCGATTTTTTTTCTCATCTCTTCCTCTATCTTAAAGATTAAAATTTTATTTAAAATATTTTTTTTTCTAGAAACAAACTTTCTTATAAGCTTCGGCTTCATATTTTTCAGAATCTTTGATAACTTGTTGAGCAATTATTTTCTTATTTTCTATCAACTGTTCCTTAATTTGCTTAACTTTTTTTTCATCTTGAAGTACAGTGTTAACTATATTTTTAATTTTCTCATTTTCTTTTTTTTCCTTTTCTTCTTTTTCTTTTTTGAGCAATGAATTTTCGTGCTGAATCTGTTTTACTTGAGCTTTTTTGTTTTCAACTGCATTAGCCTTGGCCAAAATAGCTTCTTCATGGGTCAATTTGCTTAGCAGTTTTTTCATTTCTATTCTTTCCTGCTCAACCTTTAAGTCATTCAAGCGCATTTCTGTCTGCCACTTCAAAAATTCATTTGGACTACCTTGTCCCATTTCAAGATAAGAAAATTTTTTCATCATTTCATCTATTTGTTTTTTAATAAGATGCTCATCTTTGAGGACTGCAGCGGTGTTTAGTTTAATAGGTTCCAAGCTATTTTGTTTGGGAATGAAAGGTTTTGCTTTAAATTGCGGCACAGGCTCTTTACTCGTCTCATTGGCAGATTTAGAGACTGTTCTTTTGACAATCCGAGATTTTTTCTCATACGTAATGTCTGGATTTTTTGCCAAGCTTGTTATTGAATTAGCTGATTTGGAAGAGTGCTTCAATGGCTTAAAAGTTTCTCTTTCTGGTAAAGGTTCTGGAAGCAGAACTTTGCGAGGTTTTGGTTGGGTTAAGTTGAACGGCTTTGGTTGAGTTGCTGCCTGTTTAGGCTTTGGTTTCACTTGGTAAATGGCCTCTTCCATTTCTTTTAAAAATAAACCCAAATCTGGCAAGAGTTTAAGCAGTGGATTGAGAATATTTTCTTCGACAAAAGTTTTATCCAAAAGGGTTGACCATGCGTCACTCATCCATGTCATCAGAATTTTTTCATTCAAAAAATATTTTAAAAACTTAAATATTTTTTCCTGATTTGAATAATTTGATAGAATGTATAAATATTCAATTCCATAATATTTAATATGGTACAAGACCAAGTATGTGACAACTAGAGAGTTTTAAAAATTTTAAATTTTAATCAAAGAATTATTTTAGTTAACAAAAAATAATACATGTGTACAAACTACGGTCGCTTTGAAGACAATTTTTTCCATCTTTGGAATAATAACCGTTAATTACAATGTCGATTATGCTTTTTCTGTCGAAGCAACCATAGAATATTTCCAATATAAATCGCTTTTCTGGCTCACCAAAAAACTTAAATAGACTTTGAATCAAACATAGAACCAAAAATAAAGAAAACTTAATACTTGAAAATTTTGAATATTTTGTAAATAAGTTTCAGGTGAAAAGTTTGTATCACATTTATCCAATAGATCCAAGCATATTGAAACAATATCAAATGACATCATCAACTATTCAAAATTTTAACAGCATTTACCATAAACCACTTATTTTAAAGATATCAAATTGCCTATTAGCAAATAAATTTTAAACAAGCAATAGTTTTTTTTAATTTTATTAGTCGTCATGGAAATTTCGCTTTATAAATATTTGAGCTTTAATTTCAATGTGAATGTAGACTTTGTGAATAATTAAAAAAATATTGTCTTAAATAAAATTTAACTTAAGCTTATAATTTAAATCTCTTTAAAAACCGAAAATTAATTAGAAAATTTGTTTATATTTTAAATTAAGCTTTAAAGCTTAAATTTTTTTAAAATTAACAAAGATAAATCAGGCAATTTTTCACAACTATATATTTATCAAATAAATTTAAAAATAAATATTAAAACTTTTTATCTTTTGAATATTCATATTTATCGATTTTAAAGTCCGGAACTGATAAAAATTAAAAAATGTCGGATAAAAGAATATTTTATTACATTTTTGTTCCTAAATTTAAGAAATTTTCTTTTAATATCTAGAGTCAAATCTGTACGATTTCTTTTAACTCCAGTTTATCAATTTTTGGTTTTTAAACAATTAACTTTGTTGTAAATAAACAAACACTTCAATGCATTTTCATATTAGATAACAGAAAAAAACAATAATTTAATTAGTCAGATTACAGAAAAAATTTAATGAAAAAATTGATGTCGGAATTCAGAAATTATCTAACATGCCTTATCGGATATTTTAAATAATTTACTATGTAATATATCAAGAAGTAATTGGAAATCGAAATTTAGTCGGAATTTTGAGAATTCCGGAATTTCGAGGGTTGACTGTAGTAAGAAATTGTAAACAATTAAAATTTTTTATTTTTTGATTTAAAATCTATTGTTTGCCGTTTAAGTGATCTAAAAAATTCTATATATGGAAAATTTTTGACTTAAAAAAAAATTTGTTTGTAAATATTTATTATTTCAAAGAATAAAATTTTAGTTATCCTTCAAATATTTTTGATCTGTAGAAATTTTTATAAAATAATTAAAACAAAAACACAAAATTGAAAGAATAAAAGCTGATTTTGTAATTATATTTCGTTGCAACATGTAAATTTGCATTATAAAAACATTATCTTACAGTTGTGCAAATCTAACAAAAATTAAATTTAAACATATTTTAGCTCAGTATTTTTTGCAGATAATATTCTATGAAATAGCAAATTTTGACAATTTATAAAGCTTTTGCATGTTTCACCTTGTCGCTTGTTTTTAACTTGTTAAAAAGAAATTATAAGATTTTTTAACTTTTTTTGGTCAGAAAGTCTTTAGATGATAATGAATAACTAGAATATATGAGCAAAAAGAAAATGTCAAATTGAGACCAGTCTTTTGAAACAAAAGTATTTGACTAAATAAAGATGAAACAACGATTTTTCATAAATATTTTGAACAAAAATAACAAATTTCCCAAGCAATTGTCTTTTTCATCCATTTCTCGTTCAAATTTCTAATCTTTCATGAAAATTTGCTGAGAAACTAGCAACTATTTTGAAGGATTTAATTCAATCAATTGATTCTGGTCAATCTCTTATACATATTTATTAATATTTAAAAGTTGTTTAACTTATTCTTTAAAAATTGAGATAAAACTAAAATTTTTAATCAACATTAATTTTATAGCAGTTTCTTTTTCTCAATTGTCTTAAAATTAAAGATCAAAAATAAAAAAGAAAATTTTAGTGGAAATATCGTAATTGATCTAAATTAGTAATTTAACATAAATTCAATTGAATGTAAACTTTAATTTGCCACAATTTTCTCCTTTAAAAAAACAAGATAGATTTGTTTAAAAAAAAATAATATAACACAACTTTCTTTATTAAATAAAATGTTTTAAAAAGCATTAGAATACCAAAATGTTTTAAAATTTTGTGTCCTTAAATAAATACACGGAAAAATTAAAAAAAAAAATAAAACAAAAATCCGACTAGTAAAATCTGTATTTAAAAAACATAATAACTAAATTAGTTTTAATAAAATGTTACAAATACTATTTTCATTTACTAAATGTTTTTTTTTTAAAATACTATAAATTAAAAATAAGATCTAAAACTAATTTAATTTTTGTCCTTATTTTTAATTGTAACAAAAAAAAACAAAAAACGCTTCATATTAATATTGTTCGCATTGAGGGCCTTTGGTATTTAAATGATAGTTTTTATGCTTAGTCATAGAGTTGAATTTGGCCAATATTCGCTAATTTAGCAAACAATTTAATAAAATACAACAAAAAGTATCTAACAAGTGATAAATAATACTATAATATTCTATTTAAAAATAAAAACTCATAGCTTTTAGTATTTATATTATGATCTAAATCATAAGAAATAATAAACAAAAAAATGCTGAAATAAAAAAGAAAAAAAACAACCAAAGACTACTTCTCTTAAAATTAAGTTTCATGAAATGAAAATTTCAATTAATAAGCACCATTGAACCAAGCAGCATTTACACGAACACAAAATAAGTCTGGAATTATTTTACAATAATTTCTCTAAAAATAAATGGGCTCTGGTGCGAGAGCCTGGAAGTTCAATGCACGACTAAAATTCTACTCAATAAATAACATCAATTTTTTTGTGTTTTGCATATGTACTAAAAAATATTGGATGCTTGAACCAGGATGGAAAAAAAATAAAGAAATCAATAAACATAAATAACAATCTCATAGAATGTATTCAATTTAGCTGAACAAAAATGGCACTTATGTGTAAAATTGAAATTTTCGATCAATGTTTTTTTTTTGTTTTTGCATTTTTTTCTTTTAAATAGATAAAATTTTCCTTTTCTGACACAAAACAAAATTGCATTCTAAAATCGGAATCGGATTATTTTATTTATGTCTATAGATAGTTAGACGGATACATAGAATCACAAATGAGAGTTTCATCGCCGTGAATTAGTCCTTGGTTGTCATCTATGCCATGATTATCATGTCGCATTAGCAAATTTTGATCAGTATAATTGAGGTTACTATGGTAAATGTTTGAAAAGAACGGTCTATCGTCAAGAATGTCAGAATGTCCAATCGACTCAATATCAAGCAAATGATTGTCATAAGCAATCGGTTGTTGTTTTATATTTATGAATGAGTTTGGATCTATGTGGTGTGCAGGCTCCTGATATCTCACATTTAAAATCATTTCATTAGAATATTTTGCTTGGTTAAAAAGCTGATTGTTTAAGAAACCAGTTTGATCTAAATGAGACGATTGAACAGTTAAGTCTTTTTTGATCATGTTGGGATCCATCAAAGCCTTAAAATCGTTGTCGTCCAATTCTGAGTTGAATATTTCTGTGCTATAAGTAACACTAGCATTTTGGCCGTCATCAAAATTATCATCTAAATTATCCATACATTCGTCCTCCCCCTCTACTTCTTCCTTATCACTTAACTTCTCCTTTTCATTGACAAATTGATTGAATAAATTACCATGCTTTTCATAACCATTTGAATCAATGAACAGGCTCTCGTTTTTGGCAATCAAATTTAAATCCTGTTTGTTCAAATTGGAGTTAATAAGTGATATTGGCGAAACAGAGGAAAGATCTTCATCGTTATAATCCAGGCTATTTGTTGTAACTGTAGTTGAAGAACAATTGCTGTTATTTCTATTGTGAATATTGTTAGTATGGTTAGATGATTCATTAATACAATTATTGCTCAGCATTATGTTTGAATACATATTTGTTTGAGTATTTTTTGGTAGATTGCTGAATTGGTTTTCCAAATTGGTACCGCTGTGAAACATTTGTGCCACATTTTCATCGGCTTGCTTTATCATGTGAACTCCATTTTTAGTTTTGGCGGATTTTACTTTTGAATGAAAAGCTTTTTGATTATCTTTTGCTTTTGGACTCGGATTAAGTGAGCAAGTGGGTAGAGAATTCGAGCTAGAACCTGTTACTGATTCGAGTATTGAATTTGATACCGGATCATTTAAGCTTTTTATATATTGAATAGCCGAGAGAAGAGCTCGTCTGAATTTGGTGCACTTTAAATGTCCGGATTGAACATCTCGAATGTATTGATCATTGACTTTTCCACGCTTTAGCCAGTCGGGTTTAGAGGCCATTATTTGCGGATGTCTGGACAAAAAGTCATACCACCAATCCATACTAGGTTTTCCATTGTTGAACGGATTTGGTCTTTGTGCCATCTCGAATTTTTGAGCCACCTGTTCAAAGACTAAATGAATGGCATCGTTGTACTTTAAGTCTTTGTAACCAATCAGCCATTCGACAATTTCATTCTCTTCTGACTCGGTAAGTCTGGTTTTTTTGCCTCTAGGAGCAGTACCGCCTGATAGACACTTGAGAAGAGCGCCTTTGCTTATTCTGTACTTATTGCACGCTTCTTCAACACTCAGACCTTGTTTTATGTGTCTGACAGCATATTTGTATCGGTCAATCAAATATGTCTCTGGACTTGTGTTACCATTGGCACCGTTTGTAATTATACTTTCATTAAAATTTTGTGTTGAACAAAGAAGATTATTTTCGTCAAATATCAAGTTGTCAATTGTTGTTTGGTCTGATAGAGATTTTGAACTTCGTTTACGGGCTGTTTGTTTAAAATTTGATTTTCGTTTTGTTGGTGTAGGCAAAGAAGGTGTCGGTGAAGAAAGACATAATGAAGTGCTTGATTTTCTAGCATTTTGTTTTTTAAGATTTATTTTTTCGACCACAGAGTCGGAGAGATTTCTTGCAAACGAGCTGCTTAGCTCGTAGTCGGTTGAATTCGACCAAGTTGAAGATGTTGGTGAAAGATTTTTTTTCATTTCTGCTAAATTTTCAAATCCGTTGCTGTCTGAACTGCTACAACTAGACGAATCACTTGAACTACAACTACTAGTTGAGCTACTGCTACTAGAGCTAGATCGACTACTCGCTGATGAATTGCTATTCGATCTGCGTCTTGGACTGGCTTCCAATTCATCATCAGTTAAATTTTCATCATTTTTCCTTTTTTGTGCATTGTTCAATTTAATTTTTAACTTAAGCTCATTTTCACCACATGGTTCCAGAATTTTCGACGTCCAAATATCTGGTTTAGTTTTTAAGCTACGATTTTTATTCAACCTTTTTACCAAATTTTTTTGTTCATTTAACAAACTAGTCAATGTTGTAGCGTGACTATCTTCTTCGTCTTCTTCACAATTCTTCTCATCCATATCATCCTCATCACTCAATGATTCTGATTTACTCTTTATTATATTTTTGTTATAATCAATTTTTTTTCTATTTTCATTTTGTTTTGATTTTTTTACGCTTTCCTTTAAAAAGGGGGCAAAAAAAAGTAAATAAAAAATAGTTTATTTAAAATCAGACTACTTGATTGACAGATAATATTGAAAAATTATTTTGTACATTACTAAATTTCAATTTTGAAGAGTTATCAATTTTTTTTCCATTTAAGTTTAAATTTTCTCTCTTTTGACAAAAATAAAACTAGATAAATAAATTTAGGATTTTTTTAAAGTTTTTACTTTTCTTTTCTCACTTCTACTCTGACTATGATTCGTGCTATTTTGAGTTCTAATCAGATCAGCTTGCCGAATCGCCATATCCCATTCTTCTCTTTTGTAGGTGGCTATTTTCAATTGAAATCGTTCGGCTAGTTCTTCTTTGGCAGATTTGCTAGTTGCTTTGTCCACTTGATCCTGAGCATACCTCTTAAACGAATCGATTCCCGCATATTCAAAAATGTTTTTATCCGAAACCCAGTCTTTCTCAGAATTACATCCGATCAGCTCAACAAAATAGACGTAATTTTCTCCTTAAGAAAAAAAAAATATTTGATTTCTTTTTTATAATAAAAACGATACCAATTTGGTTTGAATCATTCAAAATTCGACATGGCCACCAGGGCTGATTTTTCAATTTTGCCCATACGAGGTCGTGTTTTTTAAATAAAGGTCTTGTTTTCTGAGATTCGTTGGATTCGGAAGTCCTGGTCGATTTGCTTTCGTTGCAGCTAAACGTGGATTTAGCCACAGCAGGTACTTGATTTAGTGGACGAATGTTCGGATTTGTATGCATGGGATTTTTTCTATCTAAAGCATTTGATTTAGTGTTAGATTTACATATGGACCGGTTTTGAGAAGAAGTGGATGAAGCTATTGCAGCTGCCATCGTTTACCAACATTAAATTGAAATTAATTGGCAGAATAATGACTGTAGAGTGTTTGATTAAAATCTAAAAAAAGTCTATAAATTTAAAAGACAAACCAGACTGTGATGGTAACATGATTTTGTACAAAGACATTGAGAACAGAACAAACGCAAAAAAGTTTCGAATTAAGAAACAAACAATTTAATAAATGCTGGCTAAAATTCTTGTGTTTGGTATTGTTTTTGCAAAAAATGTGCATTTGAAACTAGAAAAAAATTAAGATTTAAGAAAAATGATTAATGATTATTGCAATCAGTATTTAAAAAAAAATTATGAATTATAAAATAAAATTTTAGTTTTCATTTTTGAAAATGTTTTAATAAATAATTTAAACCAGTACATAAATTCTCAATAGAATAACTTGCATTTATTTGGATTCTAGAATTAATTAGCGATTAAATAAAATTAAACTTTTAATTTTTACTCTTATTATAAATTAAGACTCTAAATTAAATTGTAAGAGATAGGATTTTAGGTTCATGAGTAGAAAATACACGGAAAGTGGAAAAATTGAATTTTTGTAAATGAAAAATTAATCTTTAAAATTGCGCAATTAATTTGAATAATTTTAAAGATGGAGAGTACCAGAGGGAAAACCTGTGCCATTAAGTAAACATAGTCCTAAGTCGAATCTAATTTATCGAGTTGATATTTTTCATTAAGTGCAGAGAAGATCCTTGTTTAAATTATTTATATCAAATATTTAACATTCAAATAAAAAAAAAATTTGGGAATTATTTTTAAACTGAATGTAATTATAGAAACTTCATTTTATGTTTTATCGTTTCTTTTTTTTCAAATTTTTCTCAATGATATACATTTAAATTCGAGTTGAATATTTCATTTTGGTTTTGGCGGTGGTGGTGGTGATGGGAGTAGTATAATCATGGTAGTGATCGATGTTACTTGTTCAGTTCTATTCAAGAATGTGTGTTAAATTATGTTTCAAAATTGAATAATGTAAAAGTTTCAAATAAATTTTCAAAATTTCTTGCTTTATTTTTATAGTGTTCAAAAACAAAAATCAGATAAATAAAATTAAAAATGTAAAAAAAAAACTTTATTTCATTTTTGATCATAATAATGAGTTAATTGCGCAATATTCAAAATTATTAAATTCCTCTTAGATCTTAGCTAAAGTTACGCAAAATGATTTAATCTAGATGCTCTTATCTATTGTCATTAAAAATTTCGATCAGATGATTATATTTATAACAGAAAGCCAAGTACCTGCAAAGTTACGAATAAAATAATTTTAATATTTCACTCAAGTCAAAATTTATTAAAATAAATATTTCTAATAAATTAAAATAAAATTTAAATCAAATCTCTATAAATAATTCAATGTTAAATAAATTTTGGCTTAATTAAATTAATTCTGCTAATAAGACCTAAATTTTTAATTTAGTCAATACTTAATACCTAAAAATTTTGAAAAAAAGAATTTTAAAAAATTTGAACTTAATCATTTATATCGAACAAAATTAAGCAGTAAGTTTTCAGAACATTTGAAAATATTTGAACATTAATATTTTGGATGTAAAATAAAAAAATATCAAGTATAAGAAAATTATAAAAATTAATTTTTACCGAAAATCGATTTTATATTTTGATACTTTAATATAACTTTATCCTAAATAAACCTAAAGAATTGTTTGGATGTCAAATAAAAATTCTAAAATAAAATAAAGAAAGGCTCAATTTAAATTGGGAAAGTAAAGTAAAAAATTTAAAATTTCAAAATTTATTATTTAGAGGAACTTCAAAAATAATTTAAATTAAAATTTTCGATTAATTAAATTGTGTAAATAAAAAAACTATAGAATAGGACTTAATTTTTAATTTTTAATAACGGTAAATGATCGGTTTTAGTTTAAAAATCTATGTCATAATAAAAGATTTAAGTGTTTTTTCAAAACAATCATTTTTTCAATAAGAGTAAAGAATAATTTCAGAAGAATTTAGAAAAAAGATTTTAGAAATTCAATTTATGAATAAAAAAAAACCGCCAGAATTTCAAAAATATTTCAGAATTTCAAGAATTTCAATTTAATTCAAAGTAAGAAAATATTTTCAAGAAATCTTTTGAAATAGAAAATAATTAAAATAGATCAAAAACATATTGTGAAAGAAAAATATTCTGATATAATAATGGATTGAGAATCATCGAAATATTATGTATAAGAAAGAAAATAAAATATCAAAAAAAAGGATAAAATCAAATAATTAGATCAAATTCGTTAAAAATTTTTATATTTTTATCAAATAGACAAAAAATGTTTATTGATATTATGATTTGATAAAACAAAATTGATGAAATATAAAATAAATATAATTTTAGGCTTAAAACAAATTTAAATCAAAATTCAAATAATCTATTTAAAAATCTAATCTTGTATTTATTCGTCGTCTTGTTTGCCTCTTTTGATTATTCGAGTGAATGCTCCATAATCCATGTTTCCTTTGTTATCCATTGGGGCACCCTCAAGAACTTGATTGAACTTAAAAAAAAAAGAATTTTTAAAGCCAATACTTTCAAGAAAAAAGTAAATAAAAAAAAAACATGCATTTAATCGATGTTTTAGTTCAATAATTTAAGATTTTTGTTAATAAATAAATACGTTTGTTCATTGTTAGTAATTTTAAAGTTCGAGTTTGAACATTCAAGTTCTCTTACTTCTTGATCCGTAAGTCGTTCATCTGGCTTTCCTTGATGAACTAAAACTTCACGCAACCTTTTTTGTTTGGATTTAAGGGAAAAAGCATTAAATCATGAAAATTTGAAGAAAAAATTATTCTTTTCTTTGCATCCATTATTTGAAGGGAAATTTGTAAAGGATTTATTTAAAGCAAGATAAAGCTATTTTCATCAAGCCAGAATGACTTGATAATAATCAAGACTATCTTACTTGTTGATCTGTTAATCTTTCTGTTGGATTTCCTTGTGCTGTGAGTATTTCTCTTAACCTGTCAATCAATAGAATAAATATTTCAAATACATTTAATTTTGATGCAGAGGAATTTTTTTATACTTTAGAATCAAATATAAGAATGCAAAATTTCTAATACTTACATATCACGATGAATTGTTCCTTTGGCTTCACCATCGAATAATTTGAAAGCGTTCATAATGTGAGACTCTTCATCAGTACCTTTTAAAGGAAGAAAAAAGAATTTAAAATTATTGCTTTCGTTTTCAAATTTTCTTTTAAAAAAGGAAATTAATTTTATTAAATTTCCTTGAATTCTTAATTTTCCAGATTGAACTATTTAATCAAGAGGCAATCCTAAGGATTTTTTTTAAAAATTATTTTTCTAATATTACCATTTAGACGATCGCCAAAAAGAGTCAACAACATTGTGAAGTTAATCGGTCCTTGGGCTTCTTCAACCATGGATTTTAATTCAGCATCTTTTGGTATTCTGCCTAAATTCAAAGGAAAAAAATAAAAAATTGTTTTCTATGCATTTATTTAAACCTAAAAAACAATAAAAAAAATTCTATTTAAAAAACAATTAATGCTTTGCATTCATTTTTTTAAATGATAAATATTCATGCAGTTTGTTTATAAAAGTTTAAACTAGTTTCAAATATGATTTCAAGGGGTGGGTATAACAAGTGAGTTTATTTTTAATTTTTATTTTTGGTGTAGGTTCAATTCAAATAAGACGGATTTAAAATAAAGGTCACACTACTGGGTAGGGGTTTTCTTAATATAATTATTCAATTACCCAATGAACTATAGACTTCTTTCAAATCATCAACGCTAATTACACCATCTCTGTCTTGATCCATAAGACCAAACGCCTACATCAATCATTTATTTTATTATTTTATAAAATTTGAATAAAACTAGTTTAAAGAATGTTGTTTTCTTAAATTATAGTTTGATCGTTTTTCTAATTAAATTATATATCATAATATATATAATAATATTAATTTAAAAAAAAAAAAAAAACTTAATCAAAAACAAAAAACACAGCAATAATCAAATATAAAAAAATGAAGTTTTATTTTGGATAATGACTAACCTAGAGATGTGTAAACCTCTTTTAAATCATCAGCACTTATTACTCCATCTCTGTCTTGATCAAACATAATGAAAGCCTTTCGTTATTTTTATTTTAATTAGTTTTTATTAGAAATGAATAATAAAGATTATTAATTTATATTAATAAAGGCATTTTAAGTGATGAATGAATAATTTGATTAGAATAAAAATTAAAAATTTACTTCTTTAAATTCCTGAACTTGACTTTGTTCAAACATAGCAAATACATTGCTAGTGGCTCTTTGAGCTCTCTTCTTTCCTTTTTTCTTCAATTAGTCAAAAAATTAATGTTTTGCACTGCACCAAATAAAATACTAATAAAACTTACGTCGGCCATTTTTCTTTTCTAAATATTAAAAATCTATTTCAAAAGTTTAAGTTTAATAATATTATATAAGGTATACAATCGAAAAGAAAATGAATTAAAAAAAAAAAACTATGAAAAAAATACCAAATTGAAAAGAAAACGCTTCTAAATATTCTTAGATGATTACAATGAGTTTTGTTTTTGTTTTCAATTCAAGTTTATATAGATTAAATCCTACAAATCAATAAAAGCTTTATATACAAGCTAGAAGCTAATGAATTTGCATTTTATTATTCTAGTTTGAAGATAATTTATTCAATGATCGGTTGTTTGAGCTCCTATTTAGGTATTCTAGTTATTCTTTCTTTTATTTTTTTTCACTTATTTATTTTTAGTTTATTCTCTTTATTATCTTTATATGGACTTTGTTAATTCTTTTGAAAATTGAAAAATTTATATTGAAATTTAAGATTGTTCCTCATATTGAAATACTAAAGAATTATTATTTTATCGTTTACCCCATTAAAATTGTGGGCGTTTTCCATTTATTTTCTCACTTCATCCGATTAGTTTAGTTGTATAGTTAAAAATTTTTATACTATATAATTGTAAAATTCATAATTCATTAAAGAATAGTTCATCAATTTGATTATAATTCAACATTATTTTCGATCATCAATTTATTTTGCACAAATGCACTAAAAATTATTATAAAAAAATCTAAATTTTTAAAACTTTCCCTTTGATCTTAAATTATCTTAAATTATTATAAAAATCTTTTTGTAAATTTCATTTATAGATTGTTATTATAATATGTTCATTCTTATTTCAATATATTCTAATTCATCTATTCCCAATTAAACAATAAAAATCTACAGTTTAAAAAATTAAAATTTATTTCTAAGTTTTAACACTGAAGAACAAAACAAAAAACCACAACCTTTCAATATATTTTTATTTCTTTTTCTTTTTAGTTTATATTCCATGAAAATAAGCGTATTTAGCGACAAAAAGTTATTAATTTTTAATATTTTTTGATCTTTGATTTCTGATTGAAAAAGAAATTTCAAAAAATGGTAAATTTTTTTTAACTTAAAAAAAAGATATAACATCAAGCCGCAAAAAATTCCTGTGGTTTTTGAGTATTAGAAAATATTGCGAAGATACCAGTTGAATAAACCTATTAGCGAGTTAAACTGCCTTTTTTTTCTAACAGTCTTTAATTCCTTATTCATTCTCGCATTGGGTGCATTAAGTTCTCAAAAAATTTTTTAGTCCAAAATTTAGAATACTTCGATCGATTTTTTCCAGCTCAATCAATGACCTTGACAATTCTTTTCAATTAAAAAATCTTTACCATCTTATATTATCGAGCCAAAATTTACAAATTTTCAATTCAATTTAGATTTGAACTGTTCGTTCTTGAGATCATCAATAAAATTTTGCTTCACTATTCTTTCACGATGACAGGGGTCATTGTTTTGATGAAATATGAATGCTTGATCTTGTCTGAAAATATCTATTGATGGATGTTGAAATTTTAGTTTTTTTCCTAAAAATATCTATGAATATTTAGCCTTTCGTTCAAATAGAGAAAAAATCTCTAAACTATTTATATTTATCTCTAAACTAGATCCAAAAGCTCCAAATTTAAATAGAACCACTTCCTAGCTTGATTCGTTTAATAATTATATTTCTTTGACATCATACTACTAACCAGATTTCAGTTTCACTAGAGTATTTGATGACGAAGTTCTATTTTATTTAATTTAACAGTCAACGGCCGGAGAGGTCTTTTTTTCATTTCCTTTATTTGTTTTTTATTCAATATATTTAATAATTTTTTATAAATTTTTTTTCAATTATGTGTAAAATCAAAAATTTTAATTTTATTGAAAAACTTTTCAAAACAATATTTGCTATCATTAATAAACTTTTTTTAAAAATTTTTAAGCCCCATGCCTCTCCAACCAGCAACATTAATGTGTTAATTTAGTCAGTTTTTTAATCTCTGTAAAATATCCAAAATTCAGCCATTATGACTAACTGGTTTGTCAGATGCAAACCAAATTTATTTTATTCGGTTGTTGAAAAATTCATAATACTGATTACAGCAACTGATGATTTCTCTTCTTAGCCTCTCTCTATCTCTCTTCTGGCCATACCACTGTGAATACACATTTCAATAAGCCTAAAATATTATTTGCTTTAGATGCTGAATTATTTACTTGATTCCTAAACTTTAGAACATTCGAGATTATTAAAATTTTTTGGCTTTTAGTAATTCTAATTTTTAAGCAAATAATTTTTTAGCCAAACAGACGCAAAATTGGATTATTTTTTTTTTTGCAAATTTTAAGAAAATGAGATTTTATTGAAATTTTAGCCAAAAAAGGTTCTATTCGCGTAGTTAGTCCGACGCACTTGCAGTCAGAACTTAATGAGAGTTTGAACTCTTGAACTTATGATTGATGTCGAGTGTTCGAACCACTACACCACAGGACCGACTTAAGTATCAATTGGGGCATATTTTCCTGAAAAAATTTGGCAAATTTGATAAATAAATAACCAGAAAAAGATATTATAAAAATCAAAAAATTAATAAAAGAAATGATTGAAATTACAATAAAAACAAAAAAATAAAAAATTAAGCACCAAACGTATAAGCATATGAAAAAAATATTTCTTGAT
This sequence comes from Brachionus koreanus, assembly GCA_016987375.1. Lineage (NCBI taxonomy): Eukaryota > Metazoa > Rotifera > Eurotatoria > Ploima > Brachionidae > Brachionus > Brachionus koreanus. The sequence continues at coordinate 2,563,817 of PJRA01000263.1, read as the reverse complement.
TTAGCTGGTTAAGTTTAAGAAATATTTAGAAGTCTTTTTTATAATAAAATCAATCAAATATAATATGATAATGACTTTATTCAGATGTTCAAATGTTCATTGACTATTTACAGAGTTCTATTGTGAGACCTACGACAGCTACAGCTCAAAAGGACTTTACTTGTTCTCAGTTCAAGTTGCTGTTCTATTTCCTCCTACAACTACTACTATAATTCTAAATTTTTATTCAATAATTATATGCTTTATTACTTACCGTAAATATTTGTTTTTTAATGCCGCTCTAAAACCCAAAAATTTGGTTCTTATAACATAAAGTATAGTTTTTTCGTTTTTCTTCAAAATCAAAATTAAAATTTCGGTATTTAGTAGGCTTTTGGAATCATTGTTTTTTTTTATTTTTTTAAGCTTCGAAAATTCAATTTTTTGAGGCACTAAAACCAAGTTTTTGATGCTTTAGCGCGGAATTTAAAAAACAAATATTTACGGTAATATTAATATTTTTTGATTAAAATTTTTCCAAAAATGTTTAAATGGTTCAAAATAAATTTTTGAGATTTGACAATATTTTTTGAAATAAATATTAACATTTAAAGACCGATGGAGTTTTTTGAACCCCTTTTGTGCTAAATAAAAGTACCCTTAAAATTTTAATTAAAATATTTTATTTTTTTTAGTATTTGTTTTCTCTCTTCAACTTAGTCTTGATTTGTAAAATGCCGTTATCTAAGAAAAAGAGCTATTGAACGAAAAAGATGATAATCAAAAAAAGAAAGATCTGGCTTATATGCTGGATGAGTGTAAAGTTTAATCAGCTCACAGTATTGAAAATTCCACTAAACACACGACATTTTTATTGAAACATTCTCTTTCAAGACTGGGTGAAGTGATTGAGATGGATTCAATCATTGATTTCTATCATCATAATTTCGAAAATAAATCCATCATAGAAATAAAGCATTTTGATTGAAGATGGTTGGTCTACCATATTCTTTCTTCCTCTTAAAGCTCGTTTAATCTATTAAACCAATCTTGTCCCCTTGTTACTTTAAGCAGATTTTCACCTTCCATTAGACATGTTTCTAGAGGACTTATTGGTGTTGCTAATGACGCAATAGTACCAAAATATCAAAATTTTCATTTTATAAAATTTTTTATTTTAGAATATAATAAGTAAAAAATTAAAAAAATTTAGGTATTTGCTTTTTTTTAAACAAACAATAAAAATAAATATTTTATTTAATGATTTTATTTTATAAAAGATATTTGGTAAAATAATAATCTAATCTGCAGAAACATTCACAAATTACTAGAGATAAAGTTAAAGTGTTTAAGAATTTAAAGGGTTCAATAATAAATTAAAACTTTCAAGCTAATAAACAAGCTGCTAAAAACTTATTTTTCTCTTTTTTTTAAACATATTTTTATTGACATTTTTTTCAAATGAAACAAAATTTTAAATATTAAATAGATATAACTTTTTGCTTAAAACAAATTTAAATCAAAATTCAAATAATCTATTTAAAAATCTAATCTTGTATTTATTCGTCGTCTTGTTTGCCTCTTTTGATTATTCGAGTGAATGCTCCATAATCCATGTTTCCTTTGTTATCCATTGGGGCACCCTCAAGAACTTGATTGAACTTAAAAAAAAAAGAATTTTTAAAGCCAATACTTTCAAGAAAAAAGTAAATAAAAAAAAAACATGCATTTAATCGATGTTTTAGTTCAATAATTTAAGATTTTTGTTAATAAATAAATACGTTTGTTCATTGTTAGTAATTTTAAAGTTCGAGTTTGAACATTCAAGTTCTCTTACTTCTTGATCCGTAAGTCGTTCATCTGGCTTTCCTTGATGAACTAAAACTTCACGCAACCTTTTTTGTTTGGATTTAAGGGAAAAAGCATTAAATCATGAAAATTTGAAGAAAAAATTATTCTTTTCTTTGCATCCATTATTTGAAGGGAAATTTGTAAAGGATTTATTTAAAGCAAGATAAAGCTATTTTCATCAAGCCAGAATGACTTGATAATAATCAAGACTATCTTACTTGTTGATCTGTTAATCTTTCTGTTGGATTTCCTTGTGCTGTGAGTATTTCTCTTAACCTGTCAATCAATAGAATAAATATTTCAAATACATTTAATTTTGATGCAGAGGAATTTTTTTATACTTTAGAATCAAATATAAGAATGCAAAATTTCTAATACTTACATATCACGATGAATTGTTCCTTTGGCTTCACCATCGAATAATTTGAAAGCGTTCATAATGTGAGACTCTTCATCAGTACCTTTTAAAGGAAGAAAAAAGAATTTAAAATTATTGCTTTCGTTTTCAAATTTTCTTTTAAAAAAGGAAATTAATTTTATTAAATTTCCTTGAATTCTTAATTTTCCAGATTGAACTATTTAATCAAGAGGCAATCCTAAGGATTTTTTTTAAAAATTATTTTTCTAATATTACCATTTAGACGATCGCCAAAAAGAGTCAACAACATTGTGAAGTTAATCGGTCCTTGGGCTTCTTCAACCATGGATTTTAATTCAGCATCTTTTGGTATTCTGCCTAAATTCAAAGGAAAAAAATAAAAAATTGTTTTCTATGCATTTATTTAAACCTAAAAAACAATAAAAAAAATTCTATTTAAAAAACAATTAATGCTTTGCATTCATTTTTTTAAGTGATAAATATTCATGCAGTTTGTTTATAAAAGTTTAAACTAGTTTCAAATATGATTTCAAGGGGTGGGTATAACAAGTGAGTTTATTTTTAATTTTTATTTTTGGTGTAGGTTCAATTCAAATAAGACGGATTTAAAATAAAGGTCACACTACTGGGTAGGGGTTTTCTTAATATAATTATTCAATTACCCAATGAACTATAGACTTCTTTCAAATCATCAACGCTAATTACACCATCTCTGTCTTGATCCATAAGACCAAACGCCTACATCAATCATTTATTTTATTATTTTATAAAATTTGAATAAAACTAGTTTAAAGAATGTTGTTTTCTTAAATTATAGTTTGATCGTTTTTCTAATTAAATTATATATCATAATATATATAATAATATTAATTTAAAAAAAAAAAAAAAACTTAATCAAAAACAAAAAACACAGCAATAATCAAATATAAAAAAATGAAGTTTTATTTTGGATAATGACTAACCTAGAGATGTGTAAACCTCTTTTAAATCATCAGCACTTATTACTCCATCTCTGTCTTGATCAAACATAATGAAAGCCTTTCGTTATTTTTATTTTAATTAGTTTTTATTAGAAATGAATAATAAAGATTATTAATTTATATTAATAAAGGCATTTTAAGTGATGAATGAATAATTTGATTAGAATAAAAATTAAAAATTTACTTCTTTAAATTCCTGAACTTGACTTTGTTCAAACATAGCAAATACATTGCTAGTGGCTCTTTGAGCTCTCTTCTTTCCTTTTTTCTTCAATTAGTCAAAAAATTAATGTTTTGCACTGCACCAAATAAAATACTAATAAAACTTACGTCGGCCATTTTTCTTTTCTAAATATTAAAAATCTATTTCAAAAGTTTAAGTTTAATAATATTATATAAGGTATACAATCGAAAAGAAAATGAATTAAAAAAAAAAAACTATGAAAAAAATACCAAATTGAAAAGAAAACGCTTCTAAATATTCTTAGATGATTACAATGAGTTTTGTTTTTGTTTTCAATTCAAGTTTATATAGATTAAATCCTACAAATCAATAAAAGCTTTATATACAAGCTAGAAGCTAATGAATTTGCATTTTATTATTCTAGTTTGAAGATAATTTATTCAATGATCGGTTGTTTGAGCTCCTATTTAGGTATTCCTGAATTTCATAAAATGCCTATAAACATATCATAATTAAACGGAATTTTAACAATTCCTAGCAATATCCCTCCATTTTTAACTTTAATCACTTTCTATTTGCTGCAGGATTAATAAATAAATTATTTCAAGTAGATTTTTAGTAGATTATTTTGTATTTTGTAAAGATTTTTTAAAAATTAGTTTTTTAGTTAAGAGGTTAGTTATCCATCAGTTAAGTTTTTTCTACTTTTACTTTTAAAACATAATTTATTTTTAATTTAGAAGATCATAATTGAATTACTTTTTTTCTTTTTTACGATATTTTTTACAACTTGTTAAATTTAAATTCTTTGTATTAATATTTTAAAGTCTTCAATTTTTTTTAATTCTTCTACTGGTTTTGTCATACTTCCTTTAAATATTTATATGCGTCATTTCATCATCAATTCATGTCCATCCATGTTTTTATTTTAAGGAACTATTTTGGAAGCTTATATTGTGTTCATTCAGAAGTTTTTGAACATCTGATTATTTGATTATAAAGTTTAACTGATTTCATCCTAATATATTTTTGACAAAACAATTTATTAACTAATTTTTTAAAAGCAAAAATTTATTATTTTACTTAATAAATTTTTCATCTGATAAATACTTAAAGATGCTTCTTTATAATATTTTTTCGGTAAAATTTAAAATCCATCCTTTTTTGATCTACTTTGATCCCACATTAATTTAAATTAATAGATTGTCAAAAAATAAATTTTCATGTATATGTGTATCAAATTATTTTAGAAAAGAATAAAAAAGTTATTCATTGCTTGTGAAATTTTAATTCTGTTTAATGTTGTATTTGATTGCCAAAAATTTTCTATAGGAATTGGAAATTTGTGGATTTAAAATGAGAGTGTAAAAAGTTTAACATAAGCTAAAATAAATGAAATTATTAAAGAAAGAAACGAAAATGGGCAAGCAAAATATTCTTTATCAAACCAAGATGAGATCGAGCAAAGCTTCCTGAAATTGATCAAATTTCGAACAATTTAAATCATACGTTTAGGCCTAAATCCAAACCTAACTAAAAATCAAGGTTTAGTTATGGTGATTTACAAATTTGGATTGGTAAAAATCAGAGTTGTTCAAAAGTCATAAAGTCAAAGTCAAATTTTTTAGAAGTCAAGTCACTGACTTGACTTTTAAAAGACTTTAAAACGACTTTCTTCATCTAATTTCTAAATCAAATTTTAAAAAAATTAATAAATAGCTAGATAAATATCTTTAATCTAGAACGATTGACTTAAATACAATTAAATGCCAATTTTTTAGTACAATTATAAGGTAAGTAATCTTAAATACCAAATCTGTTATAATCAATACAAATTTTAAATTTCTTTTTACAAAGAATTAAGAAATGGATGAAATAGAACCAGCAAATAATAAAACAGGTAGATCAGCTGGTTCAAAAAACCAAAAAAAAAATAAACAAATTTTTAGATTTTTTTATAATTAATTAATTTTCTTTTAAAATTAAATGTTTTTTGGTCAAAATTTATTTTTTTTAATATTAAATAATACTAAATACTAAAATAGAAACTTAATTAATTTTGAAAGGTGAGATAATTAAAAGCCGCTTTGTGTTGTCTCAATGTTTGATAAATTATTTTCAAGATAGACGTTTTAGATGATTGTTGCAAATATAAAAAAATGTATCAAGAAAAAATTAAAATGATGAAAAAGACATACTTGTTGTAAATGAAATTTGTTAGACTTTTGTAAAAAAAATTGTAAAAATTTTGATATAATTTATCTATTAAAGTTAGCAGGAAACTTAATTTTTATAAAATCTTCTTTATTTGTTTCAACATATAAATTTTGAAAGGATGATATCTTTCTTTTGTAAATTAATTTTTTTATCATAACCTCACCTTATATTTAAAAAAATGACTTGAAATCAAATCAATCTTGAAATATAATTAAAGGAACAGAAATAGAGTCATTTAATCGATGGCTAAATCGAAAAAAGGAGAAAATTTTGGAATATTTTATTTCAAGATTAATAAACTGTGATCCAAAGATCAATATTGATGTTTTCAACAAATAAGTTATCAATCTTTGATACAAATAATTTAATTAATTTAGATTTTGTTGCCAAATTTCAATTATTTGACTTGAATATCATATTGATTTTATAAAGAATTTAAGTAAATGATGTGTTAATCAATCTTTGAGAGATATGCACTATCCTGTTGATTAATCTTGAAACTTGAAAAAAAAATCATATAAAACTATATTCGATTCTTGAGATAAGATAAATTAGTTTTTGAAGTAAATTTGTCTAACTTTTTTATTCTGACATTTTTGATCAATTATTTTTTTGGCAAAAAGAATTTTTTTTGAAATCAATCACGCAATTTTTTAATTGATGTGATCTAATACTTATTGGTTTCTTAAATTATTTAACAATTATTAGAAATGGATTTTGAAATCAATTGAAAGCTTGCAAATAATTCATTTTAATCTATTATTTAGTCTAAAAAGTAAATTAGAAAATAACGGATTATATAAAAATTTAATTAAAGACATTTTGATTTTAATTAATAATTTGAAATATATAATGATTAATTAGAATTTAACATTGGAAATAAAATTACTTGCTTTTCAGAACTAGAATTATGCAATATTCTGATTTATTTAATTAATTAAATGAAAAATTTGCATAAAATATTAAAATCTTGTACAAAAATAATTAAATTTTTAAAAAATTAATTTTATATTTTCATTGGCAAAAATATGATCTAGTCTAATCTAGCTGTTAAATTCAAGTTTTAATTTTCGATTTTTCATTTCGTTAAGCAATTCTCACTTTTTATTAGCACTAAGGCTTTAAAATAAATTAGAAAAAACAAAAAAAATTAATTTGAATCACTTTAAAAATTCAATATTTCCCCTCCAATTAATTTAAACATCAAAAAATAAAAGACAGTTTGAATATGCAATAAGCGTTGTTCAAAAAGTTAGTTAATAATTCTTATATTTTTTGCAAGTGCAGTTTAAATTTAATTTCTTTTCTATTTTTTTAAAAGTTAAAATTTAAGAAAAAACTAATGCTTTAAAATTGTTGTTGAACAGCAAAGGAAGATAAATTTTGTTTAAGAAGTTTAGGCAAATAACTGATTGTTGATTTTAATTAACATTTAAAAATTGCGTTTTTATAAAATATTAGCATTGATTAATGATAAAAAATTATAATCAGCAAACAGATCTTTGAACACCCGTAACAAATCGATAAGTAAACAATCTTGTTCTAAGATCTAAGCGACTGTAAAAAATCACAATTTCCTTGAATATTTCAATTATCTATTTGCCAGCAGCGAAATTCATACTGAAAGTTTATTATGTATATTTTAAACTTAAATTATTTAAAATGTATATGAAAGTGTAAGTGTCTGATGAGCGTGTGGAGTATAATGCAAAGAGATGTTTAAAATTATGATTTTAAAATGAATTATTTTAAATGAAACTCTCACGCTCTCGCTAAAGTCGAAATTTGCGTCAGGGGGGGGGGTCGGACTCATGCTTGAAAGCTAAGGTTGGCAGTGAACGCTCAGCTTAAGTAAATATATCTCTATTACCCATTTATGCTCCTCTCACTTAATGAATGCATTTTCTTGCAACAATCATCAACAAAGTTTACTTCTTATCGATTCGACTGCTAAAGATTTTCAAATTTCGGCTTTTTAAATTAAATTTTTTTTTTTAAAGAAATTTTTGTAGCATACATTCGCTAACAAGCGCCATAACACAACACATATTTGTTAATTTTGTTTTTTTTTTTATTTTTTTATTTTAAAGTTTTTTTGAATCATTGAGAAAAAAAAAGTCAAAATTTTTGCCAATTTACAATACAAATCAGCGTAATTGAGTACTTTTTAGTAGAAATTTAAATTGAGTATTAAACAAAATTGTTTATATAAACAAGCGTCAAAACTGGATTGGGAATCATACGATACCGAGATGACTGGTGCGTAAAATTTTGCTTTTTTTAAAAGAATAAAATGAAATTTTTTGAAAAGTTTCTAATCCTTTAATAGACTCCGGCGGTGAGGCCCAATGGTACTTCTCGCAAGTCAAGGGCACCATGGAGGATGAAGTCAATGAAGGTATGTACTCTTATTGCCACATTTGGGTTCCATTTTGATAAATAATAGCAATTTTTAGCGGATATAATCAGCACTGTAGAGTTTAACGAAGACGGTGAGTTGCTGGCGACCGGCGACAAGGGTGGCCGAATAGTCATATTTCAACGCGAACAGCCGACCAAATCTCAGCTTCAGCAAAATGACTTAAACAGTCTAAGAACCGAGTATAATGTATATAGTACATTTCAGAGTCATGAGGCCGAATTCGACTATCTGAAAAGCTTAGAGATTGAGGAAAAAATAAACAAAATTAAATGGCTGAGGAGAAAAAACATGGCCCATTTTCTCTTGTCTACAAATGACAAAACAGTAAAGCTGTGGAAAATTAGAGAGCGAAATAAGCGAGCCATTATTCAGTCATCGTCGGCCTCATCCGAATATAGCCATTATCAAAATCATACTAGTCTAATGAATGGAAACATAACGGTAAGAGATGACATTAACGGTTTTATTAGGACAGTTAGCATACCAGTGGTAAAATATATGGACCGGATTGAAGTTGAAGCAATACCAAAGCGTGTATTTGCCAATGCGCACACATATCACATTAATTCCATTTCGTTGAACAGTGACCAAGAGACTTTCATGTCAGCTGATGATTTACGCATTAATCTTTGGCACATTGAGATCACCAACCAGTCATTTAGTGAGTATTTTTAGATTTTGATTTATTGCTCAGCACTTGCAACCGTTCGACTATTAAAATGATTATTCATATCTGATCTTTATGTTTTTGTGTCATTAGTGTTTTGAATTTAGTTGGGAAAAAAAGATTCTGATTTAAAAAAAAATTTAGTTTAAAATATATAAAAATTTGAAAAATAAATCATCATTTTTTTTATAAAGATATTGTTGATATAAAACCAGCCAATATGGAAGAATTGACCGAAGTTATAACAGCTGCAGAATTCCACCCAAAAGAATGCAATTTATTTGTTTACAGCAGCAGTAAAGGAATAATACGCTTGTGTGACATGCGTCAGTCGGCATTATGCGACAGTCAAGCTAAAAGTAAATATTTATTTAGAAACCAATTTTTATCTAAAATCTTAATCAATATAGTTTAAAATTCTAATAAAAAAGTTACATGTTGAGTTTATGAATTAGTTTAGAACAGAAAAAAAAAGTCAAAATATAATGAGAATTAAAGAAAATAAATAAAGGCTAATTTTTCTGGTCTTATTTTAATTTTTAAAAGCAAAAGGAAATATTTTAGATAAAGCATTTGTATAAAGTGTATTATACATTGTTAATTTCTTTTTGGTTTCTTTTTAAAAAGCTTATTTTTTTGATAGTCAAATTTATATGTAACTTTAAAAATATATTTATTTCTGAACAAGGCTTTTTTCCTCATAATCAAATATATAATATGAATAATTATTATATTTTACAATTTATGTCCAATTTAACAGAATAAAACTTTCCATCAATTGATTAAGTCTTCAATGATTGTAACTATATTCCTTCAAGTCGCGTTTACATTATAAGATTGATTTTATTTTATTTTTCTAGATTCTCTATTTTTTGATTACAAAACAACACAAATATTTAGTCTAATTCATATTTAAAGCCAATTATGATCATTTTAAAAAATTGTCTTCTAAAATAATTTTACAAGAATTATTTAATTAAATGCTAAGCAAATAATCTTTAACCATTGCTAAATATTGTGCATATTTCCTCTTGCATAAATTTTTTGTAAAATTGTGTAGATTTTGAGAAATTATTGTTTTTGCCTAAAAATTATGTTGATTTTATAACAAAATTTAAAAAAATAATATTTAAAGCACCTTTTTTTGAGATAATTTTTGAAATGATTTTTTTAGAAAGTTGACAATCAACTTCAGTTTGTGCTAATACTTTAAACATTTTTTTTCTTTGTAGACCTTAACATTTGAAAAATTTCCTATCTTGAATTAATTAAGAAAAATTTCAAGCACAAAAATTTAAGATATCTAATTATTTACTAACTTAGTTAGCTTATATCCTTTTTTTTGTGTTTAAAAAAAAAATAAATTTTTTGATTATCATTACATATGTATAGAATTGAAAAAATTTAAATATTTTATATATAAATTTTTTATCTTTTTCTGATAGAAATTTTAGACTAAATTTTTTATTTAAAATTTTGATAATAAATGGTTTCTTAAAAGTGATTATAATATAAAAATCTAAAATAAAATTTATTTTTGTGGCTAGTTTTCGAAGAAAGAGAAGATCCCACGACCAAAAACTTTTTTTCAGAGATCATAAGTTCAATATCGGATGTAAAATTTAGCCACTCGGGTCGCTATCTGTGTACAAGAGATTACCTTCATGTCAAAATATGGGATTTGAATATGGAAAGTCGTCCGGTCGAGACATACAATGTACATGACTATTTGAGAAATAAACTTTGTGTCTTATATGAAAATGACTGTATCTTTGACAAATTTGAATGCAGCTGGAGTTCGAACGACGAGTAAGAATTTACTTATCTTGAAAAGTTTACCATAACTAACAAAAATTTACTTGTTTCTAAAAAGTCACATCTTAACAGGCTCTTACAACAATTTTTTCAAATCATTTAATCGAAATTCCAAGCAAGAGCTCATGTTTGAATGTTCCAGAGAGCAGACCAAACCGAGACAACAATTAAGACCCAAACGAGTTACAAGTTCAAATCTGTCGAACGGACAAGCTAATGGAAATTCATCGCCACTCCTAAATTCTAAGCGAAACAACCTAATGAACGGTAAAACAAATTCTTACAAAGACGAGGTCAGCGTTGACAACTTGGACTTTACTAAAAAAATACTGCACACGTCATGGCATCCAAAAGATAACATAATTGCTATAGCCGCTACAAACAATCTTTATCTATTCTATAATAAGGAAAACACTAATCCGACTAGCTCTATGGCCTCATACATTTCGTCTTGCAATTCAATCTCATCCAATTCGTCTATAAACTGCTTTAATAATTTATCGAACAGCACATTTAGTACGACACCCATGAATTCTGAAAGCACGGCATCACTACAAAATTCTCAAAATCAACTAAACCAAATACAATTGAACACATCATTCTATACAGCGCCTTCAAGTGGTTTTACAAATCCACCAAATGTACAAACACAGCAAGCGTCGTCTCAAAATACAACTATGTCCTTGTGAACGACAAATTCAGTATAATACATAACCAGTCACTTTTTTTTCATTTTAACATATATTAAAAATTATTTAAAAATTCTCTGAAAAAAAATTACAAATGAAATAAGTCTTTGTTATAAAATAAAAAAAAACAATTAGAAGATTAAATCGAAGAAATCGATATTTTGGGTGATGAATATGAAAAATGATGAAGAAATTTTAGCTAGATTTAAAATCAAATTTTCGCTCAGTTTAAATATTAACTGAAACCCTCAAATGCAAATGATATTAATATTTACCAACAAAACAAACAATATAACTAATGTTTTATAGAACATTTTGCTAAAAGTGCTCAAGTCTATTTTGTATTGTATTCTATGGATATTTTTCTATTCAAAAACTTCCTTAAAACAAACGTAAAAATTGTAATCTGTCATTTTATACTTTTATATAGTTTTTAAAAATTTTTTGTTTGAGAAGATATTTTTTAATTTTTTGTTCGACAGCAATAAGAGATCTAAAGTAAATCAGCTGGGGTTTTAAGCTACAACAAGTCTGAGTATGTGTTTTTTTATTTTACATTGAACAATAAACTAATATGAAAATATTTAAAATTCTAAACTGTCAAGCTTGGATTAGTTAATGAAGTATTCGGTAGAGCGAAATAAAAAAAAATATACATATAAAACTTGACTCTCCTTTGACTGCTCTAATCAATTATTACGAAAATTCAAACACTTTTTTTAATTTTTCTTTTGCTGGAATTTAATTAAATAAAATCTTATATTTCATTTTTAAATTTTTTTTATTTTTTTTTAAATTATTATATAATTTTATTTAGAAACTTTCTTTGAACTTATTAAAAAAAAAAAGAAATAAAATAGAATGATCATCGAATTTATTTATGTACATTTTTTAATATTTAAATTCTTTAAAATAAATAAAATTTAATTAAAATATGTTTTTTTTTAAAATAATATTTTAAGTTTAAAAATTTTGCAAATAAAATTTTCTCAATTAATAAAATGGGTCTAATAGATGCTTCTCGTACTTTTCTCATCTCTGATTCTAATTCAAAAATGAATATTCTTATATCAATTAATCAAGCAGCGTTTACAAAATTTTACTTTATACATTGCAGCAAATATATATTCTAGTAACAAAAGCTAAATAAGACTAATGTCTATGTGTCAGATTTTATTTGAAAGCTAGTTTTCTGAAACATATTTGAAATAATTATTTTTGATTCATAAATCATAATTTGATAAGTTAATCAAGAAAATATTCCTTTTGGTTTTATGAAAGCGGCCAAAAGGTAGCATTTTTATACTTTTGTTGAAATCATGATAATATGAAAATTACAGTTCATAAAATAATTTTATAATTAAATAGTCTGATAAAAGGGCTTCCCCAAAAATATATAAGTTTTAGATCCTAATCACTTAGGAAATAATTATTTTGATTCTGTGAAATTCAAATAAAAACAAAACAAAAATTCTTTCTATTTTGACAAATAAAAATTTACTAAAATAAAATATTTTTGAAACGATACTGCAAAAAAGTGCTGCATAGTTTGTTGCACCTTTATTATCCAAAATATAATTTCACTTTTTTTTTTTTGGAAATCAAATTAATAATCAATTAAAATCTTTATTTTTTTTCCTTTCTTTGCATAAGAATGAACTTTTTAAAAAAAAAATAGTTGCAACAAAGTATATTGCACTTTTTTGCAGTATCGTTTCAAAAATATTTTATTTTAGTAAATTTTTATTTGTCAAAATAGAAAGAATTTTTGTTTTGTTTTTATTTGAATTTCACAATACCTATTAATCAAATAAAAGAGATTATAAGCTGCTACTTTCATTAAAATTAAAAATATTTTAAAAAAATTTATTTTAATAAAAAAAGTAAAACAATAATTTTTGATACAATATTGTTGAAAACAGTTAACCCTCATCTAAAGTTTATTTCAAATAATAAAATTTTAATCAAATTGTTCCAGTTTTTAAGCCTTAAAACAATATTTATCTTAATGAGCTATTTGTTCCAGAATTAGCTCGTCGAGCTGAATTCGCCAAGCTATTAGCAATCGAAATTAAATTAGATGATGTAGATGATATAAGATTATTATTTACTGAACTCGTAGTATTAGTGTTGCTATTGCTATTCGAATGGTTTGAATTATAGCCAGACCCTGATGAATTAGATTGCGAATTAAAAGATAGTTGATTTGAAGTATGATTTACGGCAGCTTGAGGGTTGATACCGTTTCCTGATGAAAAATTATTTGAATTTGAAGTCGATGGCGTCAAATTCATGTTATTTATTACAGATGAAACAGCATTTAGGGCACTATTGACTATTTGATTACCATTCAATGGCTGATGATTAATCGAGCCTATGCTTAGTCTTGGCATTTGTTCCTCCAAAAAATTTGGAGTGGTAACCGTGCTTTCATTTGAGTCAGCTTCATTGTATTGATTAGAACCTTGCAGATCATTGCAATTGAAATTAAAACCGTTCATATTGGAACATGCAGAATTCGTTTGCTCTTTGGTTTCAAAAAGCACAGCATTTACAAATATTTCCTCGAGAATTTTAGAATCAGGAAATTCAACTTTAGTTTGTTTTTTCTCAGTTGTGTAAACTATGCTTGTACAGCAAACTTCAGCTAACTTTTTTCCATTTCCGTGAAAATACCAGCAACATATTTCTTCATTACTTGTTGTGTCTTTAATAAACATTATACGATTTTTAAATTTAATAGCCATTCTTTCAAAAAGCTCTATATTTTTTAACAAATTATCATCAGAATTATTTGTATATGAATATTTGTTGTTGTGTCTGTTTATCAATAAACGTATACAAGGCTATTTGAATAATTTAAATTAAAGTAAAAATTTCAAAAAAAAAAGACAACTATTTACTTTGTCTGTTGAATTTAAAATTTTATGAAGATCATTTTTAGATGTCACCATACTAACAATAGCCGGTCCAAAGTAGGGCTCATTTGAATTCGACTGATTTATCATAATTGTAAGCTGTTGGATAAGCTTTAATTTTTGTTCAATCAAATTGACCAAAGGAGTTATACAATAAAATTTAGCTTCCTTTAGCAGCTCATATAAATCAAGATCAGAAAAAAAATTTTTATTCAAGCTATTGGAGCCGCACTTTTGTGAAGCTAAAAATGGATTAAAATAAAAACTGATCTGATCATCAAGTAATTGATTTAGGTAAAGGTGTGTATCTTCATCTCTCAAATAATTTAGTATAAATTCAAAATGCTTTCCGCTTCGATCAATCAGAATATAGCCATCCATATCTGTGCAAACATCGATTCGACCAGAGAACATAGCCCTCAACATGTTATCTTGCTTCAGGAGAGTGTCTAAACTAGTCGTAAATAGGCGTCCACCAACGTTGAATTTTACATAACGATGGTTGTTGTTCATTATTGATTGTGATGAAATGGTTGTAGTGGGGATTGTTACACAATTAGTTGGATTCAAAATATTACTTTGTTTTGGGTTGGCAGATTGGGCCAGTGACTGAGTGCTCGAAGAATTCGAAGATGTTGACGTATTGATACTCAACTTTGGTAAATGATCACCGCCTGACATTTATGCTTAATCGCAAGAGAAAGAATATTATGCAGAATAGATAGAATGAGAGAAAAAACTGCACACCAAAGTAATCTTGGATTAAAATTAAATTCCTTTGTACGATTTTGTTGTTAGAATGATAATTAATGATTATTATTATAATTTATTTCAGTCAAAGAAAAAAATATATATATACTAATTTCATCATTTAAGAAAAATGAGTACAATCTTAACTTTAGATAGATTCGTGCAAATAATTAGAAAGTTTTAAATTATTAGAAATTTGGATAAACAATGAATATTATCCGTAGAAAATTTTTAGGAAACAAATTACAATTAAAAAATTTAATTTAAATTTGAATTAATCAAAAAAATTTATCTTATAATCAAATTTTTGCGTTACAAATATTTGTTAGAAATCTTTTATGAGTACCACTTAGTCTTAAAAGTGGTATGTTTGGCTTAAATTGATAGAAATCATGCTTAATTAATCATGATTATTTTATTATTCTTTTAAATTGATATAGATATCTTTTATTTATTTTAAAATTGTTAATTTTTGGAAAAAATATGGTCATGGTATTGAAAAAAATTATTTATCGATATTCTTTTAATCCTTATTATTCATCGCCAGAAAAAAGTTTGTATTACATTAAATTTAAGTTTGATATTTTACATGGATATTAAATCATAAGAAGAAATTGAGTTTGGCAATGAAAAAACAGATACTTATCTTGACTTTAAAGTTTTAAAGAAATTATTGAAAAAAAAATCGATTAAAAATAATTATGAATTTAAATTTTTTTGGCTATAACTAAAAAATTAGTCAAAAACTCTATTTAATTTTTTAACTTTTCTTTACAAATTAAAGTTGAATTATATTATAACTTTTTAAAATAAAAAGCAATCAATTATTTCGTATTATATGATTGAAGATACTTCAACCAATTTCTGATTTTTTTTTCATTAAATTACTTAAAATTAGCTAAAAATGAGCCCAAATCTAATGTTATAACACAAATGTATTTTGGGGATTACAAAAGAGAACGAAAATTACTGTAAATTATTTCTATGTCTTGACAATATTTTAACAATATTTAGTAAATTTTTAGGTCAAAAAACAGCGAATTTCTAAATTAAAAAGGTATTTTATCAAAAATACACCTATTATCTAAAAGCAAATAAAAATAATGAATGGATTAATAAATCTGATGAAATTTATCTGTAATTTTTTATTTTTAACAAGATAAGATTTATAAAACAAAATTATTTTAATATTGCAATTATAATTATATAAATATAAATATTTAAAGTTTAGGTACGTTAGATTTTGTTTGATCAACCAGACAAAAATTTTGCATACTTTTGAAAATTTATGCAATGCAAATTCTAAAATAAATAGTTTATTTGAATTAAAAATTTCCTTCTCATTAAAAATTAAATTTTAAAACTAACTTTTCGTGAAGATTTGCCTTTTAAATAAAATTCTTATTTTTAAAGGTTTGATTAACATTTAGGAAAAAATTTTTCTCTTTCTAACTATTTAACTTTTTTTTCGATCAATAAATTGCTACGTGTTAAATTTTTACATCACTTAGCTAAATCTTAAAATTGATTTTTGATTTCAAATAGAAAAATAATTTTTTCTTATTTCCGATCTATTGAAAAAATGGTCATCGAAATTATTTAATTAATTACAAAAAACAACTTTAAAAATACCTCAAGATATTTTTTTCGAAATAAACAATAATTGTTTGATCAATGTATTCTATGTCAATAGATGATCATTCAAACTACCAAAATTCTCCAAGCATTCGAAGTTTATGCTTGAATATCATAAAGCGACTCTTTCGTTCAAAATTGATTTTCGTTTTGATAACTGTTTTTTTTATTTTATTTATTTATATAAATACTACGGCTATTTCATCGAATCAGACAGATTTTGACGATCCAAATAATATTCAATATGAAGAACTCCCAAATAATAACTTGGTAATTTTTTTTTTATTAGAAATATCGCTTAATCTAGAAATAAATTTAAAATAGGCTCTTATTAAAAAATATTATATTTTATTAATAAAAATTTAAAAAAGAATCAAATTAATTAAGTTATATGTTCAAAAAAAAATTTTATTCTTTTTTAAATTTTTATTAATAAAATATAATATTTTTTAATAAGAGCCTATTTTAAATTGAGATTTTTTCTAAATTCTTTTTCTAAACTAGGCTCATAATTTGGCTCCATAATTTTATAAAAAAAATTTAAAATGATGGTTTCATTTTTTAGACTAATCGAGGATTCATTTTTTAATTAAATACAATTTAAAAATATAGCAAATTACCTATCTTTCCAAAAATATTGTCTTATAAAATGAAAAAAATTTTTCAAGATAATTATATGACTTTATTTTTTTACTTAAAAATTGAAGCTTAAAAATCAAAAAGACAAAAAAATTGCCATACATTAAATTTTTTTGGTAAAATGAATATTTTTTGTTAGAAGGAAATTGAAAATCGTATCGTAAAACTGGAGAATTCACTTGATGAATTAAATAAAAATGCCATATTACTAAAAAATGAAATTAAAAGTCGACATAAAAAAAAAGATAAAAATCAATTTGTCAAAAATAATGAAAAAAAATCAACTCAAATAAAAAAAATTGACTTAAACTTTGATAAAACAGTGGTATTAGTAATGGCATGTAATAGACCAGAATCAGTCGAAAATCATTTAAAACAATTAATCGAAAAAAGAGCTAGTTCAAATTATAATTCAAAAAATTTTCCTATTATTGTCAGTCAAGATTGTAACCATCAAGAGACAGCGAACTCGATTAACAAATTTTCAAATGATTTATACGCGATTATAAAACAGCCTGATCAAGCAGACATCACACATTCCAAAACAGGTCCAATTTCTTTGCATATGAGGGGATATTTTAAAATTTCGAGACATTATAAATGGGCATTAGACCAAGTTTTTGTTAAATATAATTTTTCAAGTGTTATAATAACCGAAGACGACCTGAATATAGCAATTGATTTTTTTGATTATTTCAAATCAATGCTGACGATTTTAGAAAAAGACAAATCACTATATTGTGTATCAGCATGGAATGATAATGGAAAAGAGTCATTAATTGACAATTCTAGATCAGGTTTATTTTTTTAAAAGTTGAATATTTTAAAATAAACTTTTAAATTTTTAGAACTCGTCCATAGGACAGATTTTTTTCCAGGTTTAGGTTGGATGATGCTAAGAAGTCTATGGGTCGATGAATTGCGCCAAAAATGGCCACAAGCTTTTTGGGATGACTGGCTGAGAGAACCCGATCAAAGAAAAGAAAGATCTTGTCTGAGACCAGAGATTTCAAGGACCGATATGGCCATTCAATATGCTAAAAAAGGCGTCAGCATGTAAAATTATAAATTGATTCTAATATTATTTTAACAAATTTTTTGTAAGGGGTCAATTTTTTGACAACTATTTGAAGCTTATTGTTTTAAATAAAAATCCTGTTGATTGGCTTGGATTTGATGTGTCAACACTTCAAAAAGAAAAATATGATTCAAAATTTTTGACTGATGTTTATGATAATTCGCTGGAAATGTCATTTGTTGATTATCTAAGAATATCAAACTCCACCGATCTTTCTAATAATAAAAAATCAATTTTGATTATTTACAAGGATAAGAACGATTTTTTGAAATATGCCAAATATTTCGGAATAATGAAAGATTTTAAAGTAAAAAATAATTATATATTTTAAGAAACTTTATATTTATTTTGATAGAGCGGTGTTGCGAGAACTGCTTATCTAGGAGTAGTGCGAATATTTTTCAAAACGCGGGTGATTTACATTGCACCAAAAGAAAAAAGAAACTGGTCCAAATATGACCTAAGCTATAAATAATTCAATTTCAAAGATTGAAAAAAGAGAAATAAAAAATTATTATTTTTTTGTTTGTTTTTTTCTTTTTTGTTTAATATTGGTGCCATATAAAAAAATAGAATTTGTTTTAATCGAATCAATGTTAAATGGTAATAAAATACCAGATTTTTTTATTAAATAATTATTTAAAAAATATTTTAAATAAATTTAGTAATTCAAGTTTAACAAAAATTCTTTATTATGAACAAACTATTCTAAACAACTTTAATTGGGTTTGTATAAAATTTATTTGATTTTTTAGAGGAATGATAGAAAAGTCTGATGAAAATGATCTAGAACTGGTAGATGATGCTTGCAATCTCAAAAATGGAAGTGAAAAATTTTTTGACAAAAAAAAACTGAGGATAAATTATTTTTGTATATGTTTTTACGCTTTTATGACAGGAACAGATTTTGCTGTTATTATTCCAACTCTATGGGATCGTTTGAATTTTGATTTTTCTGCTAGTGGTACATTTATGGGATTTGTCATTAGTTCTTACTCGTTTAGCGGAGTTATTTCTGGCTTAATAATGGGAAAAATTTCGGACAAAATTGAAAAAAACAAAATTTTTTTTTTGGTTTCGATTTTATTTGCAATTATTGGCCACATACTATATTTTTTTGGCATAAATAAATACTTTGTTTTGCTGGCTAGAACATTGAGCGGAATTTCAATCGGAGCTTCGACAGTGGCACTTGCTTTCATAGCTAGAACAACATCAGAAAAAAAAAGAACTGCTATTTTGTCTTTAGTAATGGCATCTCGGCAATTTGGTTTAATGTTTGGTCCGGCATTTAACATTGCTTTAAGACAGGTTAATTTTTATCTATTTGGAAAGTTTTTGGTTGATAGAAAATCAATTCCAGGACTTTTTATGGCCTTTACATGGTCACTTTATTTTTTCATGTTTATTTTCCTTTTCAAAGAGACAAGTTCAAATCAGGAAAATATTAATCATGAATCAAAAGTGAAGGACACTATGGCGAAAATTGGTTCATTCAAAAATTTACGGCAATTTCTAAGAGCAGAAATGATTTTACTTTTAGCGTTGACATTTTTTACTTATTTTAATCAGACAAGTTTGGAAACAATGGTTATTCCTTTCACAGAGATTATGTTCGATTGGCATGAATTAGAAAATTCAATATTGTTTTGTTGTGGAGGAGTCATTATAATAGTCAGCTTTATAATAATCAGAATTTTGTCAAAGAAATTTGAAGATAGAGTAATACTTTTGATCGGCCTATCTAGTATAATAATTGGTCTTGCAATAGCTTGTATTTTTTTACCGTTTGTGGATAAATTTGATAACATTAATAATTTAGAAAAATGCTCTTTTAATATCACTAATTCTATTCAAAAGTCATCCGATCCAAGAAATAAATTAGATGGAATACTTTTTGGTGCTTTTGTCTTATTTGTCATTTTGGATGTAATTGGTTTACCAGCAATAGCCATCACAAGTGCTTCATTATTCACAAAAATGATTGATAATAAATTTCAAGGTTTAGGTCAAGGAATACAGAGAGGTGTTCTGGGTATTGGAACAATTATTGGACCACTATGCGCAGGTCCACTCATTTACAAACCAATTATTTTAGTTTCAATTATTCTGTTTATAATAGGCATCATTTTTGTTTTTTTTTTGATTTTTTTCAAAAAATTTAAGCCAATCGAAGAATTTTCTTTAAAAACATCCTCTGAAATAGACATTAAGTCAATGTAATTTTTGTAAATATTTACAGTAAAAAGTTGAGATTTTCAAATTTATTTTTGGAATAAAAAGTAATACACATCTACATAGATTTTTTATTGTATTTTTATTTTATTTTTGATCTTCTAGATAAAAATATTAATATCTAATTACAATTCATTGAAATATGGCGAATTTGACACCTCTTTTTAAGAAAATGAAGATAATAAATGAGAGTAATTTCCGCTCAGTTTTCTTAACAAAATTTCTTTGCAAGATTCTTGAGAGTCTAATAAGTCTTGTACAAAAAGTTTATTAGAATCGTTGGGTTTCATCACGACAGGTCTCAACAAAGGTTCATTAATTGACGTTAAATAGGTATTGTGAAATTCAAATACAAAAAAAACAAAAATTCTTATTTTTTTGAAAAATTAAAATCTACTAAAATAAAATACTTTAAAAAAAATACTGATTTTTTTTTCAGAATTCTGATTGAAAAATACAAAATAAAAGCTTATTCAATGTCTGATGTTCAAAGACTAGGTATCAAACAAGTATTAAAAGAAACAATTGATTATTTGATTATTGATGGAGAACTAATGCTATTGCATTTGAGTGTGGACATTAACTCACTCGATCTATGGTTTGCGCCTCCGACTGGAACACCCGTTCTTGGTTGATTGACTTTACCAGAATTGATGTACATTGGAAACAAAATACACGAGACGGATACACTGAGTGCATTGGAATTGGTCGAAGTAAATCAACTGCTTGAGAATAGCGATCATGATGTCGAGAAAACTGTCTTTTCCGCATCTAGAACTATCCTAAGCTTTTTTGGTTACAAAACTTTGAGATCAAAATAAAAGGACATAGTATGCCTTTAGCTAATTAAATTAATGTTAAATAATCAAATAAAAAAATTAAAAATCAAATTCTTCTTTAATAGTTTTTTTTACTAAATAAAAAAATATGAATATTCAACAATTTTAAATTAAAAAAGAAGATATTGATTTATTTTGAATAAATTTAAAAAAAAAAAAGCAATTAGTAAATAAATTTCATATTTTCCAAAAACCTTTATTTCCTCTAAATCTCTCTTAGCTTTTTTAGAAATTAGAAAAAAGATAAGAATAACAACAGAGAATTGAGATCATATTAGCAAATCATATCAAAAATAAATAAAAATATAAAAAGTATTAAAAAAGTTTTTTAAATTGTATCATTGAAAAAAATAAACTTTGAGAAAATAGATTTTAATCATTAATAATTAACGAAAGTTTATAGTAAATAAAAAAAAGGAAGTAACGAAATTTTCTACAAAATTTAAAATTATATATGAATCTTAAAAAATCTTTTTATTTACTTTAAAAATTATAGAATATATTTAGAACTTATTAAGATCTTTGAAAATTCAATAAAAATTCGATAAAATTTGGTTGACTGGGTATCTCATAATTTTGTCTTGGTGCTTGATAAGGTAATAACTAACTGATAATTTAAAAGATTTCTCAAGCATTCAATAAATATAAATAAGATTTATTTTAAGTTGGCAATTCAAATTTAGTAATTAAAGCAAAGTAATTAAATTCATACAAGCTTGGAACTGCTTGCAAAAGCCGTATGCAGACCATTTAGAAGAATGTCTGATCTACCTGAACCTTCATACTCTGATGGCTCGTATAACAACTTTAAATTTAGAATTATAAAAACAAAGAGCTAGACAAAACGTTTTAATAAACATTCATAATGAAAAAAACGAGTCTAACATAGATTTTTGAATTTCAACTCTCCTGGATTTTTGGAATATCATTTGAATTTTAAATAGTTTTTTTTTTATTTAATTAATAATTGTGTCAGAAAAGTTTCTTTTACGTTTTTTTTTTAAATCAGTGGCAGATAAACTTTTGATTTATGTGTTTGGAATATCAACGTTTTAAAAAAAGAAAATTTACTTTTATAATAACGTAATTATCCGAGTTGATTGACATGTCTTTAAAATAGAGTACTCTATTTTAGTGTCATGTTATTCAATTGAGCACTTATTTAAAAAAAATAAAAAGCAAATATAATGACATGTAATTAATAGTGAAATTATTAAAAAAAATTTAAAATTTGGTTTAGCCTTTATGAGATACTGTTAAAAATGGAAAGAAAATCTAAATGTCATTAAAGTCATAAGTTTTTTTCAAAAAATTTTTTTTTAACTTTTTTTAAACATGTCATAAAAGTTGAATTCTGTTTTTTTTTTAAATCAATGTTCATTTTTTACTCACATGTCATTATTTCACTTAGTAAAATGTTATTAAATAATATGTCATTAAATTCGAATAATTACGTTAACAAATAAAGGAAACGGAATAATTATTTTCATTTGTAAAAATAGTTTTTAGAAAATAAAAAATTCTTATTCCGTTAGATTAAAAGTCTAAAATTCGGTTATACCTAAAAAGCGGAATGCGGAACGCGGAATGCGGAATTATTATGCGGAATTCCGCAAAGGTTTTTAGCATTTTATTCCGCAAAATGACCTACTAAAATGCGGAATTCCGCTTTTTAGTATTAATATTTTTTTTTGTGGAATTTTTTTGCGGAATATGCGGAATGAAACATTTTTTTTCTCAAAATCTACTTTATTATTTTAATATTTTTAATAAAATCATAATAAAGTTTAATTAAATGTAGTCTTACATACTCAAATATGCGGAATGAAACATAGAATTTGTTAGATTAATATTGAAAATAAAATTAAAAATAAGAACCTCCTTTTATTTATCCCTATAAATTTTATTTTTTCGAAATATACATGGAAAAAAATTCAAAAATTAATTGACCAAAAAATCGACCATTGTACGTGTCCAGTTTGCCAAGAATTTTGTTTGGATAATTCTATTGAATGTGACGACTGCAAATATTGGTATCATTTTAAATGTGCTAAAGTAAGCGTTTATCATCGAAAAGGTAAAAGTAAGTCTTGGTCGTGTTCTAAATATGACCAAGTATGTAAGACTACATTTAATTAAACTTTATTATGATTTTATTAAAAATATTAAAATAATAAAGTAGATTTTGAGAAAAAAAATGTTTCATTCCGCATATTCCGCAAAAAAATTCCACAAAAAAAAATATTAATACTAAAAAGCGGAATTCCGCATTTTAGTAGGTCATTTTGCGGAATAAAATGCTAAAAACCTTTGCGGAATTCCGCATAATAATTCCGCATTCCGCGTTCCGCATTCCGCTTTTTAGGTATAACCTAAAATTCTAAGTAGGTAGAGTAAAAATGATAGTTTCCTTACTAAATGTAATTAAATCAATAATTTCAACTGCTTATCCCTTAAAATTACTTTTTTATTGTTAAATAAAACTAAAAAACGAACATTTTTGCTTTTAAATATTTCCATCAGTGACAAGTTTCCATTTTTTAAAATAGTTATTAGCAAATAAGTATTCTTATTTCGTAAGATTAAAAGTCTGGCAAAATAAAACATAATTAATCTTTGTTTGATAATTTCCGGAATTCATTCAATAAAATCGATATTTTTTAGCTGCTTACCCGTAAAAATTACTTATTAATTGTTAATTAAGTTGTTTATTAAACTTAAAAAAACAATCACTTAAACTATAAAAAGTTTAAAAAAATCAAAAATTGCCCGATTAAAAAAATGAAAAGAGAAAATAGTGAAATGAGCATTTTAGAATTGTTTAAAGAATGGACTGAGTCCATAACTATGCATGGATTTCCAAACATTTTTCGTACAAAATACCTAGCTATTCGATTAATTTGGATCATATTATTCTTAGCTTCTATTTCAGGCTGTTTTTTAATAATAACTTTAAATGTGATGAATTTTTTTAATTTTGATGTGGTCACCAAAATTAGAGTAATCGAAAAAGATTCAATTAAATTTCCTGCCATTACTCTATGCAATTTAAATCCATTTTCAAGTGAACAAGCCCTGGAATATGTTGGATCTTTTTTGAACCAAACCAATCTCAATGAATTCACTGAAGCTAATCTGGACCCAAATTATCCGGGCGAATTTA
This sequence comes from Brachionus koreanus, assembly GCA_016987375.1. NCBI lineage: Eukaryota > Metazoa > Rotifera > Eurotatoria > Ploima > Brachionidae > Brachionus > Brachionus koreanus. The sequence continues at coordinate 2,539,377 of PJRA01000263.1, read as the reverse complement.
CAAAATTTTTTTACAACTACAACTTAATTGAATATTTTTTAACAATTTTTTCAAAATCAACTCCAAATGAATTTAAAAAAAAACTGTCAATTCCATTTAATAAAGTACTTATCAGTTGTTTATTCAATTTGCGTCCATGTAATGAAAATGATTGGATTTGGTATTATGATTCAGACTATGGAAATTGTTATCGCTTCAATTCAGAACAAAATTTAGTAGAAAAAAATTTAAAGTATTCGAATCAACCAGGCAAATATAATGGTCTTGTGATTGAATTGTATGTAGGCATACCTGAAAAAAGAAATACACTCAGCATAATGACTGGAGCTCATGTTTACATTGATGATAATTCTATAAAGCCCACATTTGGCGAAGGGGTTGACTTGGCACCTGGCTTTAGGACAAATTTAGTTCTGGAACGGATAGAAAGAAAACTAATGCCACAACCCTATAGTGAATGTGTTGATAATTTGGACTCAATTGGTTCATTTGATTCAGAATATTACAAAAAGGTTTTTAGATCTAATTTAACTTATCGTCAAAATGACTGCTTTTCAGCTTATATTCAATCAGAAATCTATAGAATATGCCAATGCGATGGAGTGACTTCGAATCACATTTTAGAAAATAATAATCCCTGTGATAATTTTGAAGAGCTCAGTTGTAGCTTAAGAGTATCTCAGCAATTAATTAATTCAGGTTATAAAAGGAGAATTAAATCTGTATGTCCATTAGAATGTGAGGCAATTAGTTTTTCAATTTCAAAATCGACAAGTCGGTATCCATCTGTTTCTTATGGAAAAGATTTACTTGAAACAGAAAAAGTAAAAGATTTGTTTCAGAACAGAACTAATGTTACTATTGAAGAATTACGCGAAAATATTTTATCATTAAATATTTTCTATGAACATTTGAAACAAACTGAAATTACTGAAAATAGAAGCATAAGCTGGGACGGTTTAGTTGGAAGCATTGGCGGAACTCTTGGTCTATTTTTGGGAATTAGTTTTCTAAGCTTTGTAGAATTTATAGATTTATTTTTGCAGATAATATTTTTAAAATGTAAAACAAATAAAACAAAAGTCTTTTTTACTAAAACTTAGAGAAAAAAGATTTTATAAAAAGTTAAAAAATTTTATTTGAATTTCATTTAAATAAATTGATATTACAAAAAAATTTATCTGTTAATTTAATTATAATGATAATTGATATTGACGATTTAATAATTCACCTTGTCGATCTTGTTTGCTATTGTCTATAATTTCATTATGTTTTCATCAGAATTTGAAGTTAATTTCTTTTTTTTTTTTCGATCTTAGCCCTCTCTGAAAATTAACCGGTTTCAGGGTTGCAAATAAATAAATTTTTTAAATAGTGATGGGAGTCGACAATAGTGGGCTGGTTTTATTTTTACTGACTAAAGCAAATAAAAAATATTTTATAAGAGTTTAGATGTGGATTTATTTTTTTTCTACCAAAACTGTTCTGGTTGGATCGCAGATAGAAATAAAAGATAAAAAGAAATGATATTATTTTATAATTTTATTTCAGAAAATTTTTTACTATCGTTAAAGAAATTAAAAAATGCATGGTAAAATTCAAGTGATCCTTATTAATTAATTTTTTTGAAAAAGCAGGTATATCCTGAATTGTACTTTTTTAATACTTTTCACTATGTTCTGATTTTATATTCTCCCCAAAATTTTTATCTTTTTTTATTATTATTTTCATGACGGCTATTGCTTCATGCTTTGGTAAAAATCACTATATCAATTTTTTTAGGATTTCCAAAATTCTTAGAATTTTGAAGCTTTTCCATTTGTTCGGTTCATGTACAATTTACCATTTCGCCTTCGTCATTCAATCTTTGAAAGATCAATTTTGTATTTTAATCAAGCATATCAGATCCTGTACACTCAGTTTTTCGAAGTAATCTTCTGAGATTACTGGCATTCAAAAAAAATTATTTTATGGCTCCTACCAACTGTTAAAAGATAAAGTGAATTTAATATTTATTGTCTAAAGGCTTTTTAAAAGTAAGTTTTAAGAATGGAATTACTTCTCAAACCTGTATACTCGTGCTGATAACACAGGTTTATAAATAAGGTAAGATGTAATTTGGGTATTAAATCTTTTTTTTCAGCATTGCTAAGCGTCTCATATCTGAGTTAAGTGACTGTAGTATCCTAGCTTATTTAGTATTTAGTTAACTAGTTTGCTTGTATTATTTAATTAACTTGATTGTTAGACTTTTAGATTGTTTGCAACATTTGAAACAACAAACATCTTATTTTAGACTTGGGTGCGTTCCAAAGAGCAAACAACTAAATCTTGTATTTAAACTTTATTTTTTGATTGTGATAATTTTATATTTATTTTTTGGACGAATAAAATTTAAAACAAAGAGAATCTTTGGTTTTATTGAGATATAACATCTGGCGCAGTGAGCTTAAACAATGGCTGAGGGAGGTTTTGGATATTTTGATCCTGATTTTGAAGTATTAACGATTGGAGTACGATGGAAAAAGTACAAAGCTAGATTTGAAAATTACATGGTCGCGAAGACCTCTAAGAAATTTTCAGAGATAACCCCCGAAGTAAAATTGGCGTCTCTGTTACACCACGTTGGAGAGAAAGTATTTGATTTGTACCAGTCTGTGGCTAAGCCAGATCACACATATGAAGACGTGATGACGGAATTAGACAAATTTTTCGTAGAAAAAGTAAATATTGAATACGAGAAGTTTGTGTTTTCTCAAGCCAATCAGGCAAGAAATGAACCATTTGACGCATTTGTTAATAGGCTTAGAGTGTTGGTAAAGAATTGTGGGTATACAGAGCCGAATTCAGAGATAAAGTCAAGAATAATACAGGGTTGTTGTTCAGAGATTTTGCGAATTCAAGCATTAAATGATGCTGAAATGACTTTAGATGAGCTAGTTAAGAATGGACGGAACATGGAACTGGCAAAGAGTCATTCGAGTGCGATTATTGAAGAAAAGGTTAAAACGGTTGGAGCAGTTGGTTCAAGAAGATTTGAGAGAGAGGGCAACGTAAAAAATTGTGGCTACTGTGGAAAAAGTCACAAGCCTGGACCATCAAACTGTCCGGCAAAAGGATAGAAGTGTAATAAATGTTTAAAATTTAATCACTTCAGTATAGTATGTAAATCAAAGGCGAATTCTAAACCAAGCGAAGTGATAAGAAATATAGAGTTGGATGTGTGACTATGGATGATGATAATCGTAATGATGGTTATGTTTATTCAGTTGGAGAAGATAAACTGGAATTACCAACTGCAGTTATAAATTTTGTAGATGAGAAAGTACAAGTTAGAATGTTGATAGACACTGGTTGTAGTTTGAACATTATCGATGAGCCGACTTTTGAGAAGTTTAAAAACAAGCCGAAATTAGAGAGTGTCAATAATCGTGTGTATGGTTTTCAGAATAAGAGTCCTTTGAATTTTAAAGGTGAGTTCTTGTGCAAGATTAGTCATGGCAACAAGATGATTGAGACAAGAGTGGTAGTGACAGTGGGAGCGGAAAGGTGTCTTCTAGGGTATCATTCTTCAACTGATTTGGGTCTTGTCAGATTTGTGAACAATTTAGAGGCGAAAGAAGAGAAAATTATTCATGGTGATGATTTGGAATATTGGATGAAGCGTTATCCTGAGGTATTTAGCGGCAAATTGGGAAAAATGAAAGATTTCGAAATTGTATTGGATATAGACGAAACAGTGAAACCTGTTTACATGAAGCATGACAGAATCCCGTTTAATTTAAGAGGAAAATTGGAGGAGATCATTCAGAAAGGTTTAGAGGATGGAGTTTTTGAAAAAGCTGAGGGTCCAACTAAGTGGTTATTGCCGTGTATGTTAGTACCAAAATCAGGCAATAGGTTAAGGTTTGTAGTCGACGCGAGTCACGCCAATAAAGCAATTAGGAGAACTAGATATGTGCTACCGACGATTGAAGATCTTATTTATGGTATTAATGGCTCGAAATATTTTTCAATTGTTGATTTAGCAGATGGATACCATCAAATGACTTTGGCTAAAATTTCGCGGTACATTACGACTTTTAGCACTCATATGGGTATATTTAGGTACAAGCGGTTATTACAGGGTATAAATGCAGCACCAGAGATTTTTCACCATGCGATTGAAACTGAAGTTGTTGATTTATTGGAAGGGGTGAAAAATGCTTTGGATGATATTTTAGTTCATGGAAAAACCAAGGAAGAGCATAATAACCGCCTAGATAAGCTTCTTAAGAGACTAAATGAGAAAAATCTAACCGTAAATTTACGTAAGTGCCAAATTTGTAAAACAAAAGTCGAGTTTTATGGATTAGAATTTTCTGCGGATGGTATTAAATTAACAGAGGACAAGACCAAGGCATTGAGGGAAGCATCTAAACCAACTTCACCAGGAGAAGTCCAAAGTTTACTAGGGCTAAGTACTTATTGCTCAAGATTTATAAAGAACCATTCAGAGATCATTGAACCATTGAGGAAAGTTTTAAGAGGTAGAGAAGGATGGAAATGGGCGGAGGACCAAGAAAAGGCACTGAAAATGTTGAAGGAGGCAGCTACAGGGTCGATTTTGAGTTACTTTGACGTAGAACGGACAACAGTTTTGGTGGTAGATGCTAGTCCGATCGGTCTTGGGGCTATTTTGATGCAAACAAATCCAAAAGATTCAGAAGACATTAGAATTATTGCGTATGCCGGTAGATCTCTTACAGATGTTGAAAGGCGGTATGCACAAATTGAAAAAGAATGTTTGGCTATCGTCTGGGGATGTGAGAAATTTCATATATATTTATATGGAAGAGTATTCATTATTAAGACCGATAACAAGGCTTTAGAATTTATTTTCAAGCGAACTGGGAAAAAGACACCACTTCGTATTGAACGATGGGCCATAAGGTTGAACGAATATGATTTTAAGGTGGTACATACCCCTGGAAAAGATAACCCAGCTGATTATTTGTCAAGAAAGCCAGTCGAGTATGAGCAAGCAATTAGCCAAGATAAAAATGTTGAGCTTTATGTAAATTATATTTTTGAGCAATCCATCCCAAAATCGGTCACAATTGAAGAAGTTATCGAGTGCACTAAGGAAGATAAAGTTATACAAGAGCTTATTAAACGGATAAGAGGGTTAAAGGTAAATATGAAAAATAGATTATCGATCAGTTATGATGTGTTTCATGATTGACCGTGACCAATCAAGGTGTAGTAATGCGTGGTGAGGTGTTGGTATTACCTGAGTCTTTGATTAACAAGGTAATTGACTTGGCACATGAAGGTCACCAAGGCATTACGAAGACTAAATCGTTGATTCGGAGTATGGTTTGGTTTCCGAAATTAGATACTTTAGTAGAACAGAAGATTACGGGTTGTTTTGCCTGCCAAGTAAATAGTACAAAAGATAATTTTGAACCATTTCGTATGAGTGAGTTACCAGATGGTCCGTGGCAAGTTTTGTCTATTGATTTTTACGGCCCAACACCATCGAATTCTTATTTGATTGTGATTATATGTGATTATTCCAGATTTACGCTAACTGATGAGCTAAGTAGTATAGCAGCTAAATATGTGATTCCTGTTTTACATCAAATATGGGTAACTTTTGGAATACCATGGTTGATAAAGACAGACAATGGTCCACCATTTAATGGAGTGGAGTTTGAGAATTTTTGCAAAGTTTTACAGATTGATTACACCATACTGGCCTAGAGCAAATGGGGAAGTGGAACAATTTAATCGAAATCTGACAAAGGTCATGAGAAATGCGGCAGTAAATGGGTTAAGTTGGAAGAAAGAACTAAATACATTTTTGGGTACATATAGATCAACACCACATTCTACAACTGGGGTAGCACCGGCTAGGCTAATTTTCAGATTTTGTAATACCAGTCGATTGTCTAAAATCAATACCAGTGCAAAAATGGACTCGGGTTTAGACAAGGAAGTAAGGGACAGAGACACACAAGCAAAAGAAACGATGAAAAATTACGCTGACAAGAGAAATAAAAGTAAATTCAGCACATTAGTCAAGGACGATTTAGTGTTATATCGGAAACCGAAAGGCAAAGTATATGATAAAAAAGAACCAGTTCGAGACACTGAACCATGGAAGATTGTTCAGGTTAAGGGAAATATGGTTACAGCTGAGTCTAGTTCCGGAGATCAAGTAACTAGAAATTCGTCTAATTTTAAGAAATTAGATTTTGGTTGTTCAATGGATAGTAGTTCGAATGATTCAAAGATGAGAGAAAAAGCTATACAACAAGAAGGTCCGAGTGGAATAGGTCCACGGAGATTAAGAAGAGTTGGGCGAGGTCAAATAGATAGATTGGAATTAAATAATGATAGGAAAAGTTATGTTTAGATTATTTAGGTTATTTTAAAAAAAAAAAATATATAGAATCTTTTAAAATAAGGCGGGGTAGATGTAGTATCCTAGCTTATTTAGTATTTAGTTAACTAGTTTGCTTGTATTATTTAATTAACTTGATTGTTAGACTTTTAGATTGTTTGCAACATTTGAAACAACAAACATCTTATTTTAGACTTGGGTGCGTTCCAAAGAGCAAACAACTAAATCTTGTATTTAAACTTTATTTTTTGATTGTGATAATTTTATATTTATTTTTTGGATGAATAAAATTTAAAACAAAGAGAATCTTTGGTTTTATTGAGATAAAACAAGTGACAATTATAATTATTCCTTATCCTTGTGCATCAGCTGATAAGCTGAAGACTGTAAATATAGTGTGTTGAGTGTGCGACTCATCATCTACATCATGACCGTCGCCACCGGTTATATGTAAATGATTGTATATATATTTAAATATTGCATACATATGGCATAAACAATAAATAATCATAAATTTTATTACTACTGCACCTATTTGAACAAGGCACCTCAAAGCCTATATCGTTCATATCAGAGTTGTTTATAATTCACAGTTTTAAGTCTAAGTCACAAAAAAATAAGTTAAAACTATTTTTTGATCATTAATCTTGAAAAAACATGAAACAAGAGCAAATTATAACTCATTTTTATTCCTTAATCACTCCTTGGAAGCATACTTTCATTACTTTTGATTTCCACACTAAATCGATCTTTTGCTTTTACCCTTGCTTCTCCACATGTCATTCCCATTTCAATTAGCTCTTTGGTCATTGTTGACCTCAATGTTACAGCTTGTCTTCCTAATTTGCGTCGCCCTTGCATTGAAGAGGTTTTTTGGTATCGTTGTACTGATGATGCTTCTAGATACTAGCCCAGATCATCCGCAAAAGCTTAGTCTTCAAGCTTTTTTATTAATCCCCATTGTATACCCCTTGCAATGATAGTTATTTTCTTCACGGCATAGTCAAACAGTATTAAGAATAGTGTCGGATAGAGAATGCACCATAATTCACTTTAATCAGAATAAAATTCTATTCAAATTGATAGATCAAACTAGCTTTTAAATCTATGAAATAGATGACTCAAAGTATGGGTCATTCCAAACAAAGGATAGGAAACAGAGTTGTTTAAAAGTCACAAGTTTCAAGCCAAGTCCAATCCGGACTTTTAATTTTATTTCTTTTTTTAACAAAGTCTAGTTTTTACCATCATCTAAAAAAAATAAAAATATAATAATTTTTTGTTTTGTTAATATTAATCTATTATATATTTAAAATTAACCATTCACTAAAATTAGTTTAAGTTACTTTTTTTTGATAACAATTTAAAAATTGAAAAAAATAATGTAATTTAATTTTTGCATTAGGGAGATTCGTTCTAAATTGAAAAAAAATAAACAAAATGTTTCAATTCAATTAATTAAACTAGATTTTATTTTTTTAAAAATATTTATATAAAAATAAAATTTCAAATTTTGAAAGCAAAACAAAGAAAATAAGTTTCAAATCATTTTTTTCTTTATTTAATTTACTAACAAAAAAAAAGAAATTATTCGTCGGATAAGATAACGAAAAACAAAATTATCATCGAGCTTTCAAAACAAGATTTTAATAGCAATTATACGCTTCCCAATTTGACTGCTGTAGAAAAGCAGAAAAGCTCTAAAAGAACTGGGACCACATACATAAAAAGCATACAATGGTTCTACTTTTTAATAAAATGTAACAAATTAAACGCTTCAATTTTAATAAATACAATAATATTTAGGAACGGATTTTGTTTATTTAATTTTCAGTCTCATCATCAATACTGGTCTTTACAAAATCTGAATTAAACACTGCACCAAGGTTTTCAATCAAGGGTGGTCTTAGTGCCAAATCAACATCAGCAGTTTTAAACTTGAACTCATTGGACGAATTTGATTTATCTACACTTAGGTTTTCTGATGAATTAGACTTATCGTTAGAATACGATAGATTCGATTTTTCCAGCTCGTCTACATTATCCTCGTCACTATCTAAATATTCAGCAATAATGTGATTAGGTACCGAATCTAGTATTTCATTCATATTTGCCTTTATATCTGGTTCAGAAAATTTTTTTTTTTTACATTCTTCGCTTTGACTTACTGAAGTGTTTTTTGAATCATTTAGCGAGTTTAACGATCCACTGTTGCCATTTGTAATGGTGCCATTCAGCAAATTGTTCACAGGGTTGATTAAATCTGCGCTTGGTTTCAGACTATTGGTTCGGATTAGAGATATTTTATCAGACAATAAAGATGTCTGTGATGACATAAGATTTTTTAAGTCGTCATTAATATCAATTAATTTATCAATTGAGCCTGACATGCCATTGTAAAAATTAAGACTTTTTTCGGTGTCATTCAATTGGCCAGTGGTAAGAAACTCTTGAATTTGAACTTCAAGAGATGCCACTCGCTGCTTTAGCTCAGCAATTACGCTTGCATCCTCTATTTCCTGAATTTTGTGTGTCATCGTTGATTCTTTAAGCAAGGCTTCTTTATCGTCTAATTGACGTCTGTATTCCATCAATTGACTCCTGCTCTCTTGTTCCTTCTCACACATTTGAGTTATTTGACTATTTAGTTTTCTAATCTCTTCGTCTTGACGCTTTATTTGGTTATATGCTACTTGTTTCTCAGTGTCTAATTGCATCAGTTTCAAATTAACAGATTTCATTTCAGATTGGGTTTCTGCTTCACGCATTTTTACTTTTAGAAGCTCTTCCTCAATAGCTTGAGTCTCACTGCCAGACATTGACTTATTCTCGGTTGATGAACTACTATTCAAAGTTGTTACCACCGCTGTTCGGTTATTCAAATATTCTTGATATTCCAAATTGAGCACATGAATGGTCTTTTGAAGTTCTTTGATGGCCAATTGGGCTTCGGCCTCTCTCATTTTGACCTGGACTAGCTCTTCTTCAAAACGCTGCACATCTGGTGTATCACGAAGCTTACTGTTTTCTTCTAAAAGCATGTTCACTTTTACATGAAGCATTTCTGTCTCATTTTTGTTCAAATTTTTTTCATTCAATTCTTTTTGTCTTAACTCATTCGAATTGGCATATTCAATTTCCATTTCTTTGATTTTATCCTTTAGCTTTTGGTTCTCATTCTTGAGCACATCGATACTTTCTAACTGCTGAGCATTTATTACTTGACCCTTAATTAAACGATCAGCCAGTTGAGCGCTTTCCTTTAAAAAAAAAATATCAGTTTTTTTCTATCACTTTGATTTGGCGAACAAGCTAAACACAATGTTGAAAACAATCAAAAACTTAAAAAATGTAAAAAAGCAATTTTATTTTAAAAAAATCATTGATGATAAAATTAAATCAAACACTTACATCAGTTAAATAAAAAAAAGCCTAATAATTTAGTAAAAATAGAATTATTAAATTTATGAAGACTTTTAAGAATCAAAAAAAAATAACAACAATTTAAACTAATTTTCCAATATTTTTCTAAACTATGACTTTACAGGCATTTTAAGCAAACCTATTTAGATTATAACAAAACACTTTAACTATTTACCTTTTCTAAATTGTCAATCCTTTGTTTGAGTAGTTTATTTTCGGCTCTTAAGCGCTAATTGAATAAAAATTAACAATTTTTAAAATTAATATTTTAATTAGAAAATTTACTCGAGTTTCGATTTGCTCTTCTTGCTCCTCTTTTTTGAAAACTGAATAATCTTTTTCAAGTCTTTAAATAAATATCAAATTAATTAATATTTTTCAAAAGCTTTAGTATTTTAGTCCCGTATATTAAATAAAAAGACTTGACATGGCTTCTAAAAATAAGCCTATACTCGACCCTCGAACAAATGAGATATTTAAACTAATTTCTTTATTATTTGGGACTAGGAAAAGAAAATTTAAAAATTTAATTTACTTTTTCATTTTTTTTTGGTTATACTTGATAGCAAATGCTTTGTTTAGCAGTCCATCATGGTCATTTTCATGTTTGGCAGGAAGTTCTTTTTGAAAATACTTAAAAAACATAAAATTCAAATTATCTTTTCAAGAGCATAAGTGAAAAAAAAATCAAAAGGCAGATTTTGACTATCAAACATCTTACATTATAAAAATCCTTAATCCGGTCCATTTGAATATTTGTTTACGAACAGATAAGATAGCTTTCAAAAAATTCCATAAATTTATATTCTAATCTTTAAGATGAATTATCAAATATTGATGATACAATTTTAGATTAATTTTAACAGCAAAGACAAATATTGTTATTTTATCATTTATGCCAAATTCGATTTGTAACTAAACTAATTATTTTCTAAATTAAAAGTCTGAGGGCACCATCAAACATATAGCAGCGCAGTAAGATTAATTTGTTAAGTTTTTCTTTTATTTTTTCTGGCTTTGTTTTTTAGTTTTTAGAAAATCTAATAAGAAAACAATAATTTACGAAAAATTAAGACTACTCGGTATTAATCTTTAAAAAAAATTTAATTAAGAGAAAAATACATAAAACTCAATCTATTTGGCTAATCAAATGGGCTTTTCGTTTTTTTTGCTCCATAGTGCAATAGCGCTAAAATGACCTAAATTCAAGTTGTAATAAAACTTTTGCTAATACCTATATCTAGACAAACATGCTTAATGCTCTTTTCACATAAAATGGCTAAAATAAAAAAATAAAATCCAACTGAATTGGATGACAAAATTTTTGCAAATTTAAAAAATTTAGTCTTGAAATCAATATCAAGAACGGGCTTGGTCAACTAAAATTTTTTCAAAAATAAAAAACATTTTTTTTTACAAATAAATTAAAAGAACAGAAAAGAATTATTTTTTAATTTTTTTAAAAAAATCTTGTTCCAATATTGAAACACTAACCCATTTTTAATATTTTAATATTTAAACTAATGACTATCCAAACTAACAAAAAAAAATCAGACTTTTATTTTTTTATTTTTAGTTTTTTTTTTCTATATTGATTTATAACTTAGACTTATAGTTTAAATTTTTAAACTTGAAATAATTTTGTTTAGAAAAATTAATATTTATTTTATATATGGTCAAATTAAGATCTAAATGAAATAATAATAAACCAACCGCTTAAACTACTTCTCTTTTAGTAGAATATTTTCCTTTTTTGTTTGCATCTATTAGCTAACTTTAGAATAATTCATTATCTAAATGATATTAAAAAAAAAGCCAGCTAAATTTATGTCAATTTAATGGTATTTTCGAAATTTTTACTAAGCGTTTTTAGCTAAGAAATTAATTCTAGGATCAAATTTATTTATTTGAAGGAAAAATTTGGTATTTATATAAAATGATTGCTAAAGCAAATAGCAGTTGATTTATTCTTGAAATAACTTGAAATTTTCAAAGCATTGAGTCATTTGATTCTCTTAAAGGACGCATTTACACGCGCACGCACACTAAAAAAATAAAAGAAAAAATTAACTCGAAATTAAAAAAAATCATGACATAAAGCCTAATCTAGGTCGGTGATTTGAATTTAGAAAAAGTGCTGCTAGCTTTAGAGTTATTTTTCAGAAATTGAAATTACTCAAAAGCTTCTAAAATAATATTTAAATTTACAAATCGTAAAATTTTTCAACTCAACTATTCTAAGCTAATTCAAAAGCTCAACTATAAAAAAAAGATCAGCTTATATTTTTTTCTATACAAAAATATTATTTTATTCTAATATCTGTTGTGAATTATAGAAATGGAATCAGGTGAGTTTGTTGATAAAATTAATATCTCAAAATCTGCTCTCGATCAAATGTTTACTAACTTTTAACATTCCTTCCATATCCAATGTTAGCAAATAATCTTTGTGACACTCAAGAATTGCTAGACCGACTCGAAACACAATTTCAATGCCCTTTTTTGAACAAATTAATTAAAATTGTTAACTTTTATATTTCTATTTAAGAATACTTCATTAAGAAATATGTCAAATATACGACAGACAAGCTGCAATGGTAACGAAGTAGTAAACAAAGTCAAAAACCAGCTGCTGCAATACATAGATGGATGAAAAGCGTGAGAATTAAAGTGATTGTGTAAATCCGGAAACGATTCCTATTAATTATTTAATTATAAAATTAATGAAAAAATAAATTTAGATAAAAATACCTGTACTAAACTATCCAATTGAAACATACATAATCCCAAGTGGTACATGTTAGGCTTATAAATTTCTCTAAGATTATATTTTTGCATTATTTGAACAAATATGGCAAAAGCTTCTTCCTCTGGTAAATTCTATTTTAAATTTTAAAAAATTTAGCTACTGTTTCAAAATATTTTCTTTAAATCAATTCAAAAATTGATAAATATTGAAATTTGAAAATATTTAAGCTTTTTTTGAAGAAATTTTTTAATGAAGATTTTAAATTTTTTCTACTTAAAAAAACAAAAATAAACATTATATCTAAAAAACTACCTGTATGAGTAATAAGCCGCAAATAAATGCACTACCTTGGCAATAGCCTACTTCCGGATCGTGAATTGAATAAGCTTTCATAATGTTAAAGAGACTTTCTTGACCAGCAGTGTTTCTGAAATAGTCGTGATCTGGATATGTTCGATCAATGTCACGACGTATTATTTTTTCACAAGACGACTGTTTTTTCATAAATTCTTTAAATTTTTCTTTATGATCTGTTTCATTAGCACCACACAAATATTGCCAAGCAATCGGACGCAAAAAAACAGGTATTCCTTTACGGATGTACTCTTTTAATTGATTTGGCTTTTTTTTCGACCAATATGTCCACTCGGAAATAATCTGATTCCAAAGTTCCCAGCTTATCTCATCCATTTTGCTAACTTAAAATAGAAAGTTTTGCTTTAGCAAATATTTTAATACTTGTTTATAGTTACTATTGTCTTCATTGTTCAACGATTGAACTTCACAACTCGTAAATGAAGCTCGACGTGACAAGGAATGTGAAGTTGGTGATGAATTATTATTTGCTGTGCCACTACCAATGCTATTGTTGGATAACAATATTGACTGAGCTGATCTGGAATTGTTTTCCATTTCTCTTAATAATAAATTTTGTTATTAATGAATAATTCAGATCAAGAAAAAAATTATGAAAATTTTAAATGACTAAAAAAAAATTATAAAACCAAAGCTAATATTGAAACTTTACCTAAATTTAAAATTTATAATTTAAAAACAATTCATACTTATTAGCTCGTTCTAATTTAATCAACAAGTCCAATTCATCGTTTTCCAATGGTATCATATCTGTGTCTGACATATTTTGAAAACTTTCTTTGTTCTCCGAATTGCTTGAGTTCAAATTTTCAGCCATGTTACAAATATTGGATGATGAAGTTGATGTGGAGGAGGTTGATAGCGATGAATTGTCTACGGGTGCCATTCGAATTTTCAAATGTCGTTTGTTTAAATGCTAACCAATTTTGATTTTAATTGTTTTGCTCATCTAAAAAACATCTTAGAAATTTCTAAAATTTCAGGTAAGCCCGTTAGAAAATCATGCTAATTAAAATTCTAGGAAAATATTGAGTTTCTCAATTTTGAGCCAGTGACAGGAACACTAAGTCCGATCTGTTGCCCCTACATATCTAAAGAAACGTAAATTCAATTAGGTGACATAAAGGTAAAAAAATATTCTTAGCAATAAAATATTATTCTAGGTAAATTATAATTTTAAATCAAGAAAAAGAATAATTTATTCTAATTATTTGGTTATTCGTTGATTCAAGCAAAGCCAAATTAAATAGAAATAAGCTTACAAGAGCGATAATTTTCAATTTAAAATCACATTTTTAATTTATTTTTTTTACCTTTGACGATAAACAAAATTATGATTATATCGGTCCAAGACCTTGTTTATAAATGTACTTAACATGACAATTTTAATAATTTATTTGAAATGCTTTAGCTGGTTTCCGATGGAAATTTTAAAAACAAAAATTGAAAAATTGATTTAAATTTTACTTCAAAAATATAATTTTCAATATAAAAATAAATTTCTAAAATAGTGTAAAATTATAATTATTGTTAATTATTAATCTAAGCAAAGCATTAAATTTGACTTGAGACTCGTTTTAGTTCTATAACTGCAAGTTGTGCAACTATTTAATTGGAGCCTAATTTGACCAATTTTTTGAACAATAATTGCTTTTTTATCAAACTAATTAAACGCTCTAATGAATAAAATTTAATGTTTCTTTTCTAGTTTATGTTAGTTTAGGACTTAAAAAATAAAATAGATAAAAAATAGAAAATTAAAATAGTCGAAAGCCGATTTAAACTTGGTAAGTGTTTCGATCTGACCTTTTCAAAAGTCACTTATCATTAAAACTAATTCCTCTCGATAATCTTTTGATGACTAGATCTTTTTAACTTTTTGAAAATTTAAATTAAAAATTTTTCCTACAACCGTACATTTATAAATTTGAAAAAAAAAACTAGAACTAAATCTTTTTTTGTTTAATAAAACTAATAAATATTCAATATTTTCTTTGGCTTAAATTAACTGTGATATAAATTATATGGCTTGCCATATTTTGAACAAATTTTTTATGTTCAATATGCCAATACTAGTGGCTAAATTAAATAACTAATGCTAGTTTTTGAAATATTTATAGTTTTTTTTTGTATAAAAAATACTAAATATATTTCAAATTTTTGTGTCATTTAACTTTTACACAATTTGATCTATTTTAAACTTTGAAAGGATTAGCCAAGTTTTTGATGCGACAAATAAATTATTATTTTATTTTACTTTTTTTTTTTTAACTTACACTGATATTAGATTAGCTTAAGACCTAATTTGTAATTTTAGACAAAACAAAATTTTCGATTCATCTATTCAAATAGATTGTTTAAAATATAAAGAGGCTTATTTTCGTAATTAAAGCTGTTTAAAATTGTCTTTTTTAAGAGGTATTTTATGTGTTCTTACAGCTTTAATATGATTAAATAATTCAATTTCAAAGAGAGGTTAGATCACTGAAAACTTGAAGCTGCTAAAAAGGTTTTTAAAATTTATGATTTAATTTTAGTTTGCCTTAAAATAATTATTTTAAATATTTTATGAATTTTCTCATTAAATATAGACAAGTCTCTTTAAATTCATTGACTATAAAAGAAAATGAATAAATTTTTACAATTTTATCAAAAGGTTTAAAGCCTTTAAAGGACTTAGACCAACATAGAGGTTTCAATTAGATTTTGAGAACTTAATTAACTAGTTTAAATCTCAAAATTTCCTTTAAAAAAGAACTATGGTCTAAATAATTTTCCAATTTTAATAAAATAAACGAAAGCCTTTTAGTGATAATCAAGTTGTTAAATTTTAAAAATAGAAATTATTAACCTAACAAATATTTTAATTCGATTTTGAAAATAAATAGGAAATTTATTTTAAATAATAATAAAATAACTAAAACCAACAACCATTCTATAGATTTGGCTATTCGTACTCTAGTTAGCGTTATCTAAAAGACTAGAGGAAAAAAATTTGCATCAGTCTGAATTTATATTTAAATTGATGAGATGACTGAACAATCTATTCAATTAAAATCTCTTTCGATAGAGCTAACTTATCTTCTAATGAAAACCAGTGGTTCATTAACAAACTTTAGTAAAATTCGGTACTGGATCTCTTTCTTTTTGATAAACAAATGAGTCAAAACATTTGACTCAGTATTTATTTAAGGTGAATCTATTTGCTAGAAAATTTTTCATAATATAGTAAATTATACTAAAAACAAAGTTTTTTGAAAGAATTTGATTCTTTAATCTATGCATTAAATGCGTACGAGGCCAAAATATTATGAACTCTTTACTAGAAAATTTAAATTACATAATCATTTATTTATCTAAATAATAAGTGTTTTTTTGAATTTACAAAAGATTTGAGATAACGCTTGGCAAGAAATACACTAACCATTTGATCGAATTTTAGAATAAAATTTGATTAATGCCTAAAAGGACTAAGTCTCATGAGATTTAAATTTTATTTGATTTATTTTTTTTAAATAAACAACATTGTGACAAATTAAAAGTTTGAAGATCGAATTAAGCTAATAATAACTGATCTGGTATCAACCGATTCATTTATTTTGAAAAAATCTTAGACTTCTTTCTTGATTAAAACAAACAATCAGCAAGATACATGATTGAATTTATCAATTTTTGTTTATTTATTTTAATAGAAATTTAAATTTCTTGCCCAAAAAGTGAATTAACCACTGAATGTCCATTTAGAACCTGTTTCTTATATGTAAGCTAGTTTATTAGAGCTGTGAGAAGCTCAACTTGAAATTGATATTTGGTCTTGGTCTAATAAATGCTCTAAAGCTTTTTGCAAAGTTCATTTAGACTATTTTATGGTTTCAATTGTCGAAAAGCTAAGCTCTCATGCCTCGCCACGATCTTTTAAAAGTTTTCATGGTAATTTATAATATTATTTTTTTTGAATAGAAAACATTATAAAATTTTTCTTAGATAGATTTATTTCTTTATGTGAACTTAATAATCTAAGCAAACAAGCAACCATTTAAGACTGTGACTAGTTTAAAATTTTTTGGATTTGAAAAACTCAAGCGAAAAAATACGTGATTTAATGTCAAACTAATTAAACTTGAATTCGACTATTTCTAAAATGACCATTAATATAAAATTAAAAAATTTTAAAAGAATTTATTGATATAAAAAAATTAAAATTTATGTTTTTAAGTATGTTTAAAAACAAACCTAATTCATTATTGTCCGAAATAAAGTAAATTAAGAAAAACTATTTTCCGATTTGCTTCAAAATGAATTTTAAACATTAAGATAATTAAATTTAGCTATACAAATGCCAGCTTCTAAGTTTCAAAATTATACAAGCTATTTAAATTCCTTAAATGCTCAAATTTTTTGTTTATTTCAATCCAAAAAAATAATAAAAATATTGTTGGCAGTCTCGAGAGCTTCTCATTTGTATTAGTAAAATAAAACAAGTTATTAATTAACAATGTTTTTGACCAAAATCCACATTTAAAAAAGAAAATTCGAAAAATTGCCTAGAAGTGCACAAATCATTTTTTTCCATAACTGAGCATCAATTTATTATATATTAGTATACGTTTAGCCCTGAACCCTTTAAATTACTAACTAGCATTACTCATACCACTGTTAGTAACCTAATATTATTTTGCTAGGAAATTTAAGTGTTAAAAAAATGAACTTTAATTTAAGAATTTAATTTCGAGAAAATTTTATTTTCAATATTGTTTAAAGCCCTTAGACTTAATATCTTTAAATTTTGAAATAGTTCTAGTCTTAGTAATAATTTATTAAGATTTTTATAACAATTGACTTAAGAATTTTTACCGTCAAGTGCAATTGAATTAAAACGAAAAAAATAGAGAATTAATTAATTTATTACAAGTTTTAATAGCCATGTAACAACTTATGTAAAAAATAATCAATCATTAAGTGCAAAGATATTTAAAAAAATAATTTTAAAATTCTATTTCTTGTATTTTTATTGTTAGAGATAATCACTCTCTTTTCAAAATAAAACAATGAAACTTTTGAAACCTCAAAATTAGAGATTGAAATTAAAAGTTCATTTTAAGTTTTTTTTTCTCAATAAATATATATCAAAATATTTTAGAGAAAATTAGAACCAATTATCAAATAAAAGTACCTTATTCATCAGAAAATAATTGATGTCATAATTTGATAATTTTAATTATATTAACAAGATTCTTGATTTTTTGGGGGACTTTTGAAATGTTCAAAAGATGTTAAAAATACGAAAAATATGAAAAATGAAGAACTGTGCTAAAGCCGTTTCCAAGCCAATGCACAAAATTTTTTTGAGGCCACTTGAATTAAGAAAAATCCCAGTTGAATGGGAAAAAAGCTAATATAACACCAATTTTCAAAAAAGGAAGCCCAATGGAACCTGAGAATTCCTCAAATCAGTTCTATTCAAAGTTTTAGAGAGTATAATCAGGTATCAACTTATGTTTTTTCTTAAGAAAAATAATTGCATAGTTGGGAGTCAGAATGGCTTTGTCTAAAAAAAAAAGGATCTGTAAAGAATATTTTCAAAACACTGGACATGATAACGTGTGAGACATCAAAAGCTAACAGTGTTGACGACATACTTCTTGATTTCTCTAAAGCTTTTGATACAGTATCACATAAACTAAATAGAAGGGAAGCTAAATGATAAAATTGTTTGAAGATTTCTTATGCAAAATTCTGTATTAGAGGGGTCTGTAACTTCATTACAGAAAGATTTAGATGCAATTTGTTAATGAATAAAGGTTTGGGGCATGGGTTTATGTGCAAAAAAATGTAAAGTTATGCATTTTGGAAGAATGAATAGATAATATATAAAGAGGCATAAGTATATAATTCATAACACTGAAGAGCCACAAATATACCTTTGACTTTGAAAGCTATGGACTATGAAATGAGATTGTTTAAGATGGGGCTAACAAGACTAAGTGAAAGGAGAGTGAGAAAAAATTTGATTGAAATATTGTTTAATTGAAATGTATAAACTAGTAAGTGGATTGGAAAATGCACAGCTAACTAGAGTTCCTTTATCTGTATCAGAAGAAAAAGGGGCAATATTAGGAGGCAATAGAATGAGAATGCACAGGGAAAGCTTTCCTGCAAAATTGAGAAACGATTTTTTAAATCGAGTGGTCCCACAATGGAATAGATTGCCTGATAGTGTTATCAAATCCAAATCCACAGAAGCTTTCAAGGCTGCGTTGGACAAATTCAATGAATATGGCTGCTTCAGCTCCATATTGCCAAGCAGTAATGGGCTCAGATATTCTTGTTAGAATGTCGCAGCAAGAACTACTGAATAACTAACTTAAATTAGATTATCTTAAATTTATAAATATAAAAATAAATTTTTTTAAATAAGGACGATTTCCAATTTTTAATAATTTTTTATTCCTGCGTTAGTTTTATTTTAAGTTTCTGTAATAAAAAAACGTAACATTTCAAAATTGTTGTCATAAATCAATTTCAGCACTTTAAGAAGAAATTAAAATAAAAATTAAAATTCAATAAATATCTGATCTATTTCGATTTTATGTCTTGCTAAGATCCGAAAATTTTACTTTACCAAAAAATCAGAAACAAAATTCAAATATTCAAATACCATCCGGCTTAATTTTTCGGATCTTAATGATGCATCTAAATTAAAAGAAACAATATTAAAATTTTGCTAAAAAATCCGTCATTTTTTAGATTCCTAATATCAAAAATAATAGGTTTGAAGTTCTATTTTTTTCTCTAATTATTTTATATTTTTTAATTTCAAAAATTTGAAAAATGAAGATTATATCTAATCCAATCTTAAACTTTTTCTATTTTTAAAAAAAAAAAGTTTATTTTTAATTAATCTTTAAAAAAAGGAGTTTAAATTGGTAAAAAATAAATAAATAAATTTTAATAGAAAAAGAACCAAATACAGCTTTAATTGTTACGAAAATTTAGCAATTTTTGAAAAACTGAGCACTCATTATTACCATTATTTTTTAAATTTTAAAAGAAAAATGAAAAATATTTTTAAAATATACAAAAAATAGAACCGAAAAATGGGGATACTTGGTTTAACAACATTTATGAACAGTCTTTTAAATGAAGTATTGGAGCCAATTAAACTCAAAGAATGTGCTATTCTCATCGATGGATATAGTTTTTTGTACCAAATTCATTCATTAAACAGCCTTCAGGCGATTCATGGAGGAAATTACGATGAATTAGCTGATAAGTTAAGCGAAATTTTTCTATCATTCAAAAAATGTAACATTGACGCTATATTTTTGCTTGATGGCGGACGTGAAAAATCTGATCGTAAAATCAAAACCCAAATTAAACGAGCTTCCCAGCGCATCAATATGGCTTTTTCGGTATCAAATTTCTCAACAAACAATTCTAAAATTGATTTAACATCTCTAGTAAATAAAAATTTTTATGCATTTTCCAATTTACTTCCCATATTATCTTTCAAAATCTATCTTGATTTGCTGAAAAAATTTGAAATCAAGCATTTTCAGTGTGCATTTGAGGCAGATTACGATCTTGCCTGTCTAGCCAATGAGTTACAATGTCCGCTTGTAAGCCTTGACAGTGATTTTTATGTCTATGACTTAACTAATGGATACATTCCATTTGATTATTTTTACTTTTCGACTGTGGTCAAAAGTGAAGCTACTAATGGCTATCATATCCCAGCTTATGTATTCAAAATTGAAAATTTTGTGCAGTTTATAAATAGAAAGCATTCGGAAAAAAAATTACACTTCAAAAAAGAAATGCTGCCAATATTTGCCGTGATATGCGGAAATGATTATGTAGACAAATCAATTTTTAATTCTTTAATAAATTCATTTGATCCAAGTAATAACAATATTAAAAACAAGCGAATTGGCAAAACATCTCAAAGCTACATTAAAAATAAGAACAATTTTTATTTTAAAATTATTAAATGGTTATCTAAATTTGATAGTCAAACAGAATGTTTGAATGTAATGTTGAAATTGATCAAAAGCGAACAGCACGAAACAGTTAGAAAAGTTATTGATGACTCGATTCAGGATTATTTATGCAAGAAACCTTCAATGGTTAAATATTTTAGAAGCAAAATTTGTCAAGACATCGAATCTAAATTAGAAAATTTAAATTTAGATGAAAATATCCTCAAATTAGAAATAACATCTTTTAATGAATGTTTGATTGATGCTGAATTTATTAAAAAATTTATAAATTTTGAAACAACTCGATATTGTTTAGACGTTTTAATGCACCGTAAAACAATGTTTGTTTGTCAGATAGAGATACCTTACTGGCCTAGTTGTTACATTAGTTCTTCTAATATTAGAAAATTTTATTACACCATATTGTTTAAAATCTATGAACCGAAATCGTTGAATCAAGAAATGGTTACAATTGGCGAATATTTGCGCGATAAGAATATTTTGAAAATATTTGACGTCAATCTTTGTGAAGAAAATGATCTTTTTTTGTCTATTGAACCCTCCTTGGTTGATAAGATTTTTCTCTACAAGCATCTATTCATGTTGAATGATCTGACAATTTCAAATTTTTTAGCTGATAGCTTTGCGAATAAAAAACTATGCGAAAAAATGAAAAATTTTTTTATAATGCTTTATTTTTGGCTCAATACTGAAAAAATTTTTCAAGATTATAAAATTTCTCATGATTGTAAAAATTCAAATTTTATAAGAGCATTTTTGATTTCTTTTTTGAAATTGGCTATTATTGATCCCGCTTACGAATTGATTAGATACAAAATTTCAGGTTTATCTGAAGAGCCTTTGGATAATTTTCAAAATAAGGAAGAAAATTTAATCAACAAATTTTTTTCGACAAATGAAGAAAATATAGAAAAAAAATTTGACCGTATAAGGGATTATTTGATTTCAGATGAAAAAAATTTTTCGTATTTAAAAGAGATGAGAAACAAATTGCTTCATTTTGGGCAAATAATGACTCAAAATGTGGTACACAAATATCGATCTAGCAAAAATCAAAGATTTATAGACGTCAAATTGATTCATTGTTTAAGTGAATTTCAAGCTATATATTTGTCAAATTTTTACACTTCAACTTTATTTAAAGAATTGCAGACTGTAAATTTAAACTATTTTTTCAATGGAACATTTTTGCACAATTTTAAAATTGAGTTGGACAATAAAATTAATCCCGATTCGTTTATTCAAGAGCTATTTGGTCAGCAAAATTTTATCAAATGTTTTTATGATGAAATGTGGTCATATTTTAATCAGATATTTTGTCTTGAAGAAAAATATTTACAAACTAGAAGCAACAATGATGAAAGAGAAAATCCTCAAAAAATTAAAACTTCAAACAGAAATAAAATAAAATTTAAAAAATAAAATAAAATTATTCTTTAACTTGCTATTTGGTTTTTGAATACCAAATTATAAAAACTACTGTTGAGTTTATTTATTCTTTTTTAAATCAGAGTCAAATGGATTTTAGTAAAGCTATTGAAGATAATTTACACAATCATTTATTTATATCGAATTATGACAGAGAATCTTTTAAAGACGTAGATTTGTGTTTAGGAATAGACGAAGCAGGTCGAGGGCCTGTTTTAGGTTTATTTCAATGATTATAATTACTATGACTCAGTAGATTAAAATTTATATTTAGGACCGATGGTATATGGAGCATTGTTTTGCCCGATTGAAAAAGAAAAACAACTCAAAGAAATTAAATGCGCAGGTAGAAAATTATTTTTTATTATTAACAATTTCTACTTTAAAATATTATTATCTTTGTTTTTAAAATTGAATTTTAAAATTTTTTTATCTAAAATAAAGAAATAACAGTTCTAAAAAAAATTATTTCAAGATTCTAAGTCATTGAGTGAAAAAGATAGAGAAAGTATATTTGAGAAAATCAATGAAGAAAACAAATTATGTGGTTTTGCAGTTAAATCACTTTCACCAAATGTAATTTCTACTGGCATGTTGGGAAGGTTTAGAATTAATCTAATATATAAAAAAAAAACTTGGCTAAATTCTAATTTTTCAGAGTTAAATACAATCTGAATGAATTGTCTCATGATACTGCTATATCGCTTATTGATGTTTTGTGTAATCAAGAAAAGCTAAATATAACTCATGTTTATTTAGACACAGTGGGTGATCCGCATAAATACGAGCTGAAATTATCGAAACATTTTCCTAAACTTAAAATTAAAGTTGCCAAAAAGGCAGATTCATTATATCCATGTGTTTCGGCTGCCAGTATATGTGCCAAAGTTACTCGAGATACTCTGCTCAAAAATTGGATTTTCACAGAAGATTGTGCAAACAGAGTATATGGCTCGGGATATCCTGGCGATCCTTTGACAAAAAAATTTCTTGATTGCAATTTAGACAACATTTTTGGTTTTGTTAAATTAGTTAGATTTAGTTGGTCTACTGCTGGTCTAAAAGTTAAAAAGTCATGCGTTGCCGTAAAATGGTTTATGAAAAATTTAATTTTCTTGATGTTTTTCAACTTATTTGTTTTTTAAAGGCCAGATGCTTTTGATGAAAATGATGATGGCGATGATGAAATAATTGATTGTACAGAAGAGAATGATCAAGGTGGCAGAAAAGAGGCCAAAAAGAGCAAACCAAAGCAATCAAAATTAGCAAACGCAGTTGCTAATGATAAAAACAACAAGTCAATTTTAAATTTCTTTCAAAAACCTCAAAAAAGATCCTTGGCTAGCACCAACGCAGGGTGTGATATTTTATCTGGCTTCTTATCATCGAGAAAATTAAAGTTATGTAAAAATTTTTAGATCTCAAGCTTTTTGATAATGCAACAAAAAAAACAATAAAATTTAAAATATATGATTTTTTTTTATTAATTAGTTACTGATAATAAACAATGATAAATAGTCTTAAAAATAGCGATTTTTTTATTCTAAATAAAAAATTTAAAAGTACTAAAACATAATGTTTAATGATTTATTTATTTCGTATCATAAAAGCCAAACAAATGAAGTTCAGCGATTTTGCTGTCGTTTTAGGCAATCCGGTTTAAAACTATGGTGTGATCAACTCTCTAACAGACCTGATATAAACTTCTTTGACGATTCGTTGACCGCCTTGACTCATTCGTTTTTATTTGTGTGCTTCTTAAGTAAAAAATACATGAATTCTCTTAAATGCAAAACAGAATTATTAATAGCTCAAGAGCAAAAAATGCAAATCGTTTTATTCACACTAGATGATCTGGATTCAGACGATCAAATTTTTTCATATCCAAATTTAGAAATATACAACGCTAAAAATGATTTAGATTTTTCCATTGATGCCATTGATCCAAAGTATATTTCTATTCTAAACAAATTAAATTTTTTAGTAGAACAAACAAAAATATCAAATAGGCCAATATTAATAAATTCAATAGAAATCAACTAATTTATAGTCATTATCTGAAATTCTTTCTAATGGTCTGATCGAACATTTAAAATCTTTTTTTTTTCTAATAAAAATTAATGATTGTTAAACTTTTAATTTCTTCGAAAGCTATTTTAATAGCATGAAAACTTAATGATTTAAAATATATCATAAATAATTTTTTTAAGGAAACAATTTAATTCTTTTTATTATAATTGATAAATTTTCTTGAGAATAAAAAGATTGTATGATAAAAGAGATGACTGCTAGTCTTTAACATTTGTAGGTATGAAAAATAGAATGTTTGAGTGTCAAGAAAATGTTTTTTGAATCAACTTTTAAAAGCAATAGTGAATAATTTTTCTAAACCTAAACCATGCTAAATAATTCTAAAATTATACCGCATGGTCCAAAACGTGCTTTAAAGTTTAGGTCTTCATTCTAAATCAAGTCTTCAAGTCATTTCTGGTAGTTTTTAGTTTTAATGTAGTATTAAGTCTTGAGATTTTTAAAAAAAAATTTGAAATCAAATGATCATTTCTCAATGTTTCTCAAGATCCAATTTCTAATGCTGTATCAAAAACATTATTTGAAAAATTAATGATATTTTTCAAAAAATCTCTAGACTTAATGCTTCATTAAAACTAAAAACTACCAGAAATGATTTGGAGGATAATCATGAAAGAGTTCACTGAAGTGAGAATGACATGAGATGAAGCAAGGGTAAAGGCGAAAGATCGACTTAAGTGAAAAAAAAAGTAATGACCCTTTCTTCCACAAGGAGCGTATAATAAAAAAAAACTAAAAACTTGATTTAGAATGAAGACCTAAGATTTAAAGTTTGTCTTTGGTTAATGCTGTGTACAGTAGTATTATTTGCTATGAAATAAAAAAAAGAACGGGTATATATACCCGTTCTTTTTTTGAACGCTTTATTTTTCAATTAAAATACATTCAATAAAACAATAAGCGGTTCCCGACCCGTTCCAACTATTCAACCCGTTCCCGAACCGTTCCAGCTATTCAAACCCATCCAAATACCCGTTCCAACCCGTTCCAACTATTCCACAAGTTCAAACCCATCCAAATACCCGTTCCAACCCGTTCCAACTATTCCACAAGTTCAAACCCATCCAAATACCCGTTCCCGACCCGTTCCAACTATTCCACCCGTTCTAAAACCCGTTCTCGACCCGTTCCAACTATTCAACCCGTTCCCGACCCGTTCCAACTATTCAACCCGTTCCCGACCCGTTCCAACTATTCCACAAGCTCAAACCCGTTTCAAATACCCGTTCCAATCCGTTCCAACTATTCCACAAGTTCAGTTCAGTTTTTTTTATTTCATAGCAAATAATACTACTGTAATTTAAGAATGATTTAAAATGAGCGAGATGGTATTTAATACATTAGCAAAAGTTGCAGTTTGGTTTAAGAGTCTGAAATATCGAACAAGTGTTTATTTTTAAAATCATGATAATTTAATTAGAATCGATATTCTTGTTTAGAAAATTACGGATTTATAGTTGGATTCTATAAAATCTCACCCAAACACTGTAAATCATTCAAATATTTTCATAAACTACTTAATGGGCTTTTTATATTTAAACATAATTGACTTTTAAGATTAAAAATATTAGAATGTTTTTATTTCTAAAATTTAGGATCATTAAAAATTATTAAAATTAAGTATAATTGTCTAAATAAAAAACTATTTCAATTAGTTGTTTTAAAATTAAAAAATCAATAGTTTGAACTACATTCATAAATTCTCTAAAAAAAATTAGGGTAATATTATTTTTGGATTTAAAAAAATTTCCTATGAAAATTTCAATGGAATTGTTTTTTTTTTATTTTTATTCAAATTGCTAGAATCACAATCAAACTAATATTATTTGTTGTTAGTGACATTTTTTTCTTTGATAGTAATTTCTAATTTCATAATTTTTTCTATTAATAAACAAAGTCCTATAATTACATATTACCTCAAGAAACAAAATTATTCAGTTAAAATTAAATTTTGATTCATTTAAAAATAATCTTAGATAAAAAACTAAATTAGAATTTAATAATCTTTTATTACAAAAAATATTTAATACAAAAATTAAATATAAAAGTTTATTTTAAAATGGCTTTCGAGTTTTTCAGTTAATTTAAGTGTTTCAACTTAACCTTTTTGTTTTTCAAAATATTCGTCAAAATACTTAACCACTCTCTTAAAAAAATAATGACTGTAAAAAAAATGTAATAATGGAGAAAAATTACTCTTCGATCCATAGCAACAGCCATTTCATAGGCCGTTTTACCATACTCGTTAGTTATGCTCAAGTCGGCACCATTTTCAACCAAGCACTGAACAAAAGGCTGATTTCCATTGATAACAGCAATCATCAATGCATTTTTGTTATCTTTATCCAAAATGTTTATATCAGCCTTATATTTAATTAATAATTCAGCCACATCTTTGCTTGCACCAACACTAGCCGCTCTAATCAAAGGAGTCCAGCCACTTGTTGAATCAGTTATATTCACATCCAATCCATCCATTAAAATGTACTGAATACAATCCAAATTTCCACCATCAACTGCATAATGAAGAACACTACAGCCTGATTTATCCTTTATATCATATGATGCACCATTGCTTCTTAATTCTTTTAAGACATTTAATTTTCCTGAAAAAGCTGCAAGCATTAAGGCTGTTTTCCCGCTTTCGTTCTGAGCATTCACCTGGGCTCCTTTGTAAAGTAAAAGCTCCACCATTCTACAAAAAAAAAAATTTCTTATAAAAACTAAAAATAAGCAGTGAATGAATTACTCTAAGTTATTTCTATTTACGGAAATTTGAAGAGGTAAATTTCCAAATTTATCTGGAATTTCAACTACCCTAGGACCATCAGCTGAATCTAAAATGCGTTCAACATCACCTTTTCTGTCTAATATAATTGCCTTATGCAGCGCATCACCATTAAGAGGCTCTTCTATTTAAGAAAAAAATGAAACAATATTCAAGAATGAGAAATTTGAATTTTTAACTTGTCGTTTTTACGGTACAAACAGGACTATATTCACTTCTTTCATTATTTGCACCAATTGCGCAAAGTCTGTAGCTATATTCAGTAAAAGGTTCCAAAGATTCTACAGTTTTTGTGTATCCATAGCCTCTGTAAAAAATAATTATTTTTTTATCTTTGAAAAATAAAAAATATCTACGCATAAACTTGTCCCCATTCCTTTTTATTTTTGTCTGCTTCTTGTAGTACAAATTTGAATTTCTGATTAGCAGGCAATTTTTCTTTCATGTGCATCCAGATCAATTCAATTGTATGGTGAGTGACTTTACCAACTACTGGTGGATCTGGTCGTTCGAGCGGCACTAGAGAAAAATTAAATTTTAAGTTTAAGGGTCAAAAATTGGTATGGAAAAAATTCAATAACAACTTTTAATTAGATCTTAAAAATCTCGCTTTAAAAACTTCAAACATACTTTTATTTATTCAATAAATGAAGACTTAAATTGGCAAATGTCTTTAGAGGTGCTTGTTGTGCTTCGCAAAGAAAAAATAATTTGGATTATTTATTTTAAAAATGAAACAACATGCAATTAAATTATTTTTCAAATTATTAAGGCTCTAAAATAGCAATTTTTTATTTCCTCATATTTTCCGTGAAAAAATTATTTCATTTCTTAAGTCTTAATGTCTAATGAAGTGTTTAATTTTTTCTTCAATATTTTGATCGATTTCCGTCACTCTTTGATAACTGTCTATAAAGGATTATTTCTATACATGAAAATTTACCAAACTTATGTAATTTTACAAAAAAAAAAACGCTCTTCAATATAAAAAAAGCTTTTGAATGTCAGAAAAGCTCTATTCAACCAATTAAGCTTTATCGGGACAATTTAAATCTTCTATTTATTTGGCTAAATTATAATCAAATCTTATATTTAAATAGGCTGTAAATTCTTTAAAAATAATTAAAAAAATTGAAGACTTCTAGTTTCAAGCGTGTTTATTTGGAGAAAAGGATTTACATCATAGTAAATTAATCAAAAGTTATAAAAAAAATAATTTTTTTGTTACCAGATGATTTAACCATGTTGGCTTTGTTAATCAAGTCTCTAAGCTTATCCAATTTTTATTTAAATTTTCAATGTATAAAATCTAAAATAAAAAATTTTTTAATCAAAATTTACTCATCGGTCTTCGTATTTACGAAATATAATTTTTCTATTTTTGTTTGATTTATTAAAAAAAAAAATCTGTAAACTCGCATAGCTAAAAAGTGTAACCAAGGTTACATTTTTTTTTCAAATCGTCGTTCAATAAATTTTTTCATTATCCCATAACCTAAATATATGAATTCAATAAAATTAATTAACAATCTTAAGAATTCATTTTTGTTGTTTTAACTGATTCAATGGGCTGAATTTAAAAACCTTCATTTAAATCTTTAAATTATTTATTTTGCTTTATATGTAAATTTTATTAAATATTAAAACTAAATCTACAAAGATGGATCGCTAATATTTGTGTAACCATGACTAATTAACGATTTCTTAATTTTTTCGTATACCTTTGAATCTTCGATTGTCACAGGAATCTAAAATAAAAAAATCATGAAAAAATTTTATTTTTATTTAAGTCGTAAATTGCCTTGAAAGGTTTGTTGTTGATCATGGCCTTAAGAGTATTTCGAGCAATTTTTCCAGATCTTGTCTTTGGAAGCTTATCAACAACAACTGCTTGTTTAAAGCATGCAACTGGCCCTATCAATTGTCTGACATTAGCTACTGATTTTTCTATAAGCTCTTTGTCAATTGATTTTGAGCCTTAAAAAATATTTATAAAAAAAAAATTAAAATTATTCCTATCATACTCGTATTTCTGACTAAAAATGCGAAAGGAACAGATCCTTTCAATTTATCGGAAAGCTCTACTACAGCGCATTCTGATAATTCCTCATGTTCTAAAATTGCTTCTTCAATTGATGAACTTGAAAGCCTATGTCCAGAAACATTTAAGACATCATCAGCCCTAGACATAATACTCAAATAGCCATTTTCGCATTTGAAACCAACATCAGCAGTGTCATAAAATCCGGGATATTTTTCAAAGTACAAACTCTTAAAAAGTTCATCGTTTTCCCAAAGTGTGGACATGGTCCCTGGAGGAAGTGGTAGTTTAACGACTATTCGTCCCATTTCTTTTGGACCTGCTTCAGATCCATCATCTCTCAAAATTCGAACTAGAACATATTTAAAAAAATAAATAAAAACTAATTGGCTAAATTATCTTAATTACTGTCATATCCAGGAACAGCTTTACCAGAAACGCCAGCAGGAACTGATCTTATCTCTTCTTCAGACATATAACCAGCACATATTGATGTTATTGGGTGTCCAGTTTCTGTTTGCCACCAATGGTCGAAAACTGGCTTTTTAATTACACCACGAATCCAGTCCATAGTTTCATGGTCACAATGTTCACCAGCTAGAAACAAATATCTTAAACTGGAAAAATTTTGAAAAAATAAATGAAAGAATATTTATTAATTTTAAATATATTATTTAAGTATTTTATTTTTGAAGTCTGTTTTTTTTTGGTATAAAAATTGAAAGTTTATTGCCTTTTTATTTTAGTCATGTTTTTAATTGTTTATTTTAAATAAGCACTTCAACAGTTTTCAAAATTTATTTTAATAAATTTTAAGAAATTCATAAAAATCAAATTTTAAACCAGCTAAATGGTAAATTTTAATAGTTTTAAAACTTTAATATCAACAAATAGTGGCTTATAATATTTTATTGAGTTTTTAAATTCAAAATTAGTGTGGAAAACTATTGTGGGACACTCCTGAACCGCTAATTTAGATAAAAGTCGTCTTGATGGTCCCGAAAAAAAATTAATTTCTAATTTTTTTTTTAATTTATTTTGATAGCAACACATACAAAGTGTATAAGAGTCAATCACTTCTAATTTACCAAGCTTAGAAAAAATATTAAAAAATAGTCTTTATTTAAATATTAATCAAATAATTTCCTAACATTTTATTGAAAATTTTATAATATCAATTAAAATCTATTTCGTTTAAAAAGACATCTGATTATTTTTTATTAAATAAATTTAAAAATTTTTAAATAGTGCTGGGAACCGTACAAGCGGTCTTTGATACAAATAAAAAAATTTTTTAACCGCTAGCAGGTCTGCCTATACGGACGGTTATAAAAGCAAACGGTCAATTTATATGTCATTTTATGTCTCTTTAGACAAAATAGATTTTAATTCACATTATAAAATTTTCAATAAAATGATAGCTCTTAAAATTTTTATATAAAATCTTTCAAATTATTTGATAAATATTTTAATAAAGATAATATTTAAATGACAAAATGACTACATATCATTTTCTTTTAAGGACATTTCACAAAATTTAGCGTTTTATCAATTTTAATGTAAAAGGGCAGATCTAAATGCCAAGAAACTTTTCGAATTTTTAATGATTTACAAATGTTTCATTAAATCTAAAATGGTCTAGTATACATTTATTGTATGGACTGTTGTATTTACAATGAGTCAATTTTTAACCTTTAAAAAAAGTCAAAATATTTGTATTTCTTGATTCTTAAAACTCAATAGTATTAATGATTAGCAAAAAAAATATAAACTTACTGATCCAAGTTATATTTTTTGGCAAGTCTCGCTTCTGGATCCTGTTGCTTAATTGCTCTAATTGCAGTTGGAGCTTCAGAGTAGATTTATTTAAGAGGATAATTTAAAAGCTGCTAAATTTTTCTTACCTGCAAATGCGCTTACAACTTTATGCTCAGACAAAACTCTGAACCAAGAACTTGAGTCCGGAGTACCAACTGGTTTGCCTTCATATAAAATTGCTGTATTTCGTGCTGCTAATGGACCGTAACAAATGTATGAATGACCAACTGTCCATCCAAGATCTGAAAATGCGCAAAATGTTTCTCCCGGATTGACACCATATATTTTTGACATTGAATTTTTAAGAGCGATCAAATATCCAGCAGTCATTCGGACAACACCTTTAACACTTCCAAAATTAAGTTTTTAATATTAAGCTTTGATTAGTAATTTAACCCTTGGGAAGTCCAGTTGTTCCACTTGTGTACAGAAGATAAAGTGGAAAATTCGATTCTACAGGAACATAATCATGGGGCTTAGATTTGGATATTTCTTTTTCGTAATTTAAATAAAAATCACGATTATTTTTAAAATCAGCTTCTGGAAACTAATAAATGTATTATTTTATTTAATTAAATTAACTATTCAAAATACCATTTCACGATTGTAAAAAATGCACTTATGAGGCTTGTGATCAGACATTTCAATAGCTGCATCTAATAGATTTTTATAGTTTATCAGTCGTCCAGGTTCAATGCCAAAATTAGCAGATACAATTATTTTAGGCTTGAAAAAATTTGTTCAATTAAAAAAAAAAAAATTTTAATAATTTTCTACTTGAGCATGATTTATTCTAACAGATAGTTCTTTAGATGCAAAACCTCCAAACACCAAGGAGTGAATGGCACCAATTCTTGCTGAAATTAATAGTTATATTTTGATTGATAATATCAAAAATTTACCAGAAGCGAGCATAACTGTCACAGCTTGAGGAATCATTGGCATATAAATTAGAACCCTATCACCTTTTTTCACACCATAGCTACTTAGTACACCAGAAAACATCGATACCTTTGGTATTTTTATAACTCAGAAAAAAAGAAAAAAAAGAAATTTACTTCATTTAATAGTTCTTGATAGCTAATTTTTTTTACTATACTAGTCAATGGCGAGTCATGAACTAGAGCTATTTGATCACCATGACCGTTTTTAACATGTAAATCCAAACAATTATAAGAAGCATTTACCAATCCGTTTGGATACCATTTTTCAAATGGAGAATTTGATCTATCCAATATTTGAGTCGGTTCACTTATCCATTCAATAAGATTTTTTTTTTCATTCCAATATTCTTC
>PJRA01000263.1:2441377-2502432 GCA_016987375.1 Brachionus koreanus | reverse complement strand
AATATTTAAGTTCAATTTTTTTTTCTTAGAATATTGCTTGAGAAATTTTCAAATAAAATGCTTATAATCAAGATTCTTGAAAATCTACAATGAGTCACTCAACAATTGATAACAGAATACAAATATTTTGAAAATAAATTTGTCTATTTGATATTCAACCTAGTTTATTTTCTTTTTTTTTTAAATTTTAAATGACTTTAAAAGGAAACCGGGTTTTTGTTAAATGCTAAATTTTAAATATATAATTTAGGCCTAGATGTAAGACCAATATTGTTTTAAATTTGAGAGTACAAATTTTTCAAAATTACTTGATTGTAATTTTTATTTTCTTGTTTGTTTGAATCGCTTAATAAAGAAATAAATTTTTGTTTAAGCTCGTTTAGTTCATCATATTTCCAAAATCCGGATTCGGAATTTCTGACACCAGAAGTAAGCAGCGGTGAGTCGCTGCCAATGCTATTTATCTTATCGAACTGAGATGTCGTAGATTTGGTTAGAGTCTTTGGCCTCGAGTGCTCCAATAGGGCTGTATGATCAAAGCTATTTCTTCTATGGCTATTAATATGTCTCACGCTCGGAGAGCTCGACTTGCGTGACAAGTCTCGTGGTACAGCCTCATCATTTTTGCTACTAGCCTCTATTATAGAATTTTTCTTATTTATTTGGCTTAGTCTTTTTAATTTTTCTCCAAGATGCTCGCTTTTGGCAAAAAAATTCTTTCTCACCACATCATTTCGATTAAAACTGTACCCATGTGGCTCATCATCATCATTCTCACTCTCGTTTCGTATTCTCTCATACTTTATTTCGCTTGATTTTCTATAAACATTCATTTCTAAATCAGATCGGTCTTTTTCCACTTTATCGTTATATTCTCTCAAGATTTTGAAAGATTCTTGAAGATCATTTTCAATCCGGCTTATTATGGTGTCTGTCTGATTTTGTTCAACTATTTGATTGTTATTGCTATCTTTTTTCTCCGATTTTATAAAGTCTATCAAAAAATTGAGACTCTCTTGAGGATTTATTTTCGAATTGTTTATTCTATGAGCTTCGTTTAGCACATCTCTTAGATTGGTCAAGTTGTGCGCACATTTGGCCCCATTCAAGTCCATATGTGACATTAAAAGATTGTTTAGTTCGTCTAATTTTTTATTTGCATTTACTTGACTAGTTAGAACGCTTTGAGTTTTCATAATGGATTAAAGTTTAGGCCTAAAAGCTTATCTAAGCATTAAATAAGATTCGTTCGTAATTTTTATGTGCCTATTATTAATAACTCGATATTGTTTGTTTAAAAAAAAAACTAATCCATTAATTTTCAATCAATTTTGTTTTGATTTTCTAAAAAAAAAAGTAATCGAATAACTTTAAAATTTCTGTTGATTTTGCAGACGAAATTATTAGAAGAAA
Organism: Brachionus koreanus; assembly: GCA_016987375.1. Taxonomy (NCBI): domain Eukaryota; kingdom Metazoa; phylum Rotifera; class Eurotatoria; order Ploima; family Brachionidae; genus Brachionus; species Brachionus koreanus. The sequence goes on along the minus strand of PJRA01000263.1, from coordinate 2,501,019 downwards.
AAATTCTCAATTTGAAAAGAGCTTTGAGCGCCAATAACCACCACTGGCCATTAAAATTCAAATATTTGATCAGATAGAATCAAATGTGTTGATTCTTCTAAGAGTAATAAGCAAACATTAGAGCCCCATTCCCCCATCAATCATAAATTTCGGACTGTACATCAATCTAGAGTCTTATCAATTGGCTTACAAGTGTTTTATTTGAGTAGAAGGATCAATAATTCGATTGCTGGCGATTTTATCTAAATTAATTTAGAAAAATCAACATCACTGGCTCATTTTGCTCATATCAGATAAGAGCAAATGGTGGTCTATTTAGACATGATTCTCAAATTTTTCGGCACATAATTTTTTATTGATTTAAACAAAATAAAAAATTTGTTTATTTACTTTAAGATGATGCTTGATCTCAAATAAGCTTAACTATATGATTATTAAATAGTCGAAAAATTTTGAAACTAATGAACCAACTAAGAGAATTTTTCTATTAAATAGATTTCTTCCTTTTAAATTTTTAATTAAGCAAAAACAAATGATCAACTAAGCAAAAAATAAACCTTTAGTTCTTACCTGCATCAAGTTTGGTAAACTTAGATTGTGATTCTCTCGAGCCAAATTATCATTTTAAATATATTTAATCGAAATAGAAAAAAAACAAGTGGTTATCATTCTAATGGATCACAAAGTCGATAAACAAACTAAAATAAAGCATATAATTGAACACTTAATCAAAATAACAAAAAAGAAAAAATGATTTATTCCTTGCTGGAAAACTAAACTCCTAATTAATAATTTACAACTATACCACACAATTCATTTAGAAAACTTGTCTAATTATAAAGCATAAATTGATTTCTCTTAAATCAAATAAAAATATTATTTTTAAAATTCAAAATGATCTCTGACTAGAAAAATGTTTGAATATTTAAAAAAAAAAAACATTTTTTTTTATTTTAGCTCAAAATTTTCAAATCTATTGATTTAATTAAAAAAGAAAATATTCATGTTTTTACATTAGATATTAAAATTTTATGTTAAGCATTAACAAAAAAATTAAATTTTAGAAAAATAAGCGTATTATTATCTAAGTTTTTTTAAATTAGTTTTGTTAGTACTATACTCAAATCAAAAATAATCCTTAGTGACAATCTAATTTAAAATACAATTTTAATTAGAAATATCAAATATCTGATCAATCGGGACTGAATTTGAATCAGCGCGATTAAAAAATGCTAATGATTTTTCCACAAATCGTTTAGAAAAATAATCGAATTTGTGTTTGTTTAATTTTTGATTTGAACTTTAAATACAGGGGCTATTTGAGCGAAAGTTTGCGCATTTTTTTTAGTACAAAAAAACTATTTAAAAATTTTCTATAGTTGTATGTAGCTTGAAAAAAAAAATTGTCACGACTTTAGATAATTAAAAACAGATGAATTCCTTTGAGGCCTTTTTAGTAAAGCCCAACGAAAAAAAAAAGAACGGACAATCAACAGTTCATTTTTTTTGCTCAAAAATTTTTAGACTTGGAAAATTATTTAAAAAAATCTAGCTTAAATATTAATGAGAGGAAATTTCCTCAATAAACATTTTAAAAAAGTTCAATTTTTATTATTTGCTAAATTCGCATACTTAAATAATTGAAACCAAACAAAATCAAAATTGATTCGAATGACATCTAAAATCGATGAGACTTTGATCATAAAACTAAATGCAAACAAACATTGGTCTTTGTAAACAACATAGACACATATATTCATTTGAAGAAAATCATGTGGTTCAGTCTTAGCTGCGAAATTTATCTAGTATTTTGGTTTACGTTAAACTTTTGTCAATTTGGTAAATAAATTCAAATGAATAAATAAAATCATGATAATCTTTTATAGAACCGCTCTAACTTGGACATTTTAACCATTGTCATGTCAAGTGATTTGATCCTATTTTTTACTTGAAATAATGAAACGAAGAGCCTATTAACTTTCAATAGTCATAAAATCTATTATAGCAAATAAAATTTAGATGCGTTCAGTTGGACCTTTAATTTTTGAAAAGGCCAAATCAATCGAGTAATTTGGCCTTTTAGCAATATTTTCTTAAATACTTTAGTCTTTAGTACACCATGTCTTAATAGTTGAGATTCTTTTTTATTGTTTTTTTTTCCTAAAATCTACTTTAATCATCATAGTTTTTTAGTCACGTTTTAATAAAAAAAACTTTAATATTAAACAAAAATCTGAATTCTCTTAACAGATTAATCATTTTATTTTGCTTTGAATTAAACATAAAATATCTATTGAATATTTTTTTTCGAGTTAACTCTCGTCTAATTTTAGGTTTAACTTTTTCGAAATATATCAAATATTCAAACAAGTTTAAAATATATATACTCAGTTTAAAGAGCTTGATTAAATCCCGGATCCAATATCTTTTCCAAGGTGAAGTTCAAACTTAATTTAAAAAAAATATCTAATATTTTTATTCTATGTAAATATTATTCCCATACAATTATGGATCTTATTAATCGTAAATAATTTCTTAAAAGTTAAACTAGTTGATATTTGCTTAATATTTAAAAATTATGCTTGTTAAAAGCGTTAAAATCAAATTATTTTCCATTTTTGCCTCATTTAAAATAGGAAAAGTCTTCTTTTTAAAATTGGGTGCAGCTTTTTGATTAAAATAAAGCTAATATTATTTCTTAGAAACAAGCCCTGGATTTTTACAGTAACTTGTAAATTTATTTATTTTAAAAATTACAAAAAACACTCAAATTCTAAATAATTATTTAAACAAATTATTCATTCATATCTTTGTTTAAAAGGTAAAATGTCAAAATCAGTTTTTTAAAAATAATAAAAATTTATTTGTTTTAAATAAATTCTTATAAATTAGGAAAAAAAACAAACTTTGGTCAAGTGTTTTTCCAATTAATGAAATATTCATAATAACTGATACAAATTTTGAACATTTTTTAAATATATTTTCCTTTTCTTAAATTGATTGAAACCAGTTTGATCATTTTTTTAAGCTAATTTCTTATCGCGAACTGTTTAATTTTTTTTAATTAAATAAAATAGCTATAATTACATTTTTAAAAGTTCAAATTCAAAGTTGGATTGAAAAATGATCAAAAATCACCATCATCTCTGTTTGATTTAAATAATGTTTGTAAGAATTTGAAACTATAAAAATAAATATTTGAATAAATTCTGTAATTTTAATAAAATTTTCAGTCAATAAAATATTTGTTTTCAAACTAATGAAACCAACATTTACATATATTATAGAAACATGTACACAAGGATTTTAAACGAATGATTAAAATTATTCAAGAGATAAATCTAATTTTTTATCATACATTTTTTGTCTAATCAAAATAATTCAAAGCTTTTTACGCTTAATCTAATTCAAAGTAAAATTTAGCATTTAAAAAATTTCTATTCAAATCGCTTTGAAAATAAATTTTAAAAAAATTAATGTTATCTAAATTTGGAAACAATTTTCTTAATTTTAATTTTAACGCCAGATTAAATTTTCTTTGGGTGATTACTTTATTCTTTCTTAAATATTCATACATTGTTAAAATAAATTAGTAAAATAGGAGACATCAAATAAATATTCACTGATTTTTATTTATCGAGTGTTAGCCTAAATTGTTAGGATTAATGAACAATAAATAGCAATTTAAGCAATATTTTTTTTTTAATAATTAAGCTAAACTTTCAACGTTTAATACAATAATACTCTGAAACAATTAAAATTATCTTGGTTCAAATTGAAAAAAGACTTATCTCGATTTTAATTTCTAACATTTAATTTAATTCTAAAAAGTAATATACATGCTTCGTTTGTAAATGCATATTGAATTAAAAAAAAAGCGTTTTCACCTTGAATTCAACACGCACTAAATTCTTTTCTATCTTAAGCATAAATGCAAATTATTTATAAACAAAAACCAAGTTCTTAAATATCGGATTGTGTATTTTCAGCATATTAATGAATCGTTTAAATCTTTACAACTTATTGTATAGAAATGGAAAGCTTTAAGAACCAAGCTTTCTAATTTTTCATGTCATTTCAGATGAATAGAGATTCCAAAAATTTTCTAGGCAAAATTCTCAGCATAAGAATTCAAGATCAAAAATTATATAAGAGCTTTTTATTAAGTAAATTGGTATTTAGAAACCAAAAATAAACAGATAAAAACTGATCGAGAAATAAGATATTCAGATTTCTGCTTATTATTAGAACATCATTATTTAAAATGATATCAATCAAGCTAAAATTAAGTAAATCCTTTTTAAAAACACCTTTGGTTTAACAAGAAATACAATTACCAAACCAATTGAGAAAATAAAAAAATTTAATAAATTATCTATTGGTAATAGTGAACAAAAAACAGAAAAATAGCCTAGAATTATCTAACTAAACAAACAAATTTTGCTCGTTTTGACTTAAAAAAATTTATTCTAAAAAATGTTATATTTGATTTTAAAAAAGAATGAAATATGTGTTCTATTTTTATTGTCTTTTAATCTAGACGATTGAAACAAAACTTATATCATATGAGAAATAATGCCACTCAATTTAATAAATTAAAGAATTCAACCTTGATTTGTTTTGAATTAACCTACACTGATAGAAGTTTTCTATATCATAAGAAAAACCTTCTGTACTCAATTATAGACATATTGAGTGAATTAAAATTATTTTAGATTGGGTTATTAAAAAATTCAAATTAATTAGATTGTTTAAAAGCGTAAATTTTTTTCATTGTCTTGGTTAATATGTTTTTAAAGATGAAGGCTTACTTAAAAATTAATTTTATCAAAAATCTTATTTTTTACCTCCCCTAGTGTCGTTTGTTAAAATTGAGATAAATCAAAATAAATTTTCTTCAATTTGTAAATTTAATTAAATACATAATAAAAAAACAAAATCTTAATCATGAAAGAAATCTCTGTTTAATATGTTAGGTAATAGGTTTAAATTAGAAGAGAAAAATTTAATGATTGAAGTAACTAAAAAGTATTTTAAATTAAAATTATTATATTTAGAACTATTTAGTATCCTTCAATTAATCTAGTAATCAAAATACAATTAGCTTGATTACTATTTAAGCTAAGATTTTATTCAAAATTAAAAAAAAATTATCTAACCTTTACATATTCTAATATTTTTGTTGATCAGATTGTGTGAGCGTTTTAACTCTAGATAACTAAAAAATTGGAGAAATTATAAATATTTAAATCATAAAGCTAATTAAAAAAATTATATCAAAGCAAGATATTTCAATTTTCAAAAAAAAATTAAACAAAATTTTTATTTTTAATTAAATTTCGGCACTTAAAATTTCAAAGAAATATTTTTGATGCATTCTAAGGTTTTAAACGAAAGTTTTTTAGAAACTCTTGACTTGAAAAAAATTCTTTTGTTGATGCAATTTTTTCTCAATTAAATCAACAGGACAAAAATAAATATCTGCCCTCGAGTGTCAGTAGCTCAGTACCAACACAAATTTTGTTTTCTTTTTTAAATTGTTTAATTTTTATTAATTTCAATTCGAAAAAATCTGCCAAATAGAGCCCATTCTTTTTTAGTTCAACTACTAGTTTTCTATTTTTTTTTCTTATTCAAATAAAATTTTAAAAAATTCTTAAATTAAATTAAAAAAAATATTCGAATCTAATTACCCATACTTGAATCGCTGGTTATTAGAACAACAATTAATTGTAAATTTCAGTTTTGGAGTTTATTTAATTAGAAATAAAAGAATCGGCTATCAATGAAACATATTGGGAATATTTGTTGCAAATGCCCGATTTCTATAAGGTTCAATATATTAATTGGACTACGGCCTAAACTCTAATTAAATTCGGTCAGTTAAGCTAGAGAAAACTTGAAAAAAAATCAAATAATTAGGTGAAGAATATTGTTCTTATTCAGGCAGTGATGATAACTTCAATTTGTTTTCTTAACAATTCAAATAATGCCTGAGTCTATTTTGAAATACTGATTCGTTTAGAAATATCTTATCATCATATCCAGTTTCAAATATCTGATAAACTAACTCAAGTATACATACGTCTGTTCAATAAGTCCAAATAGCTTGGGGTCATGCATGCTAATAATTTCTGAGTAATGATAAGATTCTTCGGAAAAAATGACTATCTATTTTGAATCGTATTTATTATTTATAAAAAAAAATAATTACCAGTCTAACAAGTAAGCTCGAAATCCACTGTGCTGATACAGCTTAAGCGCCAAATTTAACGCTAAAGCTTAGTTTTATTTTCTAAAAAATGACTTGTTTTTATTTCTTTTAAAATTGCTTAGCATGTTTTAATCTAAATAAAGTAACTTTTTTAATTCAAAAAATTATGCACTAGCTTAGTAAAATCATCACTATGTTTTAAAATATTCTATATTTAGAATTATTCAATAATATTTAAATTTAATTCAAAACGCTACTCAAGTTACATAATATCCATAAAGTAATTTTTGTTTTCAACAGAAATTATATTATTTAAGTTAGTCTTTAAAATTTTAAAGCGTTTTTTTTTCAAACTTATTTTCAAATAAATTTAACACATAAATAAATTCAATAATGAATTGAATTTGTGTATTTAAATTTTCATTTTATCTCAAAAAAATTTTATCAATATTAATTAATTTTAAAAATAATTAAAGTATACATAAATTTGTAATTTATTGCATCATTGATTTTTCATTTATTTTTAGCTAGAAAAAATAAAAATATACTCTTTATATCAAAATATACTCTTTTTTTTTTTACTTTACTGATTAATTAAAATTTTTAAAAATTATCCTTTTTATTTTAAGAGAGATATACTTTATGTAAAAATTAATTAAATACACTTATACTTCAATAAAAACTATTCTGTTCTTTTTTCTCTACTAACTTGGATTAATTAATAATTATGATCTCAAAATAATCAGATGTCACAAAAATATTGACATTTCGCATATTGAAAGTTTGGATTATGGCTATTTTCATCTTATTGAAATTTTCAAAATTGTATTCATCACAAAAGATTAGCTTCATCCAAAAACTAATCTGACTTTTGCAGTAAAAAGAAACTTTCTTCAATTGTTTGAAATTTAAAAACTTTATATTTAAGAGATCCTACAACGGTAAATATAAAAGAACTAATTTTCTAAATTTCCTTTTGGATTTATTATGATTTTCGTCTAGCTAATGGCAGAATCTTTTCTGATCTTCTTCAAATACTGGTTTCTTCTTTTTAAATATTAAGAGATATTTTTAATAGAAATTAGCTGATGAATATATTTCTTTTTAAATTATTGTTTTTATTGTAAAAATAAAAGGGAAAAATCTTGATTCTATACTTAAGCAATATAGATTATCAATTAAATTATTCATAAACCATTATGTTTAATCATGATTTTGGGTCTTTTAAGTAAATATAAAAAAATTATTCAGCATTTAATAATAATATAAAACTTTTTTTGTATTTTTGTTATTCCAATAGAATTGTGAATTTTAAATTTGAAAAAATTGAAATTTGACAGTTTTTTCGTAAAATCTTTTTTTTAATATATTTTTAAGTCTAATTGTGATGCATATTTTTTGTAACTTTTAAATAACAAAAAATTTTTTATTTTTTAATTTAATTTTGCTTGTAAAACTTGAATCAATATAATAATTATAATTTGTTTATTTTTAAAAAATTTACTATTGAGAAATTAAATAAAGAATGCTGAAAATATGCTATTTTGATTGTACTCTTACTTCTAAGAAAATTTGGGCACAAATGTAATACAAAAGTAATTAGCAATTAAAAAACTCAGAGAAGTTCCATAATTTTCTTTATTATTGAAATTGTTTCGTGTAGCGGAAACATATTTCTATATGTAACAAAACATGTTAAAGTATCATAGTCAAGGAGTGTGTATAATTCTGCATGCAGAAAGTTTTGACAGAGACTTGCCGATATAAAAATTAAATTTGACATTTAATTTTTACTTAGTGAATATGAAATCTTAAAATTGTTCTAAAACCGGTTAAAAATTTTCAACCGATTACCTAACCGGTTTTAAATTTTTGTTGACAGAAAATTTGGTTCAAATAATATGTTTAGATTTGAGATTGTTTTTTTAGAAACATATAGCGATGAAGCATATCAGATGTAGCTTCGCTTTAAATAGGGTCTTAAAGAACACTTATTTAGTCAGAAATATGATTATACTCATAATCATATAAAAAGCATATCTCATATGTTATACTCGATTTCTTAGAAAAATGTCTATTGCTTCAAAAATATATGCTAAACAATTGTTCTTAGAATATTTTCAATGAACTGTCCTGTTTCTATTTGAAAAGCTGATAACATCTTTAGTTACTCAAAGGCCATCTTGTTTATTGTAAGGTTTTCTTGTTCTTGTTACTCGTATAAGTGAACTTTTTTGGTTTTTGAAAGCAACAAGACCTAGGAGAACAAGAAAGCTCACTTTTTGCGACGAAAAAAGTTTATAAGAGTAAATAGAAAAATAACTTCTAAGTTTAGCTCTTAGTTTAAAAATGTTAAGGTAAGTAGAGAAACAATAAGGTGATTTATAATTTTTAAAAAAACAAGAATTTACATAGCTCTGAAAAAAAATTTACTGACTGTGTCACATCAAATAAATAGAATGGACAACTGAACATTGTGGAATGGTAATTTTTATTGATGAGTCCATGTTTGAGATGTTCAAAAGGCAATCAAGAGTTTTAGTCAAAACATTATAAAAAGTAAAATACAACCAAAGATTTGTAATACCAACTTTACGAGATGGTCGAAGTTTCGTCGAACAATATGGGAATGTATTAGTAGTAAATATACACGATGTTGTTGGATAATGTAAAAAACAACTAGAATCATTTCAAAAAGTGATAATTGAGGTTTTTAATTATACATAAGCGTTAAGCAATATCTGATTAGATAAAAATTTGTTAACCATAAATTGGTTTAGTTGGTCCTGTGGTGAAGTGGTCCGAACACCCGAAAACAATCAGGAAGTCAGGCGTTCAAATCCCCACTCAGTTCCAGCTTCAAGTACATAGGGCAAAATGAAAATAATTTTACATTTTTAGATTTTCATATTTTTTGATTTTTTGTGCAATTTTTCAGAAAATTAAAAAAACACTCTCTAATTATTTGGTAAACAAAAATAAAAATTTAAAAATTTCTTAAATACTTTACTAAAAATCAAAAAATATGAAAATGTAAAAATGTAAAATTATTTTCATCTTGTCGTACTTAGGGCTTAATAGTTGACCGTCCAAAAATTAAAATAGTAACAAAGAAATAAAATGACCATACGCTCCACAAAATTATATCAAATTTTTTTAATTAATTATGAAAATTTAATAAAATCAATAAATTAAAAAAAAATATATTTTATAGCTCTTGGCATCCTTACTGTGTAAAAGATATAAACGAATTGGAAAAGGTTGGCACCGGACCTGAGAAAATTAAGTTATATTGATAGATTGAATAAAATGAATCTTACTTACCTTCAAATAAGAAGGCAGAGAGGTGACCTCATTCAGATGTTTAAAATTGTTAACAAACTAGAAATTGTAAATCTTGTAAATGACCTTTGTCTAAATACTGTGAAAAGAAAATATGATCTCTGATCTCACAATAGAACTATTTACAGAGAGAAAATGAAATATTTTCAACCAACTAAGTAACTTTTGTTGCCGGGTGGTTGGTCTTCCACGTTTGGTTGACATTGGTTAATACAAAATATGATTGAATAAAAGATAGATTCCTTGAATTTTCTTTATTAAACTAGCACAAGTTGCACTATCTCCTTTTTTTCTTTAGCTTTTTCTTATTCTTATTTATATTCTATTTGTTTACTACTTGGCGCTAATTAGATAAACTCTTATCAACAATTTTATAACAAATATAATATCTAATAACGAATGACAATTTTTCAATTAGACTAGTCACATTAATAAAAGTTTTTTTACTCTATGTGATTAGTAAAATAACTTAATTAAATAACTGATTAACTTATTTTAAAATATTATTTTTTATATTTTCTATAGTTTGAAAAAAATTAATATCAAAACATCAAGAATCTTTTATTTTCTTAATCGTTTTATTTGAAAAAAAACTTGGCCATCAATTTTATTAACAGAACAGTAACAATTAAATTAAAAAAAAAAAGAAGACTATTTTAAACTAAATATTTAAAAATAAATCGGGTGTATTAGTATCTTAAAAATTCAAGATATTTATTGTTTTGTTTCGTCTTTTTTCTCTTCTTGTTGTTCTGATGATTGACCTGATTCACGAGCCGATTGCATCTTAAATAAAAATGTTTATGATCTTTTAAAAAATATCTTTAACTTAGCTAATTACTTTCTTGTAAGCCATTTCAAATAATTTAAGAGAATCTTTTTGGAATTCATCAATCATCGGCTTAATTGATTCAATAGTATCATTTTCTTTGTCAATTGCGTTCAATTTTTCTCTTATTTTAGCAATACCGTCTTTGAGTTTTTCGTATTCGTCTTGTGGTAATTGATCTTTGAATTCTTCCATTTTTGATTCAGTATCGTGCAAAATGGATTCTCCTTTGTTTATTTCCTCAATCAATTCACGTCTCTTTTTATCTTTTTCGGCATATTTTTCTGATTCCTTGACCATATTTTCAATATCGTCTTTGCTCAAGCCACCGCTGGATTGGATTGCAATTTGTTGTTCTTTGCCTGTAGCTTGATCTTTGGCAGATACATTAACAATGCCGTTGGCATCAATATCAAATGTGACCTCGATTTTGGGTACACCTCTTGGAGCAGGCATGATACCCATTAGAGTGAACTGACCCAACATCTTGTTATCTTTGGCCATTTCACGCTCTCCTTGGAATACACTAATTTGTACTTGAGTTTGTCCATCGGCAGCTGTCGAAAAAATTTGACCTTTTCTAGTCGGAATAGTTGTGTTTCTACTAATCAATTTAGTGAACACACCGCCCAATGTTTCGATACCCAAAGACAATGGAGTCACATCAAGCAACAAGACATCTGAAACATTTCCAGCCAAAACAGCTCCTTGAATGGCAGCACCCATAGCAACGGCCTCGTCTGGGTTTACCGATTTGCTAGCTGCTTTACCGAAAACTTCCTGTACAGTCTGTTGTACCTTAGGCATTCTAGTCATACCACCGACCAAAAGAATTTCATTTATGTCATTAGATTTCACTTTGGCATCCTTCATGGCCTTCATGCATGGCTCAACTGTACGTTTGATGTATGGTCCGACAATGGCTTCCAATTGAGATCGAGTCAATTTGTAATTCATGTGTTTTGGACCGCTAGCATCCACGGTCAAATAGGGCAAGTTAATGTCGGTCTGTAAGCTCGAAGACAGCTCACATTTGGCTTTTTCTGCAGCTTCGCGCAATCTTTGCATAGCTTGTGGATCTTTGCTGACATCACAACTAGTTTGCTTTTTGAATTCAGCAACTAAATGCTTCAATATAGCATTGTCGAAGTCTTCACCACCCAAGAAAGTATCACCGTTTGTCGATCTAACCTCAAAGACACCAGCTTGCATCTCAAGAATAGAAATATCAAAAGTACCGCCACCTAAATCATAAACAGCCACAACCAAATCTTTTTTATTATCCAAACCATAGGCCAAAGCAGCAGCTGTAGGCTCATTTATTACACGCAAAACGTTCAAGCCAGCAATCTGACCAGCATCTTTGGTAGCTTGACGTTGCGAATCATTGAAATATGCGGGTACAGTAATGACTGCATTTTTGACTGATGTATTTAAGTATGATTCGGCTGTTTCTTTCATTTTTGTCAATACAAATGCGCCAATTTGAGATGGTGAGTACATTTTGCCCATTGATTCAACCCAAGCATCTCCATTCGAAGCTTTAACTATCTTGAATGCAACACTTTGCATTTCTTTTTTAACTTCTGGATCTTCGTAACGGCGACCAATTAAACGCTTGGTAGCATAAAAAGTATTTTCTGGGTTAGTTACAGCTTGACGTTTGGCTGGTGTGCCGACCAATCTTTCGCCATCTTTAGAGAATGCGACAACGGATGGAGTTGTTCGAAGACCCTCGGCATTTTCCAATACTCTAGGTGTAGCTCCTTCCATTACAGCTACACATGAGTTGGTCGTTCCCAAATCAATACCTATCACATGTCCTCTTACTTTTTCATCAGATTTATTTCTAATTTGGAATTTTGATTGTGTGGCTAGTCTACCAAATGGAGACACAATTTTTCGGCCTAGTCGAAGCATTTTTTGCGAAGTATCTAAAATAAATTTTTTTTTTTACTTATGAATTGGAAATTTCTGGATGTCTTATTTTTTAATTCTAAATTTTTACTTTACTAGATTTAACTAAAATTATTTACATATATCTAATTTCTACAAACGACTTAATAATATGGGTCTGATGAAATGTTTCAAAATAAAACTTTTTAATTTTAAATTTTTTTTACAACCAAGTATATAATGCTGCAATATTTTGCTAGAAATTTGCTAGAAACTTAAAGAATTTGCATGCCAGTTATATAATATATTTTATTTGAAATATTGCAATAGAGTGTGTTTGATAAAAATTATTTTAAAGTGAATGCATTAGAAAAACTTTTCGGAATCGTCTGCATTTTTAATATGTTTTTAACCATGTGCATTTTTTGAATACTAGAAAATAAATTAGATACCTTTAGGGATGATACATAAAAAAAATTTAAATCAATTTTTTTAAGTTGAAAATTTTATTTTTGATTTGCCCACAACAAAAAACAAAGCTAACAATGACTCAAATTTATATGATCATTTCAAATTATTCAATAATTTGTCCTCGCGACCCAGCATCTATATTAATTAGCCTTTAAAACTATTTGCCTTTTCTTTTATAATAATTATTGCACAATTAGATTTATTTAGACTTTTCTTTTTTTTTGTTTCTACCGTCATTGTCCAGTCTGTTTTTAAACTGGCTGGTCGAACTTGCTGAGACAACCGACGTTGGCAGCACATTCCATTTGTTCACTACTCGGTTTGATAGAAAGTTTCGTCTTGCTTCACATTCGACCACTCAACCATCTTGTCAATGTCATCTTGAATTAGCATTTAATCATATGTATTTCTAATGACGCTAATCAATTTGCTGTCATCCACAAACAACTTGCAAAAGTGACATACTAGCTCTGGTAAATCATTTATGAAGATCAGGAATAGTAACGGACCAAGTACTGAACCTTGTGGAACCCCACTTAGCACATCAACCCAATCAGAATATACTGGGTCATTACTGCTCTCTGTTTTCTATCTTGTAGGAAATTTTTGAGCCACGCCAAAAGCTTATCAGTAAATCCATCAAGCCAAAAGCTTATCAGCTCTTTAACTTGATCTTTAGTAGATTATGCGAAACGCGATCAAACGCATTCGAGAAATCTAAAAATACTAATTTTTTAAGATAAGATAGGAAGCTTTGATTCACTATGAAATTACTTAATATAAAAACTGTGCAATTTTTTGCCACTAAGTTAAGTCCATCACTTTGATTTCTCAAATAGACAGGTGAATTTTGCCAGAATTATAAAGAATTTTTTTTAGAGGAATTAAAAAACTTTAAAGATAAAATAAAAAATAACAATTAAATTTGAGTTTTTGTCTAGCTCAAGATGAATTGAAATTATCAAAATCAAAAAAGTTAGAAGAAATTTTATATCACAAGCAGGAACATAATTAAACTGAAAGGATAAGCATCATCTACACGCCGTCGCAAGAAAAGAACGAGACCACAACAAATTAATGATTTTTATGCTTCTCTAAGTGAGAACAGATTTTCTCAAATAGGGTAAACAAGTTTTAAAAAAGTCTACCCTCGTCAATGGTTGAAGTGAAAAATTTGAATATACTGCATTCAAATTACTTAAAACGAAGCACTATTGTTAATGTACTAGATTTAATTTTAAAAAAAGAAACAATTTTATTAACTTAATTAGAAAGTTTCACGAGAAAATGGTAGCTTTGAAAGTTAAAAGAAAGGCAAGAGTTAAATTCGAAGAACTCTTGCCTTTCTCTTGCTTTTTTTAAAGATATCCTTCAAAAAATTGATTTGAAATTAATGGTTAACGGTTAACAAGAATAGCGGCGGCCAATAAAAACGGCCACTTTTGATATTAAAAAAAATGACAAAAATATTTAAAAAAAATTGATATTAAAAAAAATTTTGGTCGATCATCCAGCATTTAAACAAACAAATAAACTCGAAATTCTTGGAACAAAATACGGCATCAAAGTAATTTTCCTTCCGAAGTACCATTGTGAGTTGAATCCAATAGAAGGATTATGGTGCTATCAAAAGCAATTCATTAGAAGGTCAACAAATCAGACGTTTGATTCAATGAAAAGATTATTAGAGAGTTCTAGAAAAGAATTTGTTGGAAAGGAAATAAATAACAAACTGATCAAGAGATTTTGGCGTTGTTTGAAAGCTTATAAAAATGGATTGAGCTACGGCCAAATTCTTAAAACATACTTCTCTGGCAAATCTAATGCTAAAACACAAGAGCATCTAAGAATTTCTAATAGTTTATTAATATAAAAGATGAAAATTAAATTTTAATGATTTTTTTTAGAAATTGAACTATATTTTGACTTTTTTTTTGGATTAATTAAGCTTTAAATAAAAAAAGTGAAACCTGAGATTTGTTCAGAATTTTGTCTACTTTTATAATTTAGATAAAAAAGTTAGATTCTTGTGTCAATCCTCCGACCAGAATAAAAAAAACTGGAAAAAAGCACAAAAAAATGTTTTTTTTTGATTTAAAGTGCAACTTAATTCCACTTAAAATACTTGAAAAATATATCATTTAATAGTGAATTTTGCGCTCTTAAAAATGTATATAGATATAGTACTTTTTGAATGAAAACTCATCTCAAAAATTTCAAAAACCTAAACAACTGTTTTCAAAAACTATCAAACTTCAAGAGCCTCTAGTCAAATTTTTTTTTCCCCCCCCTAAAGAAACAAGTATTCATAGGTTTTCATTTGCGTAAATTACGAATATGCCATCGAAAATTGTCGATTAAGATAGTGCTGTCGTTTTGCTACGCGCGAACCTTACTTTTCACTAAACATAAATCATAATCAATTGCATTAATCTTCCAAAAACTGTTTATTAGAACTTTAAAAAACATGAGATTAGTCGCTTAAAATTCAAAAGTCTATCAAATTGACCTCTTTTTTTTGAATGAAAGCTAATAATTATTTAAATTGTTACTAATTTAAAGTCATTAATATAGAACTCAAAAAAGAGACGCATTACTTAATTTAAAATATTTTAGTACCCACTTACTCCAACAAAATGATTAAAAATAAGAATTAAGTCTAAAAAGAAAATATGATTTTTCTTTTTAAATCAAATAGTTAAAATAAGAATGGTAACATTAACTACTTTATTATAAAATACAATATTACAAGGAGTTTTTATAGCTTTTTTCAAGTTAATTCCTTTTTCCCTTTTTCATCTTTTACGTGGTTACTTTCAATAATAAATAATTTCAAAACTTATAGATCCCAATTAATTAATTAATTTTTTGCTTCATTTATTAAGTATAAATTAATAAAAAAAAATAGAATTAATTGACAACACAGTTTTAGAGTTATTCTGCTTGATCGGTTATTTCATTCATAGCATCAGCAAATTTCTTTTTTGTTTTTTGGTAGAAATCAATTAGATCATCACGAAAATGATGAATAGTTTCTTCACAAATCGATTTAAAATCTTTTGTTGCTTCCATTACAATTTTAAGTCTTTTCTTATCAGCCTCGCTTAGACCATGTTCAAGTACGTAACGATGTTGATCTATATAGTTAATAACTTCGTGTAAATCAAACAAATCGGGCTTTTTTTCCCTTTTAGGAACCATGCCGTGCTCTATTTCCCATTTGCATTCGTCCTCAACTATCGACTCCCTCTCATTTTCCATAGTTGGCAAATCCTTTTCAATATTTTTCTCAAAGTCTTTATCAAAAGAATCATTTCTTTTTTCTGTAATAGCCGGAACACTTTTTTCTGCGTTTTTATCAATTTTCATATGTGCTTTTTCTAAAATTTTTTCTTTTGACTCGTGATGCTGTTTGTGTTTTTGTGAAGATTCTTCATGAGAAAATTCGCCCAATTTTAATGCGTTCGCATACGTACGATCTTGTTCTTCATGTGCATGTCGTACTACATCTTCAATCGGAGATCTTCTTGACTTTGGTTCTACTTTAATAAAAGCTTGTTTTTTGGTCAATTCAGAAAAAGGTTTCATATTAAAGATTGGATTTGTTTTTTTTGAAATATTTGAAGACTCCATTTTTTATTTATGTTTTAAAATATATTTTTATTAATAAAAATAAAATGCAGTCTATAAATAAACTCGAAAAAGATATTCAACTTATAAAAAAATTCTCAGTTGAAATCTATTTTTAAAAATTGAAAATAAAATAAAAAAAATTTTTAAAAAAATTTATTTATTTACACTTTAAAAATATTTCCGAAAAGCCAGAAAAAAATTTAATAATTAAAAATATAAAATAAAAAACTGGCGCTTGGATAAAACCAAATTAAAATGCCATTATTATCTTTTTAGAATATAAAATGCGTTTTGGACCTATTAATGACATGGTTTAATAGTTATAATTCATTATAATAATATTATAAAAAAAATTGGTTAATATAAAAAAATAAATAAATTAATAAATAAATTTAATGTTATTAAAGAAAGCGTACATTAAAGCAAAAAAAAAATTATGGGTTCTTTACAAATTCTATCTAGCAATCAAAATTTCATTATTTAAACTGATTTTTTAAATGAAGCATTAATTTTGTAATTATACGATTGAGTTATTGTCTTCTCAAATATGTTCAATAAAACATCTTTGGGTCAACGTTTTCTCGTTATCCTTCATGAATGCCGAGAAAAAGAGATTATTTTCTCTTTTTCGTTACTGTTTTTAATTATTGATCATTGTAGATCTTTTAATATTTAGATTCTCTTTTTTAAAATTTCACATAAGTCTAGCACTAAGCTGATTATTGTTTCTTTTTTTTTAACATTTTCTTATTAAAACATCAAGACTAGTCTAACAAAAAAAAATTTGGAATATTTATAAAAATTTCACGCATTGTTAAAAGAAAAATATAAATTTCTTCTTTGAATTGAAAGAAAGCATGTCATGTTGCATGTTCAGTTTCTGCCTTCAGTAATGTTGGCAGAGGGGCCTGATGGAAATCTTTTCATAAATTCGTCTTGTATAATGGTCACCACATTTCGCATTATTGAATCTATATCATTTAAGGTAACTTGTTTTGATCTGTTTTGTCCGACTCTTTGTTTAAGTTTTGCTTTAATAGTCTAAAAATTAAAAAATTGTATTCAAAAGTTTGCTCGTTTTTTCAAAGAATTCATTTACAAAAATATATTTTCATTATTAATTATATCAGCCTTTAATTAGCAAAACCCTAAAAAAATTTGTCCACAAACCCTAATCAAAACAACTCGTATAAATAATTCAAGTTCTTATTTTGTATTTTAATTAAATTTAATTTAATTTTTTAAATCAATTCTCTATTTAAAAATCACATCTTAATATTTTGATCTTAATTCAATATTAAAATATCTAAATAATAATTAATTTGAAAATAATTTTTGATTCTAAAATGTTTGAAATTAATAAATGAACAAACCAAAATTTCGTATCCTTCAGTTTTGTTTTTTTTGGAACTGTTTGTTGAAATTAGAATATCACTTGGATTGGCATTTGCAGTGCGGGCATTTAAACTGGAAGTGCTTGTTGAATTTAATGTGTTTTGCGATTGGTTGTAGAGAGCTCTGGTGTCGTTTTCACCGAATGTGACATTTTTTTTCGAGTTCTTCATTTTTTCTTGTTCGCTATTGTTAGAAAAAGAGACTGAAAATTTTCTGCTATGGAAACGCGTAAAATCTTCAGCGTCTGAAACAAAATTGTAATAATCAAAGCAAAATTGACTGATCAAAAATACCTTTTTTGTTTAAAAAGACCAAAATTCCTTTACCGTTTTTGGTGAATACCGGGTCACAGTCCAACAGAGACTCGTTCATTTTGGCCTCAGCGAGCAGGCCATTTAAGTACATACATTTTGATATGAGACCGGATTTGGTCGACAGTTCGTAACTTTCAACCTCAACTTGTCGTCCACTACATATCATTCTGTAATCAATCTTTAAATACCAATTTTTATTTTAAAACTGTATGACACAATTGTAGGTGATTTTTATAATTTTTTTTTTAAATTTTTATAAAATGTTTGAGTAAAAATTTCTTTCCACAAATAGAGTTCGCTTTTTATCAAACGCAACAAATAGGAATTACGTAACCCTGAATCCAAGAGGCTTTAATTACTTTAAAAGGTTTGTATAAATATACGAAAGTATGTATTAGTAACAGATTTTAGTAGAATTTCATGTTTTATTAATACGACTGGTACGCAATGAGTTGTCAATTGATAACATTATTAATGTCATATTTCATGATGCTTTAAACAAAACAAAAAGGTAAATAGTAACTATTATTCTTTCTAGTGCTATTTAGAGACTAGGTAATCAAATGTTTAATGAAAAAATTTTCAAAATAGATTATTAATGTAACCCAAACGACATTAATTGAATTTAAAATAAAATTTTTTGAATTAAATTTTTTTTTCAAAAGAAAAATAAACCTGAACTTCAGAGTAGTTCAACACAAAAAAAGGCTTCAATAAATTAATTGTTTATTAGTCCTCTCGTTTTCTGATAATCCTCTATAAAATGCTTTTAAATTTTTTTATATTAAAAATTTTAATTTCTGTCCTAAATAGACCGAAAATTACAATAGTCCTAAGTTTTTGTTGGCTCGTTATATCATACTTGACGCCGCTTTTAATTGGAATAATTTGAGAAAATTTTTTGTTTATGCCTATTTTTAGTACTTAATCTACAATTAAATAAATTTCTTAGCAGACTTACATTGATTAAATGCCCGATTTAAAATAAAAAAAGAATCAAATAAAAATATTTTGCTTCAGCTGGTTGTAGTTATAATTCTTCTATTTTTAAAATCTTTGAAATATTTTCTTTATTTTAGAGCTGTGTAAACGAAATAACTGAGTCTTCCACCTTTAATGAAGCCATAAGTTGTAAACACCATTTAATTAAAAGTAGTTACACATTTACATACCAATAATAGTTGGCTGCCCATATATCTGATCTTCTCTTTGATTATTTAGAGAAAAGTTAATGAAAGGCCTGAGAGATGTTTGTTCATTAAATTCTAACACTTCTAGATGTTATTTTAAACTGATTTTTTTGTCAGTCAAAACGTTCGACCTGCACTAAAGTATTGAAATTTGTTTAATTCTTTAAAACGCTTTCTAGCATTTAAAGCTGACTTTGCAGTCCAAGTAAAAGTGACTCTCTTTGTCTTTTACTTTAGCTATAATTACAGACTTGGAGGCTGAATTTGATTATTGAACATTGAAATTAATTCTAGAATCTAGCGATTCGAGAGAAAAATAAAAAAAACAATTTTCTATTGTGTTGGTGATTTGGTGTCAACTTAATTTAATCTGAACTCTTTATTTAAATTGAAAATGTATTCTTTCGTTTAAACTTTAAAATTTATTGAAAACTTCTCTATATAAAATCAAACCCATTTTTTAAAATATTTTTTTTTATAGTAGAATAATCAAGAACTCGAACCTGTTTTAATTCAGTCTTTCAGTTCTTTTTTTTTTCTTAAGAGAAAAAATATATTTTTTTCTAGAGTAATCAAATATTTTCGAGGATCTTAAATTACCCCATTGCGCTTAAATTGCTCATTTTTATTATCTTAGACCAATTATTATAAACAATAATCTTGTTAAGAAAAAATAGGATAGGATTTTTTTTAATTCAAAGTCTTTTTAGAGTCAAGCCTACTGTGTTCACATTATTTTTCTAATTAAACAAGAATTAGACTCATCATTCGAGTAAAAACTTGTGCAATTATTCTTATCTGTTTTTACTTTAAATATTTTTAAAGAAATAATCTATTTAGGCGAGTAAGTTTTGTTGCCAAACTACCTAATAGTAGTTGTAGTTGTTTAGGCAGAACTAATAAATGACATAACTTTCCAAAAAAAAAGTCTTAGAATATTTTGTTGCCTCAGGAATTATTATTTTTTATTTTAGTTCATTACGAGCAAAGTTCATAAATAGCTAACATTTTTTTTTAATTTGTCCTAAGGATTCTGCTTTTTTCTTTTAAATTCAAAATAAAAGTAAATTCAAAAAGTAACTTAACAGCTTTTTAGTAAGCCCACGAGCTTACTCGCCCAAAGGCTCAAACTTTTTGCACTAAATTTTAATAAAAAAAATTCAACATTATGTTAATTTAAAACTTTAGTACAACAAATAAAGATTAAGAGAAAATCTTTTTTAATATTCCCTTAAAAAAAAGGGGATATCGTTTTTTTAAGTAAATCAAGTCAGAATTTATTTGAAGAACCTAAATTTTTACAAGACATAAATTCATTTGAATTATTTAATTATTATAATTTGAAAATTTTACTTCATTTAGATAATAATCAACTTGGGTGGTTAGGTCATCAGTTAGACTAAGTTGAACATTTGACAAGGCAGAAGCCACGAATTCTTTAGAATCGTTTTGAGTTGACTTGGTAATGATGGAGTCTTCTTTGCCTGAATCTTCGATGCTTACCACCGATTTTGTCATGTCGTCAAAGCTGACTTGTGATCTTCTTCCATCATCCATGGTTAAATTTGTCTCTGAATTGTAAAATGGCTTGGCATTAAGACCAACTGTGCTGCTTGTCGAGGGTTTTTCTTGGGCTTTCTTTAGCTCAAAATAAGATGGTCTTCGGAGAGCAGAGTAGCTGACTGGCACATATTTTGGAATGTTGGAATAACTTCTATACATATCATTGTAGAATGAACTTTTGTGAGAGAGACTATTCGAACTGTTGGTGTATGTTGAATTGGTGGAGCTTAAAAAACTGCTTGAGCTGTAAAATGACATTATGAAAACTGTGTAAATGCAATAAAGTTTAATTTAGCTAGCCGATATAAACCCGGTATCGATACTTGTGTTCACTATATGTTTCTAAATAGCAATTGGAAATAAATTTTAACTTAGCAATAGTGTTAGAAAAAATTTTGTTTAAATATCAATCGAAAGCTATAATTTAGGCCTAATATTTACTTTGTTGGTCATCTCTTGTTTGATTAATCATATCTTATCCCGTTAAGCATCTATCTTGGTATCTCGTTTCTAACGAGTCAACTAACAAAATCTCGACAAAACAAGAAATAAATTTTGGAAAATCTTTAGAAAAGCCGTATAGCTTAAATAGATCTTTCTTTAGTGCTTCTTTTTTTATTTCAATTAATGTAAAACTAAACTAAACAAATTGTAATTTGCTTGACATTATTCGACAACTAGAAATGGTTTGTCGACAAAATATATCTATTTATCTTAACGTCTTTTAATTTAATTTTTTTCTTTTTATTTGAACAATTAAAACTTGTAATAGAGATTTTAAATAGAGTATGCATCAAATTCGTTCTTAATTGCAATTAGTAAAGGCAACTAAAAAGCTTGAATATTTTTTCAAAAACATTCTTTTTAAATTGAAATTATTTTCGACTAAGAAATTATTGCCTAAATTGTAACCCAAGATCTTAAAGGTCCCAAAAAAAGAAGTTCGAGTCAAATTAATGGGACTGTTCAATAAACTAACTGAGTTGCGTAAAATTGTTTAGGATCTATTTTTCGCCAAAAATCATTATTTGGTATTTTGACTTGGGCAGAATGCTTTATTAAAAGCGAATATTATTTCATAGTTCACTATAATTTAAAATTCATTCTAAATTATGATTTAGTGTTCAACTGACTCGGTCAAATTATTAAATTTTTTTTCCAAGTTTTCTTAATCCCATGCCAAAACGAGTCCAATTTACCTTAAAAATAAACTTAAATTTCTAACACATTGACCTAGTAATTTCCGACTAACCTAAGAAAACGATCTTAATTTTTTTTCTATTCGACACTTTAGTTGAAATACTGAACTGGAGTTTATTAACTTTTAATAATCAATCATTCTGACAAAAGTTTTTTAAAAATTAACCTTAATAAATTAACTAAAACAAGATAATAAAATATTTAATTTTATTAAAATTGTTAATGAAATTTTTCTCAACCGAATAATTTGATACAAATTTGAAATCTGCTCTGATGAGCTAATTTAGATTTGCCACAAGGCACACAATCTTCTTACTGGCTTACCTAGTTAGTTAGTTCAAAAAACAAAAAGTATTAGTAAAAAATATTTTAATCGTCTCCAGAATATTTTACATGTTGTCATTTTTACATTAGCCAAAAACCCTAATCCCATTTTAATTAAATTATTTGAATAAATAAGTAGAGTTTGGTATTTGAAATAATGATATGTCTTAAGATAAAAATGTTTAAATTATTTTCTTTTAGAATTAATCTATAAATGTGGCCATCAAAGTCCATTTGAGCATGAGAACAATTGCATTGTTAGCTTGCGAATCCTAAAACAAATTTTAATTTGAGAAACAATTATAGAATTTTTGTTTTTATTAAAACGAAAATTATTTTTTTTTATTAATTTGAATTTTTTAATTAATAGTTAAATCACAAAATTCTATTTTGGAATAAATGTTTTTGCCTTTTAATTATTTTTTTTCTTTTAGCTTCATTGATGGCTACATTTAAAGCAAAATAACACTTGAATGATTTATTTAATTGTTTTTTTTTTGTATCGAAATAAAATTTTCACCCTAGATCTGATCAAGGATAGAATTGCTAATTTAACAAGTGGGCTTGCATTCATTAAAGGACATGTATTTAAATGCAAATAAGCTAATTGATTTTTGTTTATCTTATCCGCACATTTCTCATTGTTAATAGAAATATTGCCGTAATTTAGTTAAGAAATTTTAAACGCCCAAAAAACTTATGATTTAGCTAACAACCTTGGTAAATATTTAAAAATAAAGTCATGATTTAGAATTCCAGAAAAATATATATTGATTGACATCTAAAATTTTATTATTTAATCTAAACTTTTTCTCCATTAAACATGCACACTTTTATCTATTTACTTTTCTTTTTCTTCATCAAACGATATTTATATTTATCAAAATCTAGCTCTTCCGACATACCTTTGTTTCAATTTCCTTTTATTTAAAATTTTTTATAATTTCTTTAAAAATGGTTTAGTGTAAATGTGTTAATTCAATCTTTACTTGAGTCTTAACATGAACATGTTCGTCTTAGATGAAAACGGATTAAAATACTTTAAAAGACTTAAATTAGTTTTGTGTTTTCAGTGATCAAATATCGAAATATTGTGTCCACGTCCAGCACAACGGACGATATTCTTTGTAATCTCACGATTAACGTTATTAGTTTTCAAAACGGATGGTTAAGTCAAGCTTAACATTTTCATGAATACAAAAATTTTGGTTAATTCCCAAAAAGGTCTTTCATTAAAACTCATAAAGTCTTGTTATATAATTTTTTTAGCTGTTGCTATTTTATTTTAATTTAATTAGTTGATTGAAGTGAAAAAATATAAAACTGATCTTGTTTTTTTTTTCTAAAAGCTAATTTGTATTAAATAAATAAATTAAAACTTGAGTTTGTTTTTTAACATATTTCAGATTAAAAGTTTTAAATTTAATTTTTATATAAATTAAAACTCAATCGATCTATCTTCACATTAGTTAATTTAACTGAAAAAAAATTTCATTCTTTTAAATTGTTAGAAAACTAGCCTCTTATATAGAAGTCCTTTTTTAAATATTGTTACCATATATTAAGTAAACAAAATAATTGAATTGATTAAAATAATATGTAAAAAAATATTAAGCTTACCTTAATCCTAAACTGAATCAAAGCAATATTCGACACTTAAATTACTGCATTCCAAATAATACACCTTTTTCTTCCTGACAATTAGCATCCTTTATTTTGATTTCTCAATTTTATGTTTTGTATTTTATTGAATTAATAACTGAAAACTAAGAGAAATCTACTAGGCATACATGTTCGAACATAACCAGTAAATTAAAATTAAAACCTTATAAACTACTAAATTTTTTGCCTATGTTAGCTGCTTGTCAAAAAAAAGTTTTTATCTTTAAAAAATTTGCATTATGACAGAGAATTCCTAAAATTTTATAAACAAAAAGGTCTGAAAACAGAAAAATGTAATATAATGTAAGATTTAATACAGCGCGTGATTCAATGTTATATAATACGAAATTTCAGTGATGGAGTAAGATCTAAATTTTTAATTTCCATTTTTGAAAATTCGTCAAAAATTTTTCGGGTTTCAAAAACTTTTCTCTTGTTCTCACTCTACAAAAAGAATTAAAGAATTATTTCGATTTTGAAAAGTGATATGTATAAGTTTTGTTTTAATGGGATAGGGATATGTTTAGTACCTAGGCTAAAGTACTTGGTTGTTATGATCAAAGAGAAGTTTTGCTTTTGCTTTACCGAAATTTTCTAGTTGATTTAAAAAAAAAACTTGATTAATTGTATTAGTTATTTTAAAACCAATTGAGTTCAAGTGGCAAATAGAATTACATAAATCTTACGAAATCTAATTCAACAAAGGACATTAGCATATAAATTTAGGGTATTTGATGTATATTTTAGTTTTAAAATACCATAAACTCGATTTAGAAAGACTAATGCTTAATTAGAATTTAAGTATCTAGAAATTTACAGTAAACATTAAGTTTGAACTAGATGATAAAATATTTAAAAAATTAAAAGCAACATAAGGAAACTTTTTCTCTCATTTTAAAATATATATTTGTTAAGCTAAAAGACCAAGACCAAAAGAAAAGATCTATTTGATTTCATTTATAAAAAAATACACTCATATCTAATTTTTCATAATTCAAATTTTAACTTTTTGAATGAAAACTCTAAACAGTTTTTTGTTTACTATTTTTAACTAATGTAATGTATAGCGGTGCAAATTTCAAGTGTTCAGTAAAAAAAAATTTGTTTACCTATATAAAAAAAATCATTCTAATTGCCTAATTGTAAAAAAAAATTGAATTGCTGTTTATTAATTTAATATTTATTTAAATCCAAGCTTCTAACAAAATTTTAATGAAATATATTAGAAATTGTATTTTAATTTAACAATAAATTTTAAGCTTTTTAATTTTATGTTTTAGCAGTATCATGTTGTTTTGTCTTGAATTTTACTACTATACTTGACAAATATACACTTTTAATTCATTAAAGTTAAACATGTTTTTTAAACTTGATTTAACACCTATTAAGAATAGTAAAGCATCCTAGCTATTTTTTAATTTTATTTTCTCATATCTTAAGATTAATATTATAATTTTGATGGGATTTTAGATTATCAGTTCATCTTTGTGTCTTTTTAAATTGATTCTATCCAAAATACTCATCCATCAAATTAAATCTTTTAAAAAGTAAATTTGAAAATAAATTTCTTGATAAAATTTTTGCAGCTATCTGGTTTTTGAACATTTAGCCAAAAGATAATATTTTCAACATTTATAACCAGTTAAAAAGAAAAATCCAAATATTTATATTAGGGAATTATAGGTTTTAAATAGAGGTTTAATTAGTGTCTTTTATTTGTCCCTAAGATGCTTAGAATTTTTGACTGAACCTGACAGTTAGCAGCAAACAAAAATCGAATATTAACTAATGTTTGACAATCAAACAATTAGCTCAAAAGAAACAAATATTGTCTCACTATTGATTGAAGCACCCAGAACAATAAGCATTTTTTTCCAATTATTGTTACATAATCCTTAATTAAACATCAGGTACGAAATTAAAAGTTATAATTTAATGTAATAAAACAAATCAGCTTGAGTCAATTGTTAAATAAAGATACCGGAATTAAGATATTAAAAAAAAATTAGTAAATTGGTTATAATTTAAATTGCTTAGCCAAGAAATTCGATAGTAAGAAAAGTACATTAAATATATAATTTTGTTGAACATAGGCAAACAGTTTTGCCTTTAGTCAATTATTTCTTTAAATTAAGATTCGAATTGAAATAAATGAAAAAAAATCATCAAAAATCGTTAATTTCATGCTACGTTTTTGTGAGTATGTTTGCTTGAAAAAAAGTGTTATATAACAAGTAAACAAATCAAGATATATTTTCAATTTTGTAAATTTTAACTAATATTTATTTGAAGAGAATGTACTAAATGTCTGGATAAAGCTAAAATGAGATCTTATCTTTATTAAAAACCAATTCCTATAAGTTAAATTTCGTCTTTTATTTCTTACATTATTTTAAAATAAAAACATTTAAAATGATAAACGATTGTTTTACTTGAATGTGAAATTTATCAGGAATGTTTTTACTAATTAAGCAGCCTAAAAAGAAGACTAGATTTCACAATTTTCTTTAAATCTAATTTAAACAAATTTAAAAGGCCATTATAATTTGCATTTTTTTAAAAATTTTATATAAACAATTATTATTTAAATTAAGAACGAAGCATCCTAAATAAATTCTCATTTTTTTAAATAACCGAACTAATTTAAAGAGCAAAATTTTACCTAAAATCTTAAGACATATTGATAAACAAGCATCAGTTGATACAATTGATTGAGCCTATTCATAAACGAGAAATAGCTTTTAACTTGAAAAGAGATTATTCTTCTAAGTAAAAAAGTACTTAAATTGGTTCATTAATTTTTCCAAATATATTTAAAAAATTCAGAGAAAAAAAAGTAAAAAAAAATTAATTTCCAAGCATTTTTATAATGTTTTGTCTGTATTTTGAAAAAAATAATGAACTAATTTCTTTTTGAAAACAAATCTTTTTCGTATTTAGCTTATAAATTGGCTGTAAAATTATTCAGATCAATTTTTCAATTGGGTTAATTTCTTGAGTTTGTATTCTCCGACATGAATTTAAAGATTTTAAATTGCCAATACTTGAAAAAAACACTATAATTCATATCCTTGAACAAATCGAATCATTCCAAAGTGATTTAAGCTAAAAACAAAATGAGAGAATGTTGCGTGATCAGAACTAATAATTAATTTGGCATTAAAATACAAAAATCTCAATCTACTTAATTTCTAAAAGTAAAATATTAAAAGGTTTTTTTAAATAAAATTTATGTCACAAACAAATCGATTATCGATTAAGATTTCGATTAAGTCTTAAAAGAGAATAATGACCGGAAGTCAAATATCTCCTGCCTATAATTGCTAACTTGTTTAATGACCCCATTGTGTACTTTTGCTAGAAAAAAAAGTAAATATAAGTTTATTAGGCATTTAAAGCATTCTAGATATCACAATATTATTAAATAATCTAAAATAAAGTCATTTTTGAAGGTATAAAAAATTTAATGGTAAAAAAATCAAATTCTAAGAAAACATATAATACTAAAGGATTTTAAAATGAATAATTTGTCTCTTAGATATTTGAATTTTATTTTTAAGAGGATAAAGTTGAAATGGTTAAACTTTATTTTCAAAACTCATTTTAATTAATACGCATATTTCTACCTAGTTAAAAAATATTGCAAAATTTTATATTAACAAAAATCGAAAAGCTCCTAATCAAAAAAATAAATGGCAAGTTTTCCTTAAATTATACGCGATTCAGGATTACCTAAATGCGAAATTGACATAACTGAAATTCATTAAAAAATTTATATTTAAGGACGGTGCTGAATCCTTTACTCAATGGATTAAAGTTTAAAAATTTGTGTATCCTAATGTTTTAAATGAATTTTTTCTCAATTTCAAATACACATAATCTTTTCTTTAAATATTATAGGAAAAATTTGAAATGTGACAGCTAAAATTTCGAAAAATGAGAGACTCACAGCCTCATTTGAATTAATTTTAAAATTTAAATGTGTTAAAATTAGTTTTTATTCTTAAAATAAAAAAAAATACCTAAAAACAAAAAATTTTACAAATAAATTGCTTGTTTGGAGTCACATTTGTTGACTCACCTGAAAAAATTAAAATCCAACAGAGACTTTTCTACAATATCTAGAAATTTTGGTTTTTTCCTTTTAATTTTTTTATAATTTAAATTAATTTGTAGCTAAGTTTGAAAACTAATCAATTTAATAACAATTTTACATTTTTATTGGAGTAAACAAACATCTAAAATTGCTTTAATTTGACAATCGAAGCGACAATGCACAAAATTAATGAGAAATTTGTAATTATTCGTCTTGTTTTTATTCATGTACCATAATTGCGTAACTTAGGGCCGAAAGTTGTTTAAAATTTTAAATCTTACACTAATTAGATACCAAAAATTTACAGCAAAGGTTATGCAATTTTTCAGAAATTTAATTCAGAGCATCCTGTATCCTAAAGTATTTGTTGTACGTAATTAAATTTAATTGAAAAAAAATAGTTGTATATAGAAGCCACCTCAAGTGAATATTTAATTTGGGCTCCTTATCTAGAAAAAAAATTGAAAAAAGCTTTATCTTATCGGAAAACAAAAACATTCTGACACAGTATCCATCGATTTATTTCGCATTTTATTTTTTACTATTATAATTACCAATTTATACATATTGATGTTTAGATTTCGAACATATAAATTATTGAGAACTTGTGTTAATAATTTAACAAAATAAATGAAAACAAAAATTAATTCAGCAAAATTTCGGATTTAGAATTTTTTTCAAGTTGAATTATTGCAACCATTTTGCAAAATTAAAATTTTGACAATTTTTTTTTCTAAATTCAATTCGCTTTTCACTTAAAATTGCATGGTCACATGGCTAAGAAGGTAATTTGTGCAATTAAATTTTGTAATAGTTTTCTCGATTTAAAAATCATTATTTTCAAGTTTTCTCGTTAATTAGTTCAACGAGTTGTTAGGCTTAAAATGGCCAGAAAAGAAACACTTTATTTTGGGCCCAGTTTTAAAAAAAATTGTTTCAAATGTAAGGATCATTTTTATGCTTGAAAACTTTGCTAAAACGATGAAATAATTTATCTTTGAAAATATTTCTTAAAATTTTAAATCTTCAAAATTTTATTTTTGAAAAAAACATAAACAAAAACAAAAATAAAAGTTTTTCATAAACTGCAGTTATTATCTTATCTTTTTGATGCTGATTTGAGCTGAATTTAGAAAAAAAAAAGCTTCAAATTTCAAATTAACTAGACAAAATTTTAAATTTCTGAACACAATTTAAATTCTTGAATCAATTAAAATCAAGATAAATCATTTAATTTAAAGAATATTTTTTGAAATGACTAAATACTTACAAAAAATTGTTCTAACAAAAATTTCAAAGATAAAATTCAAACATGATTCTTCAAGACTTGACTAAACAAGTTTCAGCTATATTTAAAAATTACAATGACGATCCAATTGATCGCGCTCATAATCTTTTAACTGTTGCAGGCCTTTCAATATACTTGGCTTTTTTATCTGGTAAACAATATTACGGTAGTCCAATTGAATGCGCCATTGGATCAAGCTACAATGGACACACTTCCAATTACATCCATTCAATGTATTCTATATTTTTCAAGTTTAGCAAAAATTTTTGATTTTTTTTAACTATAGATGCTGGATGAATGGAACTTATGCAGTAAAAGACGAAGGAGATTCTCTACTAGATTTTGAGAGACCAACAAAATACTATTTCTACCAATGGCTAGTACCACTTCTTATTTTTTTGAGTTGGCTCTACAGACTGCCAAGTTTAATTTGGAAGCTTGTTATTCATCTGAACGGATTTGACTTGCCTTTTGTAACCAAGAAAGTTATAAAAGAAATGTACAAAAATGAGTATAAAGAAAGCTCGAATTGGCTCAAAACTCAGCAGGCTATTGATAGCATTAATGAACATTTGAGATCAACGTTTCTAAAACAGAAATCTTATTTGAACAAAAAATTTAATATTAGGCAAAAAATTTATGAGGAAAATGAGAACGAAAAAGAAATTGACATGGCCAAGATTAGAAAAAAATTTCCCAACTTAAAGAGAAAATCAACATTTCCTCTACTTGCGCCTTATCTTTTAGTTAAATTGATTTATTTGTCTAATATATTTTTTAATTTTGGACTTCTTAGTTTCATGCTTGGTTTCAATTATTATACTTATGGTATCATATTTTTAGAACGAATCAACAAGAATAGTTACAAGTTTTTGAATGAATTTTTTCCTAAGAGAGTATTATGTACTACTCAAATACATTCTTTTCAGAGAGAAAATCAGGCTACATTTGTCTGTTCGCTATCAATTAATTTATTGAATGAAATTTTTTTTATCGCTTACTGGTTCTGGCTTGTTATTTTATCCTTATTGACAATTTCGAGTATTTTACACTGGCTATTGTTAACCATTAGACCCTACCGACGAAATATAGTCCTGAATTCTTTGCAGTTAAATCCAAAAAAAAATTTAAATCGATCCTACACGGCTGCTTATTATTTTAGTGAAGACGTTACTCATGATCTGGCAGACAGTTTTTTGATTGACAAGACTGGTTTATCATTAATGGAAAATTTTGAGCTTTTTTTTAATGATGTATGCAGCATAGATGTAATCTTTGTGATAAAAATGATAGCATTAAATTCAAATTCTTTGGCGATGAGAGATTTTTTGAACAATTTATGGGATCATTATTTGGATTTGGAAGATTTGAAACTAAGAGGAGTTAAACATAGACCAAGTATTCCAATCAAAAGACCTTTATTGTCGCCCCAAATTGAAGATTACCATAGATCAAACAATATGAATGTAACCGAAGCCTAAGACAAAATTGTATCAACTTTTTTTTTCTTTTTAATAACACGCAGTTAAAATTTAAATAAAATTTCAAACTATTTTTTATTCTATAATTTAAAACAAGCATAGTTTTACTGCAGATTTTTATTTGAAATCATTTATTTTCTTAAGTTAAATGAAAATTTTCAATTTTAGATTATTTAATTTTTCTTTGGCTCAAGTTTTGTAATTTAATTTTTAGATAGTCTTTAGTTTAAAAAAAAATAACAATGGCCACTCAAAAGTTTCTATGGGGTAATTTTTTTTAAATAAAAATCAATTGATTTACATATGGAGATTTATCATTGTAGTTTGTGAGTTAAGCAAAGATCAACCATCTAAAATTTGGAAAGCTGCTGATATTATGGAATTGGAAGATGACGAAGATACTGATTTTGTCTTGAACTCTTTAATTTTGAAAACTGCAGTTCTAGGAGCTAAAGCAGTTGAAAGCGAACGAAATTTAGTAGCTGTTAAGGCTAAGGGCTATCAAGATACTGAATTCGAACAACCTGTTTTTTCGCTTACCCTTGGAAGAAATGATGTAATTTCTGGAATGGATTTGACTTTAGCTAATGATCACAATGCTGAAATTGAATTCAAATTAGTTGAAGGAACTGGTCCTGTATTTATTACTTGCAACCATGTTATCGAATTGCCAGAACAAGAAGAGCATCCAACTATTATGACGGCTTCAGACGGAGATTTAGAAGAGAGTGTTGCTGAGGAAGAAGAGGAAGAAATGGAAGAAGAAGTCGAAGAAGAAAATAAAAAAACTAAGGGCAAAAAGAATGGCAATGCTAAAAACGGAGCTAAGAATGGAAAAGTGGCCAACGGTAAAAATGGAGAGCATGTCAATGGAACAAATGGAAAAAAAGAAGATAGCGAAATTGAGGAAAAACCAACTAAAAGAAAAAGAAACTAATTAATTTAAATTAAGATACTAATAATTCTATTTTATTTTTTCTAATGTTTCAATTATTTTATAATCACAATATAGCAGTAATTTTTGTATTTCTTTTTGAGTCTAAAAAAAATATAATAATTTCATTTTTATTAATTACTTTAAATAAACTTTTATTATAAATTTCTAAATTTCTTTATGAATTTATTACTCAGCAAAATTTTTAAATGTTAATCAGATTTTAAATAAAAAAAATTTATAGGAACTTGAGAGTTTTTTTGAGGCTAAATCGACTTTTTACTTCAAAAACATTATTTAGTATATTTTTTACATTTTTCAAATATACCTTCAGTGTTTGGGTATATCTGGAAAATTATGTGAGCAAATCTGTT
Source organism: Brachionus koreanus (assembly GCA_016987375.1). Lineage (NCBI taxonomy): Eukaryota > Metazoa > Rotifera > Eurotatoria > Ploima > Brachionidae > Brachionus > Brachionus koreanus. Next base: position 2,468,813 of record PJRA01000263.1, on the reverse strand, counting down.
TTTTTTTTTTAAAGTTTTAAATGAAACTTTTAAAAAAATAAATTTTGATTGATCTGTTTAACTGAATAAAAGGAGATATCATATAAAAACTAGGTAAAAAAATGTCGATTATATATAGCTTTATTTGATAATTTTAAAATTTTTTGATTTTTTTCATTCTAAAAATAATATTAATTCGAAAAATAAAAATGTTAAACTGTTATAATTATTGAGTAAACTTCACGATTAATAATTTTATTTTTAAAAAGGCCGGTAATTAATTAAGAATATTTGTCTGGATGATTTCATAAAAAAATAAATTGAGATTCTTATTTTTTAAAGTTAAAATAAATGAGTCTTTTTGATATGAGGTATTCTATTAAAATTTTTTGCATCTTTTTTTTACATCAACTTCTTATAATTGTATTCATTTTGAATAATTTTTATCTCAAGCTTATATTAACAATGCTTTTGAATTTTTTATCATTAAATTTTTATCATTTTACACACAAAAACCCAAGAAACTATGACGCCTGTTTCTAGTATTTTGATTTTTTCTTTAAAATTAAATATAAAATTTAAACAACTTCATACATAATATTAGGTAAATAAATTCAAAATTCTCTTATTTTTCAATTTATTTCACTTTTTTCAACGGATTTAAATTTAATTAAATTTAAATTAAATTATAAAGTTTTTCTTGGAAAAAAATTGTGGATACTAAAATAGATGATATTTCTTATTGCTTTCCTTGAAGAGTTGTTTCCAGCTCTCCACTTTGCTTTAGTTCTTTAACAATGTCCAATCCGCCAACCAATTCACCTAAAAATTAAAAATTAAATTAGTTTGAAAATGCTATTAATTAAACTATAAAGTGATTACCATCAACATAAAGCTGAGGATAAGTTGGCCAATTTGAATATTCTTTCAATCCTTGTCTAACTTCATCATCTGTCAAAATGTCAAAGCTGTCGAACTTTATTCTAAGAAAATATTAGCCAATTCGATTTATTTTCAAAGAAAATTCCAAACAATACCCAGTATCATTAAGCAATTCAATTATTTGTCTACTAAAACCACATTTGGGCTCATCTTTTCGTCCTTTCATAAAAAGCATCACTTTGGACTTGTTAACTAATTGCTTTAGTCTTGATTAATTCAGAATTTAAAAATGAACTAAAATTTAATTATATTTCTAAATTTACTTTTCGTTCAATGAGTCATCTTTAGTCGGTACCAATGTTTTAAACTCACCTGAGGCTACCAATTCTTTTACAATATCCAAGCCTCCAATTAATTCACTTTTTAGAATAAAAATTTATCATTTTTTATTTTTTTAATTAACTTTCTTTCGAACCCCTTTACGTATAGCTGAGGATAAGTTGGCCAATTTGAAAATTTTTTCAAGCCTTCACGAACTTCATTGTCAGATAAAATATCAAAGTAGCTGAATGTAACGTCATCGTTCTTCAGTATTTCGATCATTTGACGACTGAATCCTATAATAAAATTTTAATTTAATTTTAAAATGATAAATAAATTAGATCTATAGATATTACCACATCTTGGTTCTTGAGGACTTCCTTTCATAAATAAAACTACTGGTGCTTGATTTATAAGTCTTTTCAAGCGTTCGGTTAAATCCTTATTTAAAAAAAATTGAATAAAGTATCTATTTGTATTGGCAAAATTTACTTCAGGTTTTTGACCGCTAATAATCGATGTAGCTTGTAAGGATTGCGCGATCCGCTTCCTTAGCTCAACTGGATCAACACCACTAAGTTTATTTACTACTTTTTTGTTCTTAATTTAAGATTTTAGCTGCAGACTATGTTAGAAAGTTATTTAATTACTTTAATTAGAATAAATGTTGGGACAGCTTCAACACCATAATTAATTGATATTTCTTCAAAGTCCTCAGCTTCAATTTCAATAGCTCTCAAAGATAATTTGCTAGTTTCATCTTTGCACATCTCTTGTAATATACTGCTCATTAATTTAGATTCTTCTGACCAGTGAGCAGCAAAAAAAAGCACAACCAAAAAACTTGAATGTAAAAAATTTGATTTTATCGTTTATCTTCTCAAAATTTTTTAAATTTACTTGTTATTTTCATTTAAAAATTGCTGAAAATTTTCATTTTTTTCAAGTTTATGGTAAACAGTCATTTTTCTAAATCAATAAATGTATTAATTTTTTTTTAAATTATAGTAATTGATTTAAAGCTAAATAAATTCAAATTTTTTTTAACAGCTTTAATTACAAAACTGAAAATTATAAATAAATTAAATGAGTTGAAAATTTAAATTATTTAATTAAATAAAATAAAAACTAAAAATCTAATTTATGAGATCCACTAGAAGTTGAAGAGCTACAAGACATGGTTACCGATGAGTTGGTTCTTCCTTTTTGAGAGTCGTCGTTTTCATCAATATCTGGCGGCAAGTGCATCTGTTCAACAATTAAGCGTTTTTTTTTTACATAAAACGCCAAATCAAGGGTTTCGGGCGTAAAACACGAGCTTAACGAATTAAGACGTGGTAGTTTTGTCAGTCGGAAAAGTCCATCGTACTGAGTGTTTGTTAGCCGAGACGTTGTTCGATTTGAATCGTCTAGTAGAAACGTATAATCGCTTAAATGGGAAAATTTTTCAAGCAAATCTTTATTTTGTACAACTTCATTTGGCAATGTGATTATACATACAGCCAACGAGTGTCTCATCAGTTGACGCAAATATATCAAGAATTTGCATAATTCCATTGAAAAATCTTCATTTATGGAGCACAAATCGTTCCATATGAGTCCTCCAGCTGAGTTTATTACTTTTTTAATTTGTTCAAATTTAAAATTAAAATAAAAATTCTAGAAAATGTTTACCTATTCGAAGCAAATTATTGTATTCTTTTGTTTTGTTTACATTTAAATTAATTGAATCAATGTGCTTTGTTAAATCTTTGCTTAAATTTGGATAAAGCGTTGACTCGTTTGTGATTTTTTCATTCGATTCAAATGTTCGAATATTAGAAGAGGAAAATATTTCGTCACTTGACATGAGTTTATTCATAACAAAGTAGTTTGGTTGAAATGATTTTGCACTTGATTCAGTTTTATTGTTTAGCTGAGATTGCTGTCCATATCGCCAGGCTATTCTCAGCTGTTCTGAACTCTTTTGAATGTCTGGTTCTTCTATTTTATTTTGACTAGGAATCCTCTATTAAAAAAGTTCAAAAAATTCAGATTTTTATTTTAAGATTAAATAAATTTTAGTTACTTGAAAAAGCTTTTCTTTCTCTTCGCCAACATCAGCAACATATATTGAATGATTATGTACAACTCCTTCAGCAATGAAGCATCTCATCACAATGTCTGAAAAATAATTTTTTGCATCTTGGCCAATCAAGCATATTCCACCAACTGGTAAACCACCACCTTAAAATTTACCATTTTTATTAAAATTTTTAAATCTAATTTAATTAACTGAAATATTCGCAATTTAAGAAATTGAGTAATTCTAAAAATTAAAATTAAACTAAAACGCTTTTTAAAAGTAAACTTTTTTTAAAGTAGACGCATTATTTGTTCACCAGCTCAAGGCAAAATCTCAAATTTAGAAATTAATTTTTGCTTTTCCAAAAAATTTAAATTAAAATTTAGACTTTATAATAATTTTATTGAAAACAAATTTTTTAATATTTAATATTAGAATTTTTAAATTTTTTTTAAGAAAATAGTCAAAGTCTTTTAAAATTGATCTATTTAGCATATAAAAAAATAGCTTGAAAAAAATCCATTTTTTTTTATTTAAACTCTATTTTAGAAAGCTATTTCAAATTTCTTCTGGTTTCAATATATCATAAAATTATTTATTTGAAGGTTTCAATAACTGCGACCTAAACGATATGTTTTCCAACAGATTAATTATCAAGCAACTTTTAGATTAACTAACAGAATTAGAATATAAAATAATTGGATTAAATCTTTTATTTGAAATAATTTTTCAACTTAAATTACTTTTTATTTTCATCTTTTAAAATTATTTGTTTTACATGTTTTTTTTTTGAAAGAAGCAAAATTTTATAAAATTATGAAACTCTCCAGTATACGGTCTATATAATTCAGTGAACGCTCTCAGGCGATTTTAAAGAAAAATTTAAAAAAAATGAAATTTCTTCTGCAAAATGTATCATGTGATAAAAGTTTTGAGTATTTTTTAATATGATTCATTGTTTGATTTTGAAAATTTAAAAAAATTAAATTTTATAAAAATGTACGATTTGACATGGAAAGTGGTAGAACTGTAAAAAGTGAATGTAATCTAATGAGTGTAAAAAAGTTAAACTTTTCTACGTTGGTACAAAATGCGATCTCGTAAAAAGATTAAATGAGTAAGTTAAATCACTTCAAATTGATGAAATTAGTCCAATTGATTTCAATAATGATCCAATATTGGTTTTGAGAAACTTGGTATAAAATAAAAATAGAAGAAAAATTAATTCTAAAAAAGCTTATAACTCTTTTTTCTGAAGATTAACTTTTAAATTCAGCATAATACAGCATTCAAAGTTGCATCAATTGTTTAAGTCTGTTAATGATGTTCAAAATCTCTGCAAATTTATTACAGCCAAAATTGTCCAAATTTAAATTATGCTAAATTTGCAAAATGCTCTAAATAATACAACTAATAATGTTGCACAATGTTGTCTCTATAGAAACTTTGATCTTTTAAAAAAAAGTTATAAGAATTTTTTACATTTTTTTCTGTTTTATTGTACCAAGTTTCTCAAAATCTCAACTAATTGATTTTTGAGTAGTTATTAGAATTGAATGTTCTAATGACGGTAATTAGGAAATCTGCAAAAGTGTTGAAATGGCGAAGTCAAATGCTAAAATAGTCAGGTATACATACAGTCAAGATGAGGAGTTTCTTACTTACGATTCTGCTCCAAAATTTTTTTTTTACTGTTTACACATTGAAGCTTTGGCGGTTAATCAAAATCTTTTAGTTATGCTACTCAAGAAAAATACAAAAGCGATTGCACCCAAAGCATAAGTTTAAAGACCCGTGAAGCAGAAGTATATCTTAATAAGGCAAAAATAATTTTTATTTTTCTAACTTTTTTCTTGAATAACAAATAAAAATAAGCAAAAACTAACTATTTTGGATTATATACTTTTAAGAAATTAAGTTAGACAATAAATTAATTATTTTAAGCATCAACTAAATATTTTGAGAAAAATTCTCCTAGTATTGTGGATTTTAAACATAAATTAAAAATTTAAATTAAAGATTTGAAATTATTTTTTTCGTTCGTTTTTTTGTTCCAAAATTGTCAATACTTAAAAAAAAATTAAAAATTGAAATAATTTTTGTTTTGGTCCAAGACTAGCTATGAATAAATTTTTATCTTCTGTTTCATTGTTTAAATCTAAAGATAAAAAATTATTTCAAATCTTCAATTTAAATTTCTAATTTTTGTTCCAAAATACACAATACTTATGCAAAAAAACTACTAGTCTGCAAATCACTATTCTATTAATTAGCAAATTAGAGTTTCTGTAAATATTAATAAGTTGTGTTATATTTATCAGCTAATAAATTTTGAGAACGAATTTTTTATAATTAACTCTTATCTGTCCAAAACTGGCTTAAAAATAACCCAAGCATATTTTTTAATAGAAAAACTTTTTTAAACAATGAGTTTTATAGTATATAAATAATGATTATATTTTTAGTGTTTAATCTATTTTGGATAAGCGATTAGATTTTTTTTCATTTTTCTAAAATAATGTTTGGTATAGTCAGTGATGGCCGCTGGACCGGCAAAACTTGGTGTTGGCCGTTTTGATGGCCATGTGCAAAAATAAAATTTAAAAAATATGGCGGCCTAGTGGCCATCACTGACGATACCCAACACTGCTTAAAAACTTTAATCTGCCAAAATTTTTTAATCAATTAGTTTCTTCTTGCTTTTTCTTTAATAGTTAAAAAATAATTGTTTTTGATCAAAAATTATTAAATAAAAAAAAGATTTTTTGTATCTTGATTTGATTTTTTAAATCATTCCAGAGTAGTACTTTTAAGATATAAAAATAAAGTCCTATTTTAAAAAAAAATTGCATTCAATCTTTTAGCATGATCATTAGAATTTAATCAATAACTTCAATCTATAACTGAAAAAATTATTTAGATCCTAAAATTTGGTTTTATTCTTTTTTTCCAAAATTCATTACAGCGACTTTCAGAATTACTAATGAACAAAAAAATTAAATGCTCTAAAAGTAGCAGATCTTTTTAGCACCAAATTTTTGTTTAAATAACTAATTAAAAAAATACCAATTGTTGAATCAATAGAGGGTATTCCAATTGGTGTAAGTAACTGATTATTGTGTAAAGATGTGCGAGTTCCTGGTATATTAAGTATATTAGTTTGTTTGACATTTTGCGAAGAAGCTTGAGTTGGAGTTTTTCTTACAAAATATGAAGGCTTTGGTTGAACTAGATCACTCATTCTTTAGAGTTTGTTTTAAAAGACATATTAATTTGTTACTAAACTTTCTGATTAATTACTATCAGACAATTTAAATGGACTAATTTTTATTCAATTTTTTTCACTGATTAATTTAAAAAAAAAATAAAAATATTAAAGCAATAAAAAGATTAAAATAGTTTCAAAAATTTCTTTAATATCATACATAAATTTTAGAGAAATATTTATTTCAAATAATTGGAACTAGCATAACAACGTTGACCCAAAATTTGGTTCAAAATAAAAATTGATTTCTAAAATCATTTGACTTTCGCACGATTACAAAATTTTTGTTGAATATGATAATAGATTGCTTTTTTGTTTTTTTTCAAAAAAAATTTTTTACAGACCAACAAAATCAAAAAATACTACTTAATAATACAAATATATTTTTTTTTTTACAAATAAATTAAAAAAATGAAACAAAGTTGATTGCTGAAATGAATGCTATTATTTGTATTAGTCACTTATACAATTTAAATTCTCGAATTTGGTCAATTCCAAATTGAATAGTTGTTTACATACCATTGTCTTTTTTACATACTATCAAAATTTTGCCATCTCAATTTATTTTTAAAAATCAATTTTATAAATTAAACCAAAAATCATAGGCTCTTTTAAAGTCGTTGTCGCTTTTTATTTTATCTCTAATTAGATATTATTTATGTATCACTTCTCCATAGCTTAATTGACTTGTCATTTTCTAAAGCAGCTGAAGCAATTATGTTATCCGTAGGATGACAGGCACTGCATAACACGACATCTAAAGTAAAGTAAAAATCTTACAAAATGGACCAAATGAAATTAAATTAACATATTACGCACCAGTATGACCACTAAGCCTTTGAACAATTTCTTTTGTCTGCAAATTCCAAATATAAACCATGTTGTCTTCGGATCCTGACACAATCCACTAAAATTTTATAATTATTTTAAATAATAAAACAAAAAATTAAAATTTACTTTTCCTCCAGTAACTGAAAAATTGGCAAATATACAATATTTTTCATTTTTATGTCCTGTGTAGGTTTTCAAACATTTTCCTTTATTATAGTCCCACAATTTGAGAGTGCTTAAATTAAATTAAATTTTAAAAAAATAATAAAGCGAGTTTATGAAAAAAAAACTTGTTTATTTTTTTACGCTTTCAACTTACTTATCTAATGTTGCAGCTAAAATGTATTTTCCATTAGGAGAAAATTTTACAAAAGAAACTGGTGGATTGTCGTCTTCAATTAAAGTTTTCAAGCATTGACCAGATGCAGTGTCCCAAATTCGACTTTTGAAAAGAAAATTTTATAAAAATACTGTTTATTGTTTTGGGAAAAAACATATACCATAAGCCATCATAACTACTTGAAACTATTAATGAGCCATCTCTATTGAAATGAACGGCTGTGACAGGATCACTATGAGCTGGAAGAGTTCGAATGCATTTACCAGTTCTTACATCCCAAATTCTCACATTTTCATCAAACTAAAATAAATTCAAAATCTCAATTTTTCTTTAAATGTTTAGTTTAATTACAGAACCGGAAACAATCAAATTTGATTGAGGATTAAAATTACAGCAAAAAACGTAGTTTGTATGGCCTTTAAGTGTTTTTAAACATTTTCCCTATAAAAAAAAATAGTAAAATTAATAAAAATTTAATTAACAATTCATAAACAAACCGATTGAACATCCCAAATTTTCAAACTTTTATCATCACTTCCACTAACCAAATATCTGCTATCAGTGGACCATGCCACGTCCGATATTCCCTTGTACAAAAATTTAAAAATGCTAATTTTATTTAATTTTATTATTTTTACAAGTTTATGTCCGCTTATAGTTTTTTCATGTTTACCATCACGTGCACCCCAAATAATTATATTTTTATCCGCAGCTAAAAGTTAATTTTAATTTTTTTTCCTCAAATTATAGAACTAGTTTACATGAACTAGCGAGCCAGTTTCCATCGGGACTAAATTTAACAGACGAAATGGCTTTGGTATGTCCTGTGAGTGTGGCAAAATTAGCATAATTGGGTTTCATTGTTTTATTTGAATTGGTTCCATTTGAATTAGTAGAAACGTTTCCATTTCCATTTGAATTAATGGAATTCAATGTGTTGTTCATATTGAAAGCTGTATTGGCATTCCCATTGTTGTTAAAATTTGCCAATAGGTTAAAATTAGCTTGGTTAATTTTGGCGAATTCTTTAAAAAAAATTTCATTTTTATTGAATATTATTTAAAGAGTACCATTAAGGTTCATATTCATGTTTAAACCAATATTCATGTTCATGTTTAAATTCATTGGTGAATTCATACCTGAAGGATTTGAGTTCATTTGAGAAGATCCAGTGGGTACCATTTGCAAGGATTGAGATGCTAAATTGCCACCTATCATCGCATTTGAGGCTCTATCAAGCAAAGGTGACGACATTGATGGATCGCCAAGACTATTCGACATTTTATTCCAACACTTTGAAATTTACAATTTAGTTTTTTTAGGTATCTAAAATTAAAAAATAAATTTTTAAAGTATCCTAGGGTTTAGTTTTTTTTTCTAAATTTAAATGAGTAAAAAATTTTCAAAACCTTTGTTTGATATGAGAGAAGTTTTCTATAAATGAGTTTCTTTTACAAGCACCATCTATAATTTTTGAAAATAGAATATTTTGTTTGACTTGCATTAAAAATTTTTCCGATAATTTGAATCTTAACTTTTGTGTTTGATTTTTATCAAGTGTATAGACCAAATAATTGACTGGTCGCTGAGTAAGTTTATTCTGAAAAAAAAAAAATATTTGCAAGGCATTCATTTAATTAATTTAACAATTATATCTTGTTTGTGTAACTTAAATGTGTATTCCATAATTTTAAAATTCAGTTCTATAAAGTAACTGATTTTTATCTTATTTTTTTAATTTAAATTTAAAAAAATTATTTATTTATTTTTAAAACGATACTCTATCAGACTCTAAAAAAAAAAATTTGTTTAAATTAAAAAATTTATTCTTTTTATTCAAATGGAAACCATAAGGACTGCAATAGTCTTAATGGCTAAGTGCAGAATTTGCGCTGGTATAGAGCACTATACCGCAGAAATTACTACTACTACTATTATGATTAAACTGTAACCTCTACTTTTTTTGATAATAAAATGTTTTTTAAATTTTTTTTCACGGTTTAATACCACCAAAAATAATGACCAAATTACCAAAAAATAAAAATTATGAATAAATTTTTTTTATACTTAAAAACTTTAATCAACTCATAAGTATACAATTTAATACCAAAAAGTTGCTTATCAATAATTTATTTATCATCAATAAAGCTTAAAATATATGAAAAAAAGTAAATGTACGCTTTAAATTATCTATTTATTAGAATAAAAAAATAAAAAATTTCATTAAATTCCAAGGAGTCTGTGATATCATTAAGTTAATTCTATCCTATATTAGGCATCAAGTACAACATACTTTAAAAAGTGTCTTACTTTGCCAAAGGAACGGAATTTTCAAAAATAATGAAATCTGATGATCTTATATATTTTTAGGTCTATTTTAATTAGTGTTGGGTACCGTTCATTGACTTGGACGGCAACTTGGTGTTGGCAGTTTTAATGGCCATGTAAAAAAAAATTTAAAAAATTTTCTAATACAAAAATTCGATAGATAAAAGAATTGAGTAAAAGATAAAAAGCTAAAATTTAGAAAAAAATAATTTTCCCTCGAGGCCATCAAAACTGCTAATATCAAGTTAAAGTGGTCCAGTGGCCATAACTGACGCTACCCAAAACTTATTTTAATTATGAAATACCTTTTTTGCTATATTCCTTTTAAAAAAATACTTGGATTCAGAAAGAATATAATTTCTCAAAGAGTTATTTGAAAGGAATATTGAACTAATACAATGTTAGAAATATTCCAATTAGAAAAGATGATAAAATGTCAAAAATAAAGATATTTAAATAAATATAATTAGAAATAAATATATTTTGGTCATAAAAAAAATTAAACTTTTATGAAATTTGAAGACATTTAAAAAAAATAAAAAATAAAATTTTGAATTGCTATTAAATGTTTTAATTAATAAGAAAATCTTTTTAAAATAAAAAAAAGAAAATAAAGTTAACAAAAGTACTTGGACTAATATTAGAGTATATTTTGATAAAAAATTCAAATTGCAAGCCAAAAATAATTTTTAATCAGTGTCGAAAAAAAACTGATTGCAAATTTCTAAAGTAATGCATTTGAATTTAGTTTAATATGTTTAGCATCGAGGACGAGCACACTTTTTTCCAAATATTGTATATTTCTTCATTATTATACTAATTTTCTTTTTTTCCCTCACTCATATAGAAAATCTAAGCTCAAACGTGAATTCTATTCCCAAAAGACCTTATTTCTTATTCTTTACTGATTTATCTTTATTTTCAAGGGTTGATCTAATTCATAGATACCAAGATGAAATTCAATAAACTAGTATCATCATCCAGACGTAAAAATCGTGCCAGACACTTCAAAGCTCCTTCACACATTAGAAGGAAAATTATGAGCGCTCCTTTAAGCAAGGAACTTCGCAAAAAATACAACGTCAGAAGTATTCCAATTAGAAAAGATGATGAAGTCATGGTAAAGACTGCGCTGCTTTACAGTCTTTGATAATTTTAATTATTTTTATTCTCTTTTAAGATTACCAGAGGTCACTATAAAGGTCAACAAACTGGCAAAGTTTTGCAATGCTACAGAAAAAAATTTGTAGTCCATGTAGAAAGAATCCAGCGTGAGAAAGCCAACGGTGCTACAGTTCATGTCGGCATTCACCCTTCTAAAGTAGATTCAAAAGATAGAAAATAGAATATTTTTTGAAAATTTTTTGTAATTTAGACCGTCATCACCAAATTGAAATTGGACAAAGATCGTAAACTTATCTTGGAACGTAAAGCACGCTCTAAACAAACCGAAGCCAAAGGAAAACACTCCGAGGAAAGCGTTCAACAAACAATGGAAACACAATAAACAAATTTTGTTTCTTAAAAAAATAGAATAAAAATTGTTAAACGCCACCTTTTATTTTTATATGGCTATTTCCTAAAAAAAAGTTTTAACATCCTTAAAATCACTTCATTCATAAAAAGTTTAATTTAGGAAAAGAAGAGAAAAACTCAAGATATGAATTTTGTATAGAAAAAAGGAAAAAATATAAAAAAAAAATTTCATTATAGTATTTATTGTTTATTTAAATCTGTTATATCATAATAATTTTTAATTTTTAAAACTCATATTTTAAAAAACTTTTTTTTAGTTTATCTCTAAAAATAAAACAAAACATATCATTTAATATATATATATTTATATATATTCAAAGCTGGTTTCCATAAAATTAATTAAGATAATCTAAATTTTTGCCAATCATTAAATGACCTAGTCAATTTTTCACTTTGATATCTTGTGACACTGAGCGAATTACGAAAGTCATTTGTTATTGCAGATTTGTAGCCTCCTTTTCTAAGTAACGAATCAATAGTCATAGTATGATCCCATTCTTGTTCCGATGCAATCTCAGGTAAATAGGTAGCACTTCGTTTGTGACCTCTTTCATTGCTAAATTCGATTCTTATTCCATGTTTTCCGATTTCCCAGTCTTTCCATGATTTTGCTGGTTCAAAATTAGTCAGCAAGCTGACTGAACAGTTTAACCTAGGAAGTTCTTCTTTACCAATCGGATCAAAACGAGTATCTTGAAAAGCACTGGTCAAAGCATATTCTTTAAGCCCATCGTGCAAATGGAGTGGAGAAAAAGTACCAATGCAGCCTCTTAGACGTTTTTCTCTTCCTATATACCATGTAACAAACAACGGAAATGGATTGTTATGAAAAGCTGGCTTTGGAAGATTAGAAATTTGCTTGTGTAGGTGAGAATGAAGAACATCAAAGCAATAAAAGACCATGTCATCGCATATTACATTTTTATTTGATAGATAGTGATTGTCTAATTGTGGATTGACATAATTGGTTGATTCATTTTTCCCTAATTCGTCCTTTTTTGAAGCCATTCTGGTTGAATTAATTAAAATTTTTAAATAATATAGATTTTTGACTAATCTAATTTGATTTACTAGTTAATCTAAAATACTTGGGAAAAAAATTTTTATTAATTAAAATTACTAAATTTAAATGAAAAAATTTAGCAGAATTAAAATATTTTTTCAATTAATTTATTAAAAATTTTCAAGTTTTAAAGTGGAAGATTAAGAGAAAAATTATTTTCTGCGCAGTGTTTTTGCTAGAAATCATTAAAAATATATTATTATTTATTTTTATTTAGAATAGTTAGCATTATAAAGTTAAAAAAATAACTCGTTTTTTTTATAATAATTAAACCATTTTTATTAATTTAAATTTTTGGATAATTATTCTTCATAATTGTTTATTAAAGAAAATTATACAATATTGATTTTTAGACATTATGTAAACGCTTATAATATGTAAAATATTTTTCAAAGGCTTATTGAAAAATATTGAGAAATTAAAAAAAAAGAAAATAAATTTTATGTTTATTAATAATAAAAAGAAAAACAAAAAAAAATTGAAATAAAATTCTTCTTTTATGACAATCTATTAGTAAATTAGATAAACAAAATAGGAAAAATTTTTCAATTAATTTGCATGGAAACATTAAGTCGTAATAGAGCCAGTAATTCATAACTTAAAGTGTGATTATTTACTATCTCAAAGCATTCATGCTGTTTTTCCTTGAGCCGTTCCTTTGGTAGAATTTGCCTGATATTGTAAATTGTAGGCTTGTTCATGAATCTTAAATCCATAAAGTCTGAAACACAAAACAAAGATTTATAATAAAAAAAAATTATTGCTAAAAAAATGAATGAATTACTTTGGTACAAACTGATTTGCAGCTCTTTTTGGTCTATACTCGGGATGAACCATGAACAACATATGAGGGAAGCCTGTTCCGAAATAAGCCCCGTCTGTGTGATGATGCTTAGAAGATTTTGGAGTATACACATCCATGCATTTTGGACAATAGAGTTTAACCATGGCTTCTCCAGGAACATCAGATAAACCTATAGGAAGCATTGGCTGATTTTCACAATACACACGTGGACAAAAACCAAAGTCGCCATTTTGGTATTTGTCAAGCTAATTATTCAGAAAAATAAAAAACTAAAAATTTTTTTTGATTTTTACCATGACTTGAATTCCACTATTAGTAAGAATATATCTAGCATGAATTAGGCCATAAAGCATTTCAGCGGCTTGCTCGATTAAATCATTTTGACTCGGGTTCTCTTCTAACTCTTCATCGGGCTCCAAATCCAGAATCATATCTAAAGCCTGTTGATAGCGTGGTACTTGTTCATTCAACCCGGTAAGATTAAATTTGTCTTGAATATAGTCTTCATCTACTTCACAAAAAAACTCGTTTCCTCGTAAACCACAGAACCATGAAATCCACGAAACTTCTTCAGAACTACTCATTGTGGTTTCGTTATCAGTGTTGTTGTTCTCTATAGATGAAGAACTGGAATTAGTAGGCGAAGACGTTTTGGATGCTGTCGAAGAATCCGATTTTGATGATTTTAGCCTTTTAGTTTTTTGAAATTGTTCTAATTGTTTTACTTTTGCACTTGTTTGTGCTTTATTTGAAGCAGAAGACGGAAGGCTAAATTTACCAGCTTGAGACACTTTGGCGAATCTAAACGATTTTTGAGTATATTCTTTGTCCTCTAAAGGCTTCAGATTCCCAACGCTAACTTTAATAAATTAAAATAATTAATTAAATAATTCAGATAAAAGTGAAACAATTCTTTTAATTTTTGTTTTATTTTAATTCAAGCAAGTATGCTAAAAAAATTATTTTCTTTTAGTGTGCTACTTATACTAATTTCTTCAAATCCAAATATAATCTTAAAAGTATAATTTCTAAAATATAAAGTTTTAAATTTATAATCAGTCAATTTTTTATCATTTGCATAATTTTTTAAATTTTTATTTTTCAAACCAAATTATATTAACAAATGTTAAGTAAAAAATTAAAAATACTATTTTTGAATTTTGTTTCTTGATTGAATCAAGAAACAAAATTAGACTGTTTTTTTACTAATTCACAAATATTTATTATAAAATAATATTTTTAAATTTTGATATTCACAGAAATATTAATAAAAACTATTTATTCAAAAGCTTTAGTTTATTTTGGCTTTATTTTATAATTTATCAGTCATTTACTTTTAAAAAATATCAGACTAGCAAAAAATTAAGTCGAAGTTATGACTTGACTTAAGACTTGTGACTTAAAAACAAGTCTGAAAACTATTATTTCGTACAATTCAATACATTTAACACTCTTTTGATTGATTTTTATGAATTTAAAAATTTGATTTTTTTTAGGTTCAGTATTAGGATTAGCATTTTTCTAATTTTTATTTATTATTTTCTAAATCTTTAAAAAAATAACGTGTGAATTAAAACCCAGTTTATATTCTAGTTTGCCTTAGTAATCCTAAATTAAGTATCTAAGTTTTGTCTAGTTTAATAAGTTGTCACTGGTTTTAATATAATTTATTATTGTATATAAATTCTTTTCAATTTATTGAATAGTGTTGCTTTTCTAATAAAAATATATATTGATATATCAATTATTTCATATCTATCAATGCCTGTTAAAGGACAAAGAGTGTGTTTTCTTGATCAAGATAATGGTCCGTCAACATGTGGTGCCCAAAGGGAGGAACAACGTGAAAATAGACCTGACCGACCAGTTGTAAATACTGATGTTTCCGGGAATCGAACTCGGGCCGCCCGTATGGCAGGCGAGGATTCTACCACTGAACCACTAGTGCTTGTGACAATATACTAAATAATTTTTATTTATTGTTAGCTGAAATTTCACACATTTGTTTACTAACACACTTATTTCAATGTTTTTCATTATTCAAAGGTCCCAGAACCTAAAATAAAAAAATATTCAAGAAAAACATTGTAATAAGTTTGTGAAATTTCAACCCTGTCCGAATATCTGTTAATATTTTAATCTAGCTTTGAAAATTTTGCAATACATAAAAACGATTACTCAATAATTATCTAATAATTAGGGTACTATTCTAAAAAATTTTTTGACCACCATTTTATCTCCGAGTAATTGTATAACTGATCTAAGCTTTTTCTTGACCCTTAAAATTACTGAAAAAATAGTATCTAAAAGAATGATAAACATATTTTTTAGGATTGATAAAAAATTATTGATAGTTGTATGCAATTCAACAAGAAGAATGAATGTAAATGCACTAGAAAAGGTAGAAGAATTGTCTGAGAATTTTTTAAAAATAAAGTTAAACTAAAGCTTCAATTCGACTTCAGATAAATTTAGAATAACTTCTTCGGATAACTTCTTTAAAGCTAGAATTTTAAAGAAAGTTTATTTTACTTTATTAAAATAGTTAAGGTTAGCTTTTCTGTATAAATTATTTGAGTGATAAATTCAACAAAAGTATTCAATATTAAATAATTTTATTTTTTTATCAGATTTTGTTAAAAAAAACAAATTCATGTGTTTCATTAGCTTGCTTTATAAAATGATCTCATAAAAAATTATCTTTTATTTTATAACTAGGAGTAAGGGCTTCATCCCTCCTTCAAATCCTCCTCCAACTTTAAAAATCTGGTCTTAAATTTTAAAATAATTGAACCGTAAATAACAGTAAATATCAAAAGCTTAATTGGTTATTAAAATTTTACTAGAAAGAATAATCTCATTCATTTTTAAATATCGTATAGACTAAATATAAAATCAAAGAAAGGTCTTTTTGTCTTTTTTTTCCAAATTTAGTCTGTGTAAAAACTGTGCAATTTAATTTTCTAATGTATACACTATATTGCACAATTGCATAGTTTTTACACAGACTAAATTTGGTTGATATAAACCTTGTATCAACTGACACATTTTGCACAACGATTTTCAGATTAATTTTAAATTTTTGTTTTTTGTTCCAAAATTCACAATGCCAAAAATTGATTATTAACTTATTAAAAATTAATAATTTTTTAATGATTACATTGAATTAAGATTCTTATTAGTACCTTCTATTTAATCATTTTCCTTATTAGCAAATTTTTAAAAATTTCCTGCATAGCTTTAAGTAAAAATATTTCTAGCTTTTAAATTATATTTAAAATTAAAATAAAATAAATTTCAAACTGACTTAAAATTTGTCTATGTTGTAAAAAGGTTTAAAGAGATTCAAATTGAGGATAAATGTAGATATTGCTTTTATATTTAATCAAATTAATCATTTGGTAACTATTGACCATGTAATTCATATTTTGGTTTAAATTTGTTTCAAAATTTTTGTAATATGTAAATTATTTTTCAACTTCTATACTTGAATGATACTAAATAAATTTTTTTGAAAAAATAAAATGCTTTTTGGGCAAAAGATTTATTCTTTTTTTTTTAAAAAATGTTTAACTTTTCAGCTAAAGCATAACAGTGACTTTTTGTTAATTTAATTATTTGGTTTTAATCGTTTATGATTTTTAAGAAATATTTAGTTTATAATTATCTGATAAATAATAACCATATATTAGAATTTTTTAATACAAAACAGACTAATAAATAAAAAAATTTTAATATATTTTTGCGATTAAATTTTAGACAAAACTAAAAAATTATTAGTATTGATAATATCATAGAGTCAATACAAATCCTTTAATCTTATGAGCACGTAATTTATGAATTTCTAGACATAATATTTATTTTCTTTCACAATTTGATCTTATAGTTAGATCTTGTATTGATTTTATATTAAAAGATTTGTATTAGATCTTTAATAAAAATGAGCAGTTCCGAAGAAGTTTCGTGGATTTCATGGTTCTGTGGTTTACGAGGAAACGAGTTTTTTTGTGAAGTAGATGAAGACTATATTCAAGACAAATTTAATCTTACCGGATTGAATGAACAAGTTCCTCATTATCGACAAGCATTGGATATGATTCTCGATTTAGAGCCAGATGAGGATTTGGAAGACAACCCAAATCAAAGTGATTTAATTGAGCAAGCCGCTGAAATGCTTTATGGCCTAATTCATGCTAGATATATTCTTACCAATAGCGGCATTCAGCTTATGGTGAGTTTTTAGTATTTATTTTTCAATGAAGAAAAAAATTTTAAGGATTGGATCTAAGCTTGAAAAATATCAAAATGGCGACTTTGGTTTTTGTCCACGTGTGTATTGTGAAAATCAGCCAATGCTTCCTATAGGTTTATCTGATGTTCCTGGAGAAGCCATGGTTAAACTCTATTGTCCAAAATGCATGGATGTGTATACTCCAAAATCTTCTAAGCATCATCACACAGACGGGGCTTATTTCGGAACAGGCTTCCCTCATATGTTGTTCATGGTTCATCCCGAGTATAGACCAAAAAGAGCTGCAAATCAGTTTGTACCAAAGTAATTCATTCATTTTTTTAGCAATAAATTTTTTTTATTATAAATCTTTGTTTTGTGTTTCAGACTTTATGGATTTAAGATTCATCCTCAAGCTTACACTATTCAACACCAGGCTGCTGCTAGTAGAGGTCCCATTCAAACAAGAGCAAGACCACCAAGTAAATCACCTATGTTCACATAGTTTTGTATTAATTTCTTTACGATCATTATTTCAATTTAAAAATAAATATTATGGTATATTTTTTTATATTATTTTAAACAAATAAAATAGATAATAAATATTTTTTTTTTTCAAAAAAAATCTTTAATTTATTTTAGAATTAAAGAGGAGCTTAAAATATTTACTTTAATATTCTTCAATTAGCTAATAATTGAACGAAGATAGAGGAAGATTTTTTAAAATTTAAGTTTCATATAAATTTTAATTTTATTCTTATTTTAAATTTTGATTCTCTGCTGCAAGTATCGTATTTGTTAATTCCTTTTATTTTAAATGAAAAATACAGTAAACACTTTTAGATACAATTTTTTATTAGAGTACATTTTGCTGAAGGTAAAAACTAAGCTCCTTTCCAAACTGACAGATGTATAATTCAAACTATATCTTTAATAGTAAATTAATTAAAAATAAATATTAATAATTATTTTTGTTTACATTTTTAAAAAATAATAATTTTAAAAATCATTTCAAAAATTAAAAAATATAAATTAATCATGAAATATTTTTTTCATTTATTTTTTTTTATAAAAATAAAGAATTGAATTAATATACCTGTAAAAGATAATTTTTAATTAAAATTAAAGCAACAGTCTTGCTTGGTTTAAAATAAACTGTAAACGCACATGCAAATTCCATCACACAATCAAATAAAAAATCAAATTCAATCCTAATAGAAAAAAATGTTGATGATCATTTCAATTTAAAGAGTTTCACCTTACATATTTAAAAATTAATCTTTTATTTAATTTAAACAATTTTCAAAAAATATTTTCTCAATTCATAGATAAGAACTTATTTTAATTTTTTTAATGAATTAACTCTTATTTTGTCAAGTTATATTAATATATTTCAAAACTATTTTAAATCTAGCATTCAAAATTAAATTTAAAAATGATATGCTTATTGCTTCGACAGAATCAAAACAATAAGCTTAAATAAATTATAACTTTTAATTATTTAAACTAATAATTTTTGAAAAATTTTATCACTAATTATTGGTATCAAATTCAAGAAAAAAAAAAAAAAAAAATATTGTACCACTCAAGGAAATCGTATTTTGGGTATGAAAGCTTAAAGTTTCAAGAAGTTGAACTTTGATTTATTACGAATGCTTTACACAGCATTGGTAAAACCTCATCTAGCATCTCATCAGCTTGCCATAAGTTCATGGTGTCCATCTTTTGAGTGACATAAGAAATCTAGAAGGTTAAAAGAAGAACCAGCAACATTATACATCACGACGAAGATCATTCCTTCACTCTACAAGACCAAAGATGTTTAACTTTATTTAGCTTAAATTTGAATAAATAGACAGCAATACAGAATGTAATCGATTCGAAATACGTTTAATCTAAACCCTCTTAATCTTAATATTCTTCCACCAATCTGAAAATAATAGCACAATGAAAAACACAAAACCATCTTCCCTAGCATAACTTTCACTTTGCTCAAGTTAATTCAAGGCTTTTAATAGCTTGAATTTATTAAAGATCTCGTGATTTGGAGGAAGGAAATGAATCATAAGAATATAATCAAATCCAATGATTAAAGATTATTTAGAATATAAATTATCATTATATTTAATTAAGTGAAATTTTCTTTATATGAAATTACTAACTAAATTAAAAGTATTCTTAGGAAAAATGAACTATTAAAAATTTGCTTTAATTTAATTTTCTAATTAGGTGATGAATTTTAAGAGCTAAATCTTTCATAGTCTTCAAATCTAAATATAAATTAGTATCTAAAAAAAATTTTGAGCTGATTGTTAGTTGGAACAATATTTCCTTAATTTTTCCATCATATGTGGCAAATCTAATTAAGAAATTGGCTAATTTAAAAATATTTAGAATTTTTCAAAATAATCTTAAGAATTTCAATTTCTTATACTAAAAACAAAAGTATTTTAAAAAATGAAAAATTTTCATTTTTCTAATCAAAAATTTTAAGGAATAAAAATGAAGTTTTAATATTGACCGTCAAAAAATTTTAAATTAAGGAATTATAAAGTTTTCTGACTTCAATTTTTTTTATTTACTCCAATAATGAATTTAAGTTAATAGCAAAAGAATTTCAAGACTTGCAAAACTTGGAAAAATCGATTTATATCGATGTTACCAATAGGAATAATTTTAAGAATTTTAAAAGTTTCCAATTTAATTTTCTGTTTCAATATTTATTGCTGTAAACATAAAAATTATTTATTTAATTTGTTCAAAAAGTCGATTTTTTGACATTTAAAAAAATAAATGCTTGCTCAATGTATTAATTTACTTCATTATGGCAGAACTCAAATTTAATCGTCAAAACTTATCAAATATTTGATAAGCTCTAGAGACTTTAACTTAATTAAAACTTTAGGAAAATTGAAATCTCTACCAGAGACTATTTAAAAAAGTGATAAAATTTTTCTAATTTTTTTCTTTTTAACTAAATATATTTTTCATTATTTTTCTTGTTAATTTAAACTAGCAATCACACCTTTAGTTTTATTATTTAACCGGGAATTTTTCAGCAATTTTAGAAATTAAATAATGCTTTATGAAAGTGATAAATCACAAGAATTTGATATTCCAAATGATCAAAGCCGTCCCATGTCAACCAACTCGATATATTCAATAAAATCATTCAACAAAAAAACAGAAACAATTGAAACGAAAAAATCCAAAGAATCTAAGCCTAAGAAAAAAAGCGGTTTAGTAATCTTCATTAGTTTTATATTAAAAAATTTCGGAATTTTATTTGTGGTTATTTTTTACATGGCTGGTGGGGCTTTTTTGTTCAACATTCTTGAACAACATACAGAAATTCAAAATTGTCAATCGGGTGAAGGTGAATGGAATAAATTACGTATTGACTATAGGTCACAATTTTTTAATTATATTTATTTCAATACCACCCCAAATCCATGGTTGCCTGTAGACAATGCAACAAAAGAAGCTGGTTTATATGTTGAAAAAGATGGACCACAAATTTATGATCCTATTCTTACTGAATGGATCAAAGATTTCCGAGAAAAATTACTTAATATAAGCGATACTTTAAAATACACTGGTCAAGATTGTGAAAAACAGAGTTCATGGACTTATTTTAGCTCATTGCTTTTTACAATAACAATAATGACCACTTTAGGATACGGTCATGTTTCGGTAATATTTGGAGGTTTTAAGATTAAATTAAACTTAATTATTTTTTTAGCCTGCAACAGCTGAGGGACAAATAGTCTGCATATGCTATTCACTTTTGGGTATTCCACTTTTTGTTATAAGTACAGTCAAAGTGAGTTCTTTGTTGGGTGATTTACTGGTATTTATAACTTCAAATATATTGTGTTTTTGCTGTCGGAAATCTAAGAAGAATGAAAACAATGATAAGCTAGAAGAAAATTCAAATGAATGGAATGATAACGAAGATAAAAATATTATAACTGTAGTGAATGATGATGAAAATGAAGAACAAGATGATAAAGACGAGAGATTTGTTCCGTTAATTATAGTTTTAATGGTATTTGCCGGATATCTGATGTTGGGCGCATACATTTTCACATTACTTGAATCAGATTGGTCCTTGTTAGAGGCTTCATACTATGCTTTTGTTAGTTTATCTACTATAGGTAATTCATAAAATTGTACATATTTAATTTTCAAATCAGTTAAAATTGTGACGTCAATTAAAGATTTATTTTCTTAAAAAAAATAGCTAAAACAAACTTAGAAAATTTGAGTAGGCTTTTCAAGCCATTTGTTTATTTTAAATAAAAAAAAATTTTTTTCATCGATAACGATAATATGAGAATTTCAATCAATTTTATACTTTACTGAAAATAATCACGAAATGATGTTAGAATACTTTTGAATAATTATCGTAAGTCTTCTTAGAAATAAGTCAAAATTCAAGTCAATTTTTCAGAATCATCGGAATCACTGAAACCATGTTTTAACATTTTTTTTTATTTTTTTTAGAAAAAAAATTCAATTTATCTTATCTGTCATTTGTAATGTCCTAAGTTTGACTTTATTCTAAAAGAATTAAACTTAATTTAAATAAAGAATAAAATATTTAAAACCCTAAGATTTTATTTTTTTATTGTCAAGGATTCGGAGATTATGTTCCTGGAATTGGTAAAGTAATGAGTGGCAATGAAGCTGAAGGAGGAAAAAATTTACTAATAGCAACAATTTACATTTATATTGGACTTGCAATTTTAGGAATGTGTTTTCAACTAATACAGGATCAAATAGCAGAGAAAGTTGGCTCTATAATAGAAAAACTAAATTTCTGCAAAAAAAATGAAAATGAATCACAAGATGAATCGCTAATTCGTTCCCATTCGGACACAGCAGACATTCAAAAAGAAAAGTCTAATTTACACAATTCACAAATTGAAGTTCGCCAAGCTACAATAATCAGCGTTAAACCAAAAGATGAATCATCATGTTAGTTTTCTTCAAATAATTATTTTCAATATTAATTCAAAAACAGCATGAATTTTAAGTTTTCAAATTCTCAAATGATTGAATGCCTATTTATAATTATAAAATGATAAAAAAAACTAAAACTTAATTTTTTATTTACTTTTAATTGAAAAAAATTTCTTTAACCAGCCTGATAATAAATAAAAATTAAATAATTTTTAATTCTTAAGCTAGTCGATTAATGATTCAATTTATTTAAAAGCTAATAATACAAGAACGTGAGCTATCAATAAAAATCAATTTGGCAATAATATCATTTTTATGATTGAATTAATCACATTTATTTGAATGATTACTAAACATGAGGTTCAATTTAACCAAATATTTTTAATTTCAACCAAAAGAAATCTGATTTTTCATAGCAGATACAGCATATATCAAAATAATTTAAAAAGAATAAAAAAGAGTGTTTTAAATTTATTAGAGATTCTATGGAAGGCAAAAACAGATCGGATTTCGTTAAAAAATTAATAAGAAGTACTCTAAGAGCCCTTTTTTCGCATCTTGGACTCGTTTTTTTGGTAATTATCATTTTTTAAAAAATTCTTCTAAATTTATTTCAATAAATTTAATTTCATTCAATTTCATAAAACAAATTAACAGAAAATAATTTAGGGTTTTAAAAATTTTCTTTATTTCTTTATTTAAAAAAATATTTAGGTTTGATGACTTTTTATAAAAATAATCATTAATTTTTTTAGTTTGAAAAAAATCAATACTTCTATCCAAAAATTTTGGTGAAAGTAATATTTGAAAATTTTTAGACCCCATTTTAATCTAAAGGTTTGATTAAGGAATAATATTTTTTAATTCTAATTCATAGTTAAATTTGCTTGCATTAAACTTAATTTTAATATTCAAATTTGTTTCATCAATCAACAAAAAACTTTTAGATAAATTAAATGAATAAATTAGATAATCATTTAATTTATCTTATTTATCGAATTTTAAAATAATTAATTAAAATTTCATTTTATAGATTAGTTTAGTAGTAGTAGTAGTAGTATAAACTGCAGCTTAGATGATATCTAAGCATAGCTCTAAAGAGCTGTAGCAATCGCTTCTTTTTGTTTCGCCAACAAACTATCAGCTTCGCTTTGAAACTTTTCATGCTCTTTGCATTTACTGCATCTTCCGGCAGTTTATTCCATCCATTTACAACTCTATTTGTAAAAAAGTTAAATCTTGGAAGACAGTTCTTTATTCTTTCACGGGTAAGACAATATAATAGCTATTTCTCCTCAACTCATATCTTCTGTTACCAGGTTTTGTGTTAAGACTGTAGTTGATTCCTTTATTAAATTTAATTTGTTCGTAATTGTTTACCAATTTGTACATCTGAATTAGACACCTCTTAATCTTCTTGTTCTCAAGTTAGTTAACTCTAGCCTTAACAAGCGTTGTTGATAATCCAAATTAGGAATTTCTGGAATCAACTTTGTTGCTCTTCGTTGAACTCTTTCAAGTTCATTTATGTCCTTTTCTGTATAAGGACACCAAGCACTGACAGCATATTCTAGATGTGGTCTAACCATTGAGCAATACAATAATTTGAAATAAAATCAATGGTTTCCAATAAATTGGTCAGGCATGACTTTTTTGGTAAGAAACCGTGTTGTGATTTAGATATTAAATTGTTTTTAAGCAAATGCTCTAACATTGGTTCTTTAATAATGGACTCCAAGACTTTGCATACAATACAAGTAGTTTATTTACATTTTGCAATTAAAAAATAATTATTTTATTATTTTTGAACTAATAATTATTATATTGTTTCTTAAAGACAATTCTATATTGTATTTTTATAGTCATAATATTTTTACAAAAAATTGTATATTTTCTTTCTTTTGAGCATAAAGTCGGATTTCATCAAGACCATAAGCAATTAGTCTTTCTAAGTCCTATATTAATTGCCCAAACTTTGTGCTCACTCAAATGCAATTCTTTAGCAGATTCTTGTATTAATTATTTTGAGCATTAATTCTCATTTTTCTCATTTTGACAACAAAATAAAAACAGATTGTTTTTACTAATTGTTCTTTAATCAAGCATTCCCTTTCCCAAAGCCTCATGTTTTTAGAACTGATTTTTATTACTTTATTAATAAATTTATATTATTTTTATTAATCCAAAGCTGCTAAAAAAAATCATTTTGATTACCTTCTGATCCATGGTCAAAGTTTTTGATGGTAAATCATTTAATCCTTTTAACCTAATAATATTGATTTTTTTTCCAATAAATCATCTGCAGTTACTTTATCATATTTTAATTTGTAAGTATTGAAATAGATAAAAAATTTAATTTCTTCCATTTAGGTTATAGTATTTACGATTAGCGGCGGTTTTATATTCCAATTGTTAGAAAAACATGCGAGCATTCAAAAGTGTGAGGAGGGTGAAGGAAAGTTTAAAGCTTTGTCCAAAAAACTAGCAACCAGAATATTCGATTATGTGTGGCTTAACACCACAAATATTGCCATATATTCAAAAACATCTAGCAGAGCTTGGATTAACACATTAATTGAAAAAGAAAAAGATTTTATTGAAAATTATAATAAAGACATGCCTGCAATGTTGATTGAATACCGTAAAAATATAATTGAAATTTACAATACATACAAATATAGCGGACAAAATTGCATTGATGATACGTCATGGATATTAGAAAGCTCGCTTTTGTTTACTCTCAGTGTTTTGACTACCATAGGTAAAAAAAAAACTCTTTTAAGTCTAATATTTTGCGTCTAATATATATTTAAGCAGAATAGTTTATGTTATTTTAGAAAAATTTTTTTCAAATAATTTTAAAAAAATTATTTTTGTAACAAATTTTAGCAGATGAATTATTTTTCAGTAAAAATATTTAAGAAGTTTGATTGAATTGTTTTCTTAAATGATAAATTAATACACAATGTCTGTTTAAATATTTTTTACTGAAAATATGAATTTTCTTTAATTGGTTAGATTAATTTGCAAATATAAATTTTATTGCCAAATAATTCGAAAAGAATTATTTTCAAGTATTAATTATTTATAATTTAAAGCAAACTAATCAAATAACAGAAGACGCAAAATTTTTTTACTTGATCTAGAAAAAAATAAACTTAAAATTTATTCTTTTAACATTAGGATATGGCCATATAACGGTAATGTGATGTGCTTATTTTTTATTTTTAAATACAATTTTTTTCTAGCCTATAACATGGGAGGGAATGATAGTTTGTATTTGTTTTTCAATGATCGGAATTCCTCTCTGTTTGCTATGCTTGTCAAAATTGAGTGGAGATTTAGCAGATATGTTTAGAGCCTTATTTTCTAGTTTTACAGCTTTCATTAGATCGGAATATGAAGAAAAAGATAACATTAAAAAAAGTCAAAAGAAAAACTCTAAAAATCAAATAGATCTGAACACATTTTCACTAGAAAGTCTAAATTTTATCAAAAATTCCGTCGAAAATGATTTGAATAGTGAAACAGAATCAGACGATTCGAACGATGAAGACTCAGAAAAAAAAATATCAGTACCATTATTTGTTGTAATGGTTATCATTTTTTTGTATGTATTAGCTGGGTCTGTCATGTTTAAAAATCTGGAAGGATGGTCCTTAATAAAATCGACTTATTTCTCTTTCATTACCATGTCCACAATAGGCAAGTAAGTGAATTAAAATATTCGTAAATTTAGATTTTTTTTTAGGTTTTGGTGATATTGTGCCAGGAATAGAGCATTTCGAGAAAATGAATAACAAAAATGCAGTTAATAGAAATCTGTTGCTTGCAGGTGTTTATTTGTTTATTGGCATTGCAATTTTAGCTGTATGCTTTGATCTTTTGCAAGAAACATTTATCATCAAAATGTTGAAATTTTCCCATACAGTAAAGAGTGAGAGTATTTCAGAGATAAAAAAAATAGAAATGAGAGTAAAAAAAATCAAACCATTGATCATGAAAAAGTCAAATGATATGGTAGTAAAATTTTAAAATTTGAATTGAAAATTTTTTTTATTATTGTCAAGAAAACAAAAAATCACAATTTTATTTCTAATAGGAATTAATATTTTGAAATTTTAATTGACATTTTTTCTAATATATATATATATATATTTATATTTAATAATTTTTGCGATTTAATTAAAAATAAATAAATATCTAATAGATATTTTCTTTGTTTTCATTGTTCAACTTAAATTTTTTGGTTATATATCTGGATGGAGTATGTCAATGGATAGAGGTTTGGCGTATGGGATTGTGTGCTAACAAATGTAAAGTAATGCATTTCGGCAGACTAAATGAAAGGCATAAGTATACACAAAAAAGCAACAGAAATATTACATTAGCGACCACAGAAAGGGATCTTGGAGTGATGGTTTCATCAGATTTAAAATGAACTAGCCAAGTGAAAAGTGCTTGTGCGAAAGCGAGTAGGGCACTTGGAATGCTGAAGCGAACGTTTACAAGTAGAGAGGAAAGACTGTGGGTTAGATTGTATATATCCATGGTGAGACCCCACCTAGATTACGCAGTGCAGGTTTGGAATCCAAGTATGAAAATGGACGTGAATGCATTGGAAAAGGTGCAAGAAAGGGCAACAAAAATACCGTTGTCTGTAAGAAATATGCCGTATAAAATGAGGCTTACAAAATTAGGACTGACAAAGCTGAGTGAAAGAAGAGTGAGAGGGGACTTGATTGAAATGTACAAATTAGTGAATGGAATAGAAAAGATAAGCTTGGTCAAGAATCTAGTGAATAAATCAGAAAACAAGGGACCA